>SJYF01001398.1:2282976-2303922 GCA_006410515.1 Procapra przewalskii
TTTTTTTCTTTTTGGCCAGGCTACGTGGCATGAAGCTGAAACTGAAGCTCCAATACTTTGGTCACATGATGCAAAGAGCTGACTCATTGGAAAAGACCTCGATGCTGGGAAATATTGAGGGTAGGAGGAGAAGGGGGCGACAGAGGATGAGACAGTTGGATGGCATCATTGACCCAATGGACATGAGTTTGAGCAAACTCCTGGAAATGATGAAGGACAGGGAAGCCTGGAGAGACTGCAAAGACTGGAGAGACTGCAAAGAGTAGGGCACACTGAGTGACTGAACAGAAACAATATGGCCTGTGGGATCTTCCCCAACCAGGAATCCAACCCATGCCCCCTGTGTTGGGAGCATGGAGTCTTAACTAGAATGCCTGCTCTTTTTTCAGAATTAAAAGTCTCACTTTCTAGGAACCCCTCAGTCCTGGGCAAGTCAAGACCACCTGTCACCCCAGATGGCGACAACCTGGGATTCCTTATTTTCCCGCAAAGAGCATGGTGTCCCGGGGAAAGGTCAGTTTGGCTACTGACAGCTGGGGACAAGTCTCAGATTCCGTTAGAGGCCTGACAGGTATAAACCTCCATCAACATCAAATCTACTGAGCACTTTCTGGTGGTAGAACCTGAGGCAGACTCTCACTAATGCTGTGTTTACCGTGACAATGACCCATCGAGATAGGTGTCATCAAGCTCCATTGTGTATGGGAACATGAGAAGCGAAATAGACAGAAAGATACAAGGGAGGAAAGTGTGAATGAGTTAATCAATGAATAAAGTAATAACCTCACTGCTTCCCTTGAAGTGACAGCCTTGATTAATGTGGTGGCATCTGGGCTTACCCCTGCTCGCAGGGCCCACTGGAGCTTGAACAATGAGCCCCAGGCTCCCGAGGATGGGACACGGGCTCCCTGCCCAGGTCCGGCTGTCACCTGAGTCCTCCCCAGAGTGTCCCTTCTGCACGTTCCTGAAAGCAAGCAGGTGGCTTGTCCTGTTGCTGGCTGTGAGTCAGGAGAGAATGATTCCTTCTCCTTGAACGGGGGAGAGGTGGCTAGGCAGCTCTGGTGAGGCCGCCGGCTGACCTGAGACAGCGAGCAGGAAGGAATTCTGTACTGTGGGCTGGAGCTGGCATTCACAGGACTCACAGGTACTCAGTCTAGAAGCTCTGGGCTTGGGAATCCTCTGGACAGTCGAGATGGCTGGGCTCAGCACATAGCCAGACACACAGTAGGCAATTAACGGACTTCAGGGCTCTCTGGCTCCAAAGAATTGCCTTTATAACAAGCTGGTTATTCACTTCTTTCTCCTTCCAGAGGGTGAGCACTGGCAGACTAGGAGCTCACATCGGTGCATCTCTGTGTTCTCTGCACTGAGAACAGTATCTGGTACCCAAAGATGCTCAGGAAATGCTGATTTTTTTTTCTGCCCCTCTTCCCCTCTTGATGCTTACGCTGGCTTGATGAGCAGCCTCCACACAATGAGGATGAGGTGTGACCTTGAACTGCCTGAGTGGGCACACACCCAAGTCCCTGCCGCTGACCTGGCATCAGGGGGACGGGGAGCCAAACAGACCTGGGTTCAGTTTCCAGGGTCACTCCAGGCTTCATTTTCCTCACCTGCAACTTGGTGGCTGCCTAGCTGGGTGTTTTATAGTTAAAGGCTGTGTTGAATAGAACTGTATAAGAAGTATTCCACAAATGAATTCCATCTTCAAAGAAGTCAACTTCAGTGATACTTTTTTTTAACTGCAGAACTTCTCAGAGCTTCTCATACTCTCTGGATGTTATCATCTCCATGAGGAGTCTGTTGTGAGCCTCGCAAGTCAAATATACCCAGTCATTTTGTCAAGGTATGTTTTGAACAATGAGTGTCCTTGGAACACAGTTTGGGAATACTGAGACATCCTTCAGTAGGCACTAAAAGTAGCTTTGGCTCATAGTAGTATTTTCAGATTACTCTTGTTTTATTACTTATTTACCAATGAAATCATACATGGAGCCTGAACCTGAACAGCCCCGAGATCATGTTTCAAAATTCACAAACCATCTTCCAAAGAGACTTTTGTGCTGGATTGAGTCAGGGCCATCTCCCAAGAATTGCAGCGGGTTTAAGACATACATATTGAAAGCAGACAAATCCCTTCTCTCCTTGCTAATTAGGATGATGGATTGTAGAGAGGTGATCCTGCATGTCACAGCAGAGATGATGCTGTTGCTTTTAATTAGCCAAACAGGGATTTGAGGGAAGTGGAAGAGCAGAGACCAGTCTCCAAATGGGCACAGAAGGAATCACGCCCCAAACACACCAAATCTCCAAGGATTGGCGACAAAGTGACTCAAGGAGGCAGACACCACTTAGCATCTTTAATGGTCTCTTTCCAGGAGGTAAGGTAAAGAAGTTCAGACAGAGAAGAAATGGAGGTTCCCTGAGCCTGACAGCACCAGACTTTCTCCAAGTCTTCCTACCCATGTGCCTCAGGAGACCAGCCAAACCCAAATGGCCACTCGAATCATGAGTGATTTTCCATCGCTTACATGCACATTCCTGTATTCAATGAGTTCTATTGGTCTTAAGGCCTGTCCAACACCCCCCAGGGTTTCTTGGAAGCATGGCTTCTGGAAACAGGCCCTAGATTGGAAGGCCACTTCTGGGTTAATTTACAGAGGGCATTTCTTTCTTCTTAAAAAGTGTCTGTCTTTGTTTACTTAAATTAATTGACTTATTTTTGGTTGCACTGGGTCTTCAGTGCTGCGTGCAGGTTTTCTCTAGTTGTGGTGAGCAGAGGCCACTCTCTAGCTGTGATGCTCAGGCTCCTCATCGCAGTGGCAGAGCTTATGGTAGAGCAGGGCTCTAAATCAGCAGGCTTCAGTAGTTGTGGTGGACGGGCTTCGCTGCCCCGTGGCACGTGGAATCCTCCCAGACCAGGGCTCAAACACAAGTACCTCTCATGAGCAGGCAGACTCCCAACCACTGGACCACCAGGGAAGCCCCGAAGAGGGCATTTGTGAAGGTCCCTGCTCCATGCAGCTTTCCTTTCCCAGAACTTGAATCACTTCTCCATGAGAGCCTTTGGACTGTGGAGGGCCCTGACTAGTTTCTCTCAATTCAACAGACATTTGATTGTCACCTGTTAGGTTCTGGGCTGCGGGGTATATGGAGAAGCCCAAACCCACCTCTGATCTCAAGGACCAAACAGTCTAATTAGATTGGTAAACACAGACACATAAGTATAATGTACATCACACACAATAACTCAAGGGGGGCTGGGTGGTCAGGAAAGGTGTCACAGAAAAAATTCCCCCTGAGTCTAGTTCAGAGGATGTGTAGGAGTTCATCGGGTGGGCTGGATGGAAGGAAAGGCTTTTTGGATGGAAGGAACAGTAATTCCAAAATAACTAAATGAAAAGGTATAGTTTATGTGAAGAACTGAAGTCAATCAACTATTGGGACAACATGCATGTCTGTAGGTGTGTTATAGAGACAACAGGGTGCAGGATGGGCAGGAGATGGTGAGCAGTGGAGTGACCAGCTTATATTTCAAGGCAGGCATGTCTCCTAACTTTTTAACTGGAGTTGGTGCCATTTAATGGGATGGGGGTATTGATGGGGAACAGGCTTAAAGATGCTTTAGAATCAAGAGCTGCTTGACACAAGTCAGAAAAGTCTACAAATTAATTGCTTTCTTCCAGAACTCAATGGACCGTCACAGAAGCATCTCATTTGCAGCAAACACCGCCCCTGTGTTGAAGCCCACCCATTCTCCCTTAATAGCAGACAGCGAAAGTTTGGGGTTTTGCCTTAAATTCTGCCTCCTCTTTGCTTGCTGATTTTGAAGAAACAGATCAACTTACCCTGTTCAGTTGAAGAAGGAGAGGGCAGGAAAAAGGGGTGTTTGGGAGGTGGAGGTTTAGCTGTGCCCTGAGGTGTGGAGACAGTGAGGTGAGCAGATCAGGAAGCTGAGCTTGTTTTCACAAGGCAGGGGGCTGGGTTTCACCCACCAGACAGCATCTTCTTTTACTTGCCTCCAACTCAGTGTCCCAGAGATGCTCCCAAAATGCAGTCTGACCTGTGAGTTTTTTCCCCAGGCTTCTTCCTTAAACTGCTCTTCCAAGCCAGGTCCCCTCCACTGCGGACCTTGACTCCCTTCCCAGCCTCACCCCCTTCTCACCACTGACCTCTGATGGTTTCTGAATTTTGTCTGCCGAGGGCCTCCAGTGTATCCCCTTCTCCTGACCTTTGTCCTTGATGGAAACAGCATGTCCTAGCCCCAGGGAACAGCCTGCAGCCAATGGCTGGCTGGCTGATACGGACACAAAAGACCAGCCTCCCTGCCTAAGGGGACCATCCCCAACCTACCCTGTGGATCCAGGCCGAGCTTCATCCTCCTCCGTTCTGGGCCCCTCTACTCCCTTTCAGGTCTCTCCCGGAGTCCCGCCCTTAACAAGTCACGTGATTCCAAACCTCCGTCTCAGGCTCTGCAACTAGGGAGCCTGACCTTGCACAGACTCCCAGACCCAGATATGTTCCCCAGGCCACTTCCAGAGCTCTCCACCCACTGGAAGTCTCTCTCCGTCCTGCTCTCTGCCCTGTGACGCTCACAGCAAAACTGTCTTCAGGACTGACTGCCTCCTAGTATCCGGGTGGTTTGGCCAATGGAGGCTGGACAGTGAGGGAGCGGAGGAGAGAGAATCGGGGTGTTTGCTCCTCTGTGCCTGCCCTGCTTGGGCTCCCCTGCCTGCGTCCATCTCTGTGAGGCTCCGACGTTGAACCCAGCTCTTAACAGAGTCCCCCTTTCCCTTCCTCATTAGGGGTGGCAACGTCTCCCCCGAGCCCACTGCTGCTCCCTCGACTCCGCATCCTTTGTTAGGGCCCCTTCTGCACAGAGTCCCTTCATCCAACACGTCCAGCTGTGGGACTTCTGCTTTGAGCCAGGCACCCTCACTTCTTCAGGTTTCATCTGACAGGTTGATGCGAATTGATTGTTAATGGCTGCCTGCAGCGCTGTGTTTTGAGAGACGTGAGCATTTAGTCTTAGCTCAGCAGGGAAGGGCACTGACATCTACTAGCGATGCCTGTCAGTGTGCAGCATGGGAGTTCTGACACGGGTGCCGTGTTTGGCCATCCCTGGACGAGACACTCAATCCCTGACCTCTCTTCCCACTCAGACTCCTAGTGATTCAGACTTCTGAATCACTCTGTCCATTTATGGACGGAAGTGAGCTTCCCTGACAAGAGCAACCTAAAGAATATGCCAGAGTTAATCACCCTGGCCAACAGGCGGACGACTTACTCAAACCGTGATAACCGGGACACCGTTCCTGGGTGGCCAGCGGCAGCTGAACTGTGTGCTTGCCGCTGACAGTCGTGGACACCAGGGGGCAGCCTTCCACAGGCTGTTGGATGCCAGGTAGAAAAGAGCAGGTGGTCCATCTGCCGTGAACCCTTCCAGCTACAGGCGGGCCGGGTTAGACCTGAGAGCAAGGATGGACTTGCTCAGGGCCATGGGAAGGTAACAGGTAGTTACCACAAGTGCACAAGACTAGATCCAGGAACTTTTTCTGGAATTTTGCCTCTACCCCAACTCTCTTATCTTTCCTTTAAAGTACTTCTTGACCAGTTACTGTGGGCCAATTTTTGGCATATTCTGAGACTTTCCTCAGAATAACTCTACACGCCTGAGCCTATGAAAAGATCCGAGGCTGGGAAAAATTGAAGGCGGGAGGAGAAGGGGACGATAGGGGATGAGATAAGGTTGGATGGCATCACCGACTGAATGGACATGAGTTTGGGTAAACTCCAGGAGTTGGTGATGGACAGGGAGGCCTGGCGTGCTGCAGTCCATGGGGTCACAAAGAGTTGGACATGACTGAGTGACTGAACTGAACTGAAGGCTATGAAGGTAGGTATGGGGGCCCTGGGCTTCCTAGGTGGTTCAGTGGGTAAAGAATCCACCTGCACTGAGGGAGACTTGGGTTCGATCCCTGGGTCAGGAAGCTCCCCCGGAGGAGGGCATGGAAACCCACTCCAGTATTTGTGCCTGGATAATTCCACAGACAGAGGAGCCTGTGGGATACAGTCCATGGGGTTGCAAAGGGTCAGACATGACTGAAGCGACTGAGCAATCACGCATGCACATGGGGGCCCTAAACGAAAATCACACAGATCGACGTGAAATTTCTGAAATTGATTTCAATTATGAAGGCGATGAATGTGGATAGGGGTGGACTTTAGGTAGAGGGACATTTTGGCTACAAAAGACCTGAGCTGTAAGGGGTTAGGAGCAGGTGGGTTACTGGTCCAGGCAGTGGGCATAGTAGACAGAAGGAGCCTGGGAAGAAGGAGGGATTGGGACCCAGGCTGGAGTGTTTGGACTCCAGTGGTGATGAGACAAGTCCCTGGGGAAGAGGAGGGGAGAGGTAGGGCCGCTAGAGAGGGGTGAGGCCAGAAACACAGAGTCAAGGCTGACCGACCCGCATCCAGCAAAGCACTCCGCGAAGCTGCAAGTTATGCTAGCTGGGGGAGGTGAGCACAGAGCTGAGGAAGGTCCAGAGGGGCAAGTCAGGACCTGGGGGTCCTTGTCTGCTCCGTGCAGATACCAGGTGTGTCCACGCACTGTGAGCTTCCAGTGGGTCTGGGTGGGAACACATCTTGCCCTTGTCAAAGGCAGTGGGCATGGCCCTCTCGTTCCCCTGATTGGTGAGCCAGCCTCACTCATCTCCTGCATGGCAGTAAGCGCACTGCTGCTGATGCACCAGCCCTGAAGCCCTGGGGCCAGGACCCCTGCCATCCAGAAAGGAAGCTGTCTGCCCCCACTCCGAACCTGGCTCTGTCTTCTGGCCCCATCCCTCCTTCGACCCCCTGCCTCACTCTTCCCTCCTCAACCCACCCGCTACCCGAGCAGTGGCTTTAAAACTTCCCTCTGGGGTCTCTGACCTGCTCCCTTCCTCAGGACCCTCTAGGGCTCCATCTGCCCTGGATGCAGGACACTTCTTCACACTCTGCCCTCACCAGCCATTCGCTACCCCCATGTGGCACCTCCTGGCTCCTGGGCTCCCCTCTGGAATTCCCCTGCCCTCTTCTTGACCCGTGGGCCTCTATTCGCCCTGAAAAGCTCGGTGAATTGACCTTTCTGAATCCCCGGGATGATGGGTCTCTTTCGCTTCCCCACCCCAGTCTTCCCAGTCCTCGCCCCGTCCAGTAGCACACACATACGACTGTGGGGCCTGTTTCTCTCCTGCATGGTCAGCTGCCTGAAGGTTGGTGTGTCTGTCCCCAGTGGGGCCCAGCACAGGGCTCCTGCTTAGCAGGCAGCCGGCGGAGCTCATCAGAATATGAATATGTGAGCCAAGGAATAAGTAACTGAATGCAAGTCTATGGGATGTTTCTCCTAAAAGACGCATTGACAGTAGCTACCCCCTGCCCCTCTTGCCGGAGTGCAGCAGACTGAGGGGTAAGCCCACCACATCCTAGAAAGCTCCTCTCATCCTACAGAAAAAAAACAGTAAAAAGATAAAAGTATCATCTTCAGCGCTGTTTCTTTCTGCAGCAGCCATCAAGAATAAACTAGATTCCAATTAGCAGCCAAGACCCAGAAACCGAAGGATGAGTCTTCCTCCCTGCTATTGTGAGCAAACCAACCAGTAATAAATTCTCAATTAGTGGGAAGAAAAATTGATTGAACCTTTTTTTTTCTTCTTCTTCTACTTTTGTTTGGCGCTTCCTGTAAACAGGCTGTGTGGCTGGCATTCAAGAGGAAAGAAAATTGAATGCAATGTCATTTTAAGCTTGCCGCAATTAATGTCATGCCAGGTAAGCCATGCAAAGGAACATTAAAAGAATACAGAAGTAATTTGACGCTTAAACATCAGCAAAAGTCATCTCCCTATGTGCATTTGTATATAACATAGAGATCTCTATTTTAGCTGCTGTTGTTTAGTTGCTAAGTCGTGTCTGACTCTTTGCAACCCTATGGACTTGAGTCTACCAGTCTCCTCTGTCTGTGGGGTTTCCCAGACAAGAATACTGGAGTGGGTTGCCATTTCCTTCTCTGTATCTTAGCTGGGGCTATAGCCCAGGCAGCTTAAATAACAAACATTTACTTCTCACAGCCTTGGAGGCTGGGGAATCTGAGCCCAAATGATGGCAGAGGGGGCGTCTGGTGAGGCCTGTCTTGCAGACCCCTGCTTTCTTGCCACTGTGTGCTCACATGGCCTTTCCTCAGTGTGTGCTCCTGGAAAGATCTCTTTCTCTTCCTCTTCCTGTGTGCTCAGTCGCGCTGTTGTGTCTGACTCTTTGCAACCTCATGGACTGTAGCCCACCAGGCTCCTCTGTCCATGGTATTTCCCAGATAAGGATACTGGAGTGGGTTGCCATTTCCTCCTCCAGGGGATCTTCCTGACCCAGGGATCAAACCCACGTCTTCCATGGCTCCTGCATTAGCAGGTGGATTCTTTACCACCGAGTCACTTGGGAAGCCATATGAGTGTGTATGTATACATATATATTCAGTTTAGAACAGTATTTTTTAACAACATTTCCCCCCAAATATCTTTATGCCCATTACCTGTCTAGCTGTGATTCAAAACCTGGTTTGGGATTTGCAGTTGGATCTGGATTCATGTCATGTCTTGACCTAGTTCTGCAAGATACTTGGCCTCCCTGAGCATCAATCTCCTCTGTAAGATGGGAACATTAGAAAATCTACCATAGAGAGTGTTTGTGGGGATGAAATGGGATGATTTATTGATTTGTCCATTCATTCCTCTGGTCTTCCTTTCTCCAGAGAAGGGGGTGTGAGGAATAATGTGATGGAGTTCCACCCCGAGATGAGCACGCCATGGGCAAAGCAGGCTTGGAAAGATGCTGAGATGCTGGTGTCCGCAGGCACAGGGATGACCATTACAGGGGTTGGTGAGATACACACGGTCAAGAGGCAGACAATGAGCTCAATGGAATCCTCACCTGCCAGTCCTTGCTTGCTGCCCAGCTCTGTGTTTCTTCTCTATGACATTCTGTTGTTCAGTTACTAAGGCATGTCTGGCTCTTTGTAACTCCGTGGACTGCAGCATGCCAGGCTTCCTTATCTTCCACTATCTCCTGGAGTTTGCTCAAATTCATGTCTATTGAATCAGTGATGCCATCTCCAATGAGAGGATGCCATCTCCAATGAGAGGATACCATCTCATCCTCTGTCGTCCCGTTCTCCTCCTGCATTCAATCTTTCCCAGCATCAGGGTCTTTTCCAAGAAGCTGGCTCTTCACATCAGGCGACCAAGTACTGGAGCTTCAGCTTCAGCCTCAGTCCTTCCAATGAGTATTCAGGGTTGGCTTCCTTTAGGGAAGGCATTAATATCACAAGTGGCTTCACAGGTGGTAGGGGACCATGGCTTTCACTCTGCCTCTATCCTGAATCCCTACTGGCCCCTGCTGGACTCTTGCCCCAACAACTGACTCCAACCTGGCAGCTGGAGCTATTTTCACAAAATGTAAGTCTGATACCAGTAACTCTATTCACACCTCAAGTGCTTTCTTTCTCTTGCTCACCAAAGAAGCTAATTTTCTTCCCTACAGTCTGGCCTCCTTCAACCTCCCCAACTCCACCTTCTCACCCAGGACTGACCTTTGGTTTAGAGGCATAGGGACCAGATCTTGGAACCCCTGCACTGTCCCTCTATGGATGTGGGTTACAACTGGGGAGGGGGAGTGTTTGGGGAAGGCAGCTGTATCCAGGAAGAGCACATGTCCCCTGAGCCCTGAGGTGGTGGTTCTGGCCCAGGGCTTCTCTATCTGAGTACATGTCAATTTCAGGGAAGAAAGGCTCCAGTGAAACTATACTTGATGTCAAGTGGGTAGCTGATCTCTTTGAGGAATGGTGCTATCTCAGAGGCTCAGTGCCAACCTTGACTGTTGACACAATGGATATTGTGTCTGCAGAAGCTAGGGCACCCTTGGTGAACCCAAGCATAGCCTCCCTTCCTGCCACTTACCAGGGTTATATTTATGGGAAAGTCTGGCCACCTGGGATCAGGTGTTCCTTCTCTACCAGGGCCAAGTGTCACACAGGCTGCTGTGTGTTGGAAAGATCTTACTCCAGACATATAAGATTCATAGTGTGAGTCTCCTTATTAGGGCATGGCGGTAAAGAATCTGCCTGCTAATGCAGGAGACACAATCAGATGCAGGTTTGATCCCTGGGTCAGGAGGAGGAAATGGCAACCCACTCTAGTATTTTTGCCTGGAGAATCCCATGGAGGGAGGAGCCTGGTGGGGTGCAGTCCGTGGAGCTGCCAGAGAGTCAGATAAGACAGAGCAGCTGAACACACACACGTAAACCTCACCCAGCATCTTTCCCCGCCATGGGCACCTGTAGTACCTTAGGGTCTGTGGGGTCGTAGGGCCAGAGTGGGACCTGCCTCAGAGCCCGTTCCTGGTCCTGCTCAGAGCCAGCGGCCTTCTGTGCTGCAGGGTGTATGGGTTGGAGCAGCATTCCAAAAGCAGGATATGCGTTTCCTCTGGAACTCAGCCAGGGCTGCTAGACACCATGCTTCGTCCTCAGTGGTAGAGGAAGGGTAGTTGCGGTAATTTGGCATTTTCTTTGGTAGGGAAGCCCCAGAATGCTCCAGGCAACTAGAGCCCTAAAAACGCCACTAGTCCCAGAGTGTTCCAGACCACTAGACCCTTAGATATTAACATAGTTTATTTCTCACACTTCAGAGCTCATGTTTCTTACAGAGATCTCTTAAACATTCTTGGTACTATCTTGTGTGTCCTGTCCAATTAGCAAGATGCCACTGATGGGTGAAATCAATGGAATGTCCAGACAGTCACATTCTCATATTTAAGGGAGCAGAGAGTTAGCCTACTGGGAAAGACTAGTCATGTACAGGTGTTCTTCTGAAATAAAAAAGAAGGGTTTCAGTTGTCCTTCCTGATGGGACTGGAAAAGAATGTCTTCACAAAATCAATGGCTGGGTACCGTGCACATAAAACACCGCTGAGTCAGTGAAAACACAGACTTCAGGAGGAGGGCTTTCTGAAGTATGCATCTAAAACGGGACTCATATCTGGCATGTAAAAGGAAAAGGAAAAATCAATGAAAACAGACTTGGAATCCAACAGAAAAGTGGGCAGAAGACTTAGAGATTTCACCAATGGCTGATAAACAAAAACGGTGATCAATTTTATGTCTGCAAGGAAATAAAAATTAAAGACACAATGACATAAAACCACACAGCAGCCCATGAAGGGCTAGACTGATAAATATTTGACAATACCAAGCATTGGTACAGAAGGGGAGTGGTGGAACTTATGTGTTTCTCTGCTAGTATGAACTGATCCGACCATTTTAGACACTGGCATTCTCGAAGACGCAGCAATTTCATTCTTATGTATATTTCTGAAAGAATTGTCTTCACATATTTATCAAATGATACAAACAAGCATGTTTAGAGTAGACTACTTTATAACAGCCCTAAACTGGAAACAACCCAATGTTCGGCCACAGTAGAATGGATAAATGAAGTGGTATGTTTAGGGAAAAGATTACATACTAACAATGGGAGTGAATAACCACAACTAAGAAAACATTGTGGGCGGATTCACAAGCTATTTTGAGGGGGCCGGAGGGAAAGCCAAACATGAAACAGAACCTACTGTATGATTCTATTTGGATGAAGTTTAAAAAATAAACAAAACTCATGTATGGTGTTTGAAATTAGCTGCATGATTACTTTTGGTGGATAGTCAGTGGAAGGGGGCAGGAAGTGGGTTTTTTTTTTTTTNNTTTTTTTTTTTTTCTGTTCATCATCTGTTTCTTTATCGGGTTGTTAGTAACACGTGTGTATTTGGTTTGAAAACTGTCATTGAGCTGGATTTTGTTCACTGCTTTGTATGTGTTATACTCTGATGAAATCTGCTATGAAAAAGTGACCTTATGCATAAAGTTGTCATGCACTCCTCTGCTCAAACCCTTTCAGTGATTTTTTATTGCACCCCAGTGAAGATCTAAACTCATTGGCCAGGTCTCCCTGGCTTTTAGGATGTGGTCCAGCCTGTCTCTATAGAAGACATAATAATGAAGACAGAAGAATTGGTCAGGCTCCGGGATACACTGCCTGAGTTGAAGTTTCAGTTCTCTGCACAGCACCTGGGCGGCTGAGTGACTTAATTCTTTGCTGTATCTCCATCCACTCAATTTGGAGACTAACTCTGTAGAATTATTACGATGCTAAAGCAAAATGATGCACATCAAGTTAAAAGTGAAAGTCGCTCAGCTGTGTCCAACTCTTTGCAACCCCATAGAAATAGTCCATGGAATTCTCTAGGCCAAAATACTGGAGTGTGTAGCCTTTCCCTTCTCTAGGGGATCTTCCTAATCCAGGGACTGAACCCAGGTCTCCCACATGGAAGGCAGATTCTTTACCAGCTGAGCCACAACTGAGAAAATGTCTGTCCATAGCAAATAATATAACTAGCCTGGTTTGCTTTCATTATCTTGAACATATCAACTCTTTTTTCCCTCCATCTTAGGCCTTCCATACTGTGCTCCCTCTAGCTGGAATTCCCTCACCCCATCTCAGGAAACAAATCTTATGGAAGAGTCGTTACATTTGGACAAAGAGTTCTTTGAGGTTAAGTAATTCATCTAAGATCCCATGGTTTGGTGGTGGCAGAATTTAAGCTTTAACTCTCATTGTCCGTGTTCCAGCCCAGGGCTTTTCCTGGAGTCACGTGTCAGTTGCTTGAAGGAAAAGGCTTCATTTTGTTTGAGTGCCTCCCTTGGAGGTACGGGTCAGCAGTGGCCTGCTGCAGGGGCAGGGGCTCAGGGAACAGGAGACCCGGTCACACAGGAGACCTGTGGACTGAGCCCTCTTGGAGGAGGCTGCCATTAACATCACCGTAGAGCTGCCGAGCAGATGACCCACTAACTGCAGAACAATTATACCAAAGACATTTGTGCATTGTTGAGAAAGTTCTAGGACCCACAGCAGATTTTCCACCCTGGGGATCTGGAAAGGGAACTGAGAATCCCCAGGGAATTTGACTTTGGAGGCCAGTGGGATTACAAAACTTATGCAGGACTGGGGGAACAGATGCATGGAGGGCACAAATGAAACCCTATGGGCACCAGGCTCTAAGAGAAAGGAGCGGTGACTCCACAAGAGACTGAGCCAGACTCGCCTGTGAGTGTCCAGGAGTCTCCAGCAGAGGCGGGGGTCAGCGGTGGCCTGCTGCAGAGTCGGGGGCACTGAGTGCACCAGTGCGTGCATGGGGCCTTTTGAAGGAGGCTGCCATTATCCTCATTACCTCCACCATAGCTTGGTCTCAGGTCAAACAACAGGAAGGAAATGCGGGGAGGAAATTACAGATTTAGTGAGCATGGCCCCACCCATCAGAACAGGACCAGTTTCCCCCACAGTCAGTCTTTCCCAACAGGAAGCTTCCATAAGCCTCTTATCCAGACAGAATGAAATCCCCAGTCACAGAAAACTAATCAAACTGATCACATGAACCACAGCCTTGTCTAACTCAATGAAACTATAAAACTTGCCATGTAGGGCCACCCAAGATGGACAAGTCATGGTGGAGAGGTCTGACAAAATGTGGTCCACTGGAGAAGGGAATGGCAAACCACTTCAGTATTCTTGCCTTGAGAACCCCATGAACAGTATGAAAAAGCAAAGATATGACACTGAAAAATGAACTCCCCAGGTCAGTAGATGCCCAACATGCTACTGGAGAAGAGTGGAGAAATATCCCCAGAAAGAATAAAGAGATGGAACCAAAGAAAAAACAACGCCCAGATGTGGATGTGACTGGTGATGGAGGTAAAGTCTGATGATATAAAGAACAATATTGCATGGGAATATTGGAATGTTCCTATGTTCCTGGAATGTTAGGTCCATGAATCAAGGTACATTAGAAGTGGTCAAACAGGAGATGGCAAGAGTGAACACTGATATTTTAGAAATTAGTGAACTAAAATGGAGTGGAATGGGCAAATTTAATTCAGATGACCATTATATCTACTACTGTGGGCAAGAATCCCTTAGAAGAAATGGAATAGCCCTCATAGTCAACAAAAGGGTCTGAAATGTAGTACTTGGCTGTAATCTCAAAAATAACAGAATGATCTCTGTTCATTTCCAAGCAAACCATTCAGTATCACAATAATCCAAGTCTATGCCCCAATAAGTAATGCTGAAGAAGCTGAAGTTGAATGGTTCTATGAAGACTTTTAAGACTGTCTAAAACTAGCACCAAAAAAGATGTCCTTTTCATCACAGAGGACTGGAATGCAAAAGTAAAAATTCAAGAGATACCTGGAGTAAGAGGCAAATTTGGCCTTGGAGTACAAAATGAAGCAGAGCAAGGGCTAACAGTTTTGCCAAGCAAACACACTGTTCATAGCAAACACCCTTTTCCAACAACACAAGAGAAGACTCTACACATAGACATCACCAGATGGTCAACACCAAAATCAGATTGATTATATTCTTTGTAGCCAAAGATGGAGAGGCTCTATACAGTCAGCAAAAACAAGACCAGGAGCTGACTGTGGCTCAGATCATGAACTCCTTGTTGCCAAATTCAGACTTAAATTGAAGAAAGTAGGAAAAACCACTAGACCATTCAGATATGACCTAAATAAAATCCCTTACAATTATACAGTAGACATGATAAATAGATTCGGGGGATTAGATCTGATAGACAGAGTACCTGAAGAACTATGGACGGAGGTTCGTGACATTGTACAGGAGGCTGTGATCAACACCATCCCCAAGAAAAAGAAATGCAAAAAGGCAAAATAGTTGTCTGAGGAGGCCTTACAAATAGCTGTGAAAAGAGGAGAAGAGAAAGGGAAAGAAGGAAAGAAAAGATATATCCATTTGAATGCAGAGTTCCAAAGAATAGCAAGGAGAGATAAGAAAGCCTTCCTCAGTGATCAGTGCAAACAAATAGAGGAAAACAACAGAATGGGAAAGACTAGAGATCTCTTTAAGAAAATTAGAGACACCAAGGGAACATTTCATGCAATGATGGGCACAATAAAGGACAGAAATGGTATGGACCTAACAGAAGCAGAAGATATTAAGAAGAGGTGGCAAGAATACACAGAAGAACTGTACAAAAAAGATCTTTATGACCCAGATAACCACAATGGTGTGATCACTGACCTAGAGCCAGATATCCTGGAATGTGAAGTCAAGTGGGCCTTAGGAAGCATCACTGTGAACAAAGCTAGTGGAGGTGATGGAATTCTAGCTGAGCTATTTCAAATCCTAAAAGATTATGCTGTTAAAGTGTTGCACTCAATATGCCAGCAAATTTGGAAAACTCAGCAGTGGCCATAGGAGTGGAAAAGGTCAATTTTCATACCAATCCCAAAGAGGGGCAATGCAAAGAATGTTCAAACTACTGCACAACTGCACTTATCTCACAGGCTAGCAAAGTAATGCTCAAAGTTCTCCAAGCCAGGCTACAACAGTACATGAACCATGGACTTCTAGATGTTCAAGCTGGATTTAGAAAAGGCAGAGGAACCAGAAGTCAAATTACCAACATCTGCTGGATCATGGAAAAAGCAAGAGAGTTCCAGAAAAACATCTACTTCTGCTTTATTGATTATGCCAAAGCCTTTTACTTTCACAACAAACTGTGGAAAATTTTTAAAGAGATGGGAATACTAGACCACTTTTCCTGCCTCCTGAGAAATACATATGCAGGTCAAGAAGCAATAGTTAGAATTGGACATGAAACTACAGACTGGATCCAAATTGGAAAAGGAGTACATCAAGGCTGTATATGGTCACCCTGCTTATTTAACTGATATGCTGAGCACATCATGCAAAATGTCGGGTTGGATGAAGCACAAGCTGGAATCAAGATTGCTGGGAGAAATATCAGTAACTTCAGATACCCAGATGATACCACCATTATGGCAGAAAGTGAAGAACTAAAGAGCCTCTGGATGAAACTTAAAAAGGAGAGTGAAAAAGCTGGCTTAAAATGCAACATGTAAAAAACAAAGATCATGGCATCCGGTCCCATCACTTCATGGCAAATAGATGGGGAAACAATGGAAACAGTGACAGACTTTATTTTGGGGGGGCTCCAAAATCACTGCAGATGGCTGCTGCAGTCATGAAATTAAAAGACGCTTGCTCCTTGGAAGAAAAAGCTATGACCAACCTAGACAGCGTTATTAAAAAGCAGAGACATTACTTTGCCAACAAAGGTCCGGCTAGTCAAAGCTATGGTTTTTCCAGTGGTCATGTATGGATGTGAGAGTTGGACTATAAAGAAAGCTGAGAGCTGAAGAATTGATGCTTTTGAACTGTGGTGTTGGAGAAGACTCCTGAGAGTCCCCTGGACTGCAAGGAGATAAAATCGGTCCATCCTAAAGAAAATCGTTCCTGAATAGTTATTGGAAGTACTGATGCTGAAGGTGAAACTCTGTTACTTTGACCATCTGATATGAAGAACTGACTCCTTGCAAAAGACCCTGATGCTAGGAAAGATGTAAGGCAGTAGGAGAAGGGGGTGCAGAGGATGAGATGGTTGGATGGCATCACTGACTCAATGAACATGAGTTTGAGCAAGCTCTGGAAGTTGGTGGTGGACGGGGAAGCCTGGCGTGCTGTAGTCCATGAGGTCACAAAGAGTTGGACATGACTGAGTGACTGAACTGAACTGAACTGAAAACTTGTTTTGTAAATTTTTCTTGTGGCTTAAAAAGCTTGGGAAGGGTATTGAGGAATTGAATGGCTTTCTTGAATCTTGGTCCCTGAATGAGCTTTCAGTCCTGTTTGGGAGACAACACATAAACAGTCAAAATCAAATAACACATTTTGTTTCAGTGTTATAGCTGAGGAACTTTCATGAAGCATGTTTAACTTCTAAGGGGCCAGTGCAGACAGGATTCAAGTTCAGAGCAAGGAGGGCTCTGAATGTGTGAGACTCTGCAGAGAAGATTCTGGGAGGACTGAGACAGTGAACTGCAAGGTGGGGAGAAGCTGGAAAGTCAGAGGATGGGGCAACCATTCCTGGAGGGTTGAAGAGCACAATCCAGATAATCCCAATGGTGTGCAGTCAGGACAGTGAGAACCCGGCCTGTCCAGAGTCAAGCTTTACAAGCAGAGTGAACAGGAAATGTACCAGGGAGGGGGCACCCAGGTTTTGGAGAAACTTGGATGCTGGGAAAAGAAGTGTAACTTTATTGCTGGGCTTCCCTGGTGGCCAAGTCAGTAAAGAATCCACCTGCAATACGAGGAGACCTGGGTTCAGTTCCTGGGTTGAGCATGGTAACCTACTCCAGTATTCTTGCCTGGAGAATCCCCATGGACAGAGGAGCCTGGCGGGCTACAGTACAAGGTGTCACAAAGAGTCGGACATGACTGAATGTCTAAGCACAGCACAGCATGACTTTATTGCTGATTTAGTTGTGTTGCTTTCCTTAAATGGAACTGGAAATGGGCTGGACAGATTACAAAATCTGGTCCAGGTCTGAGGATTGGTGGAAGAGTGGAAGAGAGCTGGGTTGAAGCTGTGTTTGTTTGGTGTCAGAACCAAACCTGCTGCAAAGCAGTGCCAAAGACAAAAACAGCAATAACCCACAGTGGGTGAGGGCACAGTGTCACACAGCGCTTCACACTGGTGAGTCTTCCATCCACATTTAACACATCCCTTCCAGCACATATTCCTTCCCTGAGCCCTTGAGCCCCACTTGCTCAGTCACCGGGGTGGACTGTCCCCAGAGGGGCCTGGCCTCAGACATGGAGGCTCCTTGCAGCTGAGTTAAACCCCAGAGGAGCTGAGACCTGGAGGATGCCTGCTGACCCTGCTGCCCGGTGCTGGGTGCTGGGCTGTAAGTCCACCCCGTAGAGGTTGGGGATGGAACTCCCGGTTTCCATGGTGATGTTGGTACCTGGAGCCTAGAATACAAGGCATGCCTGGCCTGGGAGATGGATGATGCTTACAGGCTTGAGTCTTACTGATGCTGTCTTGGGTGGAGATTGGAGGTGACATCATGTTTTTAGGAAGGGTGAGAAGACGTGATACAGACTCTGGGGCTCTTTCTGCACTCTTGATCATCAATATGGACGTGTCGACTGAAAAAAAGAATGTTGCAAAACCTAAAAGTTGAGAACTATGTTTTATTCCTCAGACTTTCTGAGGACTTCAAGTCCAGGAAATAGAACTCTCAGATCACTCTGAGGAGCTGCTCTGAAGAGGTAAGGGAAGAGCCAGAATATATGGGAGTTTTGTGACAAAATCAGGTAGCTGGAATACCAAAAGATTATTGCTAATTAAAGAAAACCAGATGTCTCAAGCTTCCCTGGTGGCTCAGATGCTAAAGAATCCGCCTGCAATGCTGGAGACCTGGGTTCAATCCCTGGGTCAGGAAGATCCCTTGGAGGAGGGCATGGCAGCCCACTCCAGTATTCTTGCTTGGAGAATCCACATGGACAGAGGAGCCCAGTGGGCTACAGTCCACTGGATCGCAAAGAGTTGGACATGACTGAAGTGACTAAGCACGGCACAAAGAAAACCAGACATCTCAAGGTAAGGAGGTTAATATTTTCTGTGTACAGGAAGATGCAAGAGTCTGGGCTCATTGAAATCACTCCTTTGATGTGCACCTCAGCCATCTGGGGTCCTGTCCTGTGCTTTCTCATACTGAGTCCCTTGGGGTACCCCGTTGGGTGGGCCTGCAGTGGCTGAGGGCCTGGTGGCACCGTTAGGGGAGATTGAAAAGTGATGGCTTAATGGTTGCAATATCCTTTGTTTACTGATATCAGAGGAAGCATTTTTCATTCACAGAAGACAGGAAAGTCTGAGGGCATCAGGGCAGGCAGAAAATACCCTCCTTCCTTCCTTCCTCCCTTCCTTGAAAGGAACCAACATCAGGTTAGAAGCCATAGGAAGAAGAGGAGGCCAGAGCAAGAGCCCCAGTGAGGCTAAAACATCGCAGAAAACAGCCTCACTGACTAGCGTTTGTTCCCTGACAGCCCGCTCCCAAGCCACCAGGGGTGGGGGCTCTGCAGCCGCAAGTTCTGAGGTCCAGGATGATGACAAGGCTCCTTGGAGAGAGCGGGTGTGAGTAATGCCTCATCTACATGCAGGCAGCAGCAAGCAGGATAATTATCCACCACCTGAGTGCTCTTCAGCCCCAGGCCTTGAGCACGGATGTGCCAGGCTGGCAGGGAGAGGGCCCTGGGGCCGGCGTGAACGGCCTGTGTGTGGCTCTGGGTCCCTGAGTGGCCAGTCCGGAGCTGCTGTCTGGAATCCAGCCTGAAAACTTTTTTTGGAAGCATGTCAGAGGCAGGGACGCTGCCAACTCTGCCCATTAAACTGGATATGTGCAATGACCCGCAGGTGGCTCAGATGTGGCGGGCACAGCGCTGGAGCTTTGGAGCAAAAGGCTAGTAAAGCTGACGTGATGCAACAGCCGTCCTTGGCCCATGCCAGGCTCTGCTGAACCACACTTGTAAAACTCTCCCTATGAGAACTATGTTGTGAGTCTTGTTAACCTCATTTTAAGAGAAGAGTCTTGAAAGTCCCTTGGAGAGCAAGGAGATCAAGCTAGTCAATCCTAAAGGAAATCAACCCTGAATATTCACTGGAAGGACGGATGCTGAATCTCCAATACTTTGGCCACCTGAAGCAAAGAGCTGACACTGGGAAAGACCTTGATGCTGGGAAAGACTGAAGGCAAAAGGAGAAGGAGGCAGCAGAGGATGAGATGGTTAGATAGCATCACTGACTCAATGGACGTGAATTTGAGCAAATTCTGGGAGACAGTAAAGGACAGCAAAGCCTGCTGTGCAATAGTTCATGGGGTTGCAAAGAGTCAGACAGGACTGAGCAACCCAACAATACTACTGAGATTGGCTGTGCTAACATTTTGGAGGGTTTAATCTCATCCAACACCCACAGCTCAATGACATGGGTGCTGCTATAACCTCCTTTCAACAAAATGAGGAAACTGAGGCCAAAAGATGTCGTCTATAATTTAGCAGCTTTGCATTCTAAGCAACGGGCTGGAAGAGTGAGGGCAGCAAAGGATGTCACACTAAATCCTGTTATCCTGGCTGAGAAGGGCAGGTGGAGCTTTGCTTTAAAGGGAGGCCTTGAGGTAATTTGGCTTCCCAGGTGGCTCAGTGATAAAGAATTCGCCTGCCAAAGCGGGAGACAAGAGATGAGGGTTCGATCCCTGGGTCAGGAAGATCCCTGGGGAGGGAAAGCAACCCGCTCCAGTGTTCTTGCCTGGGAAGTTCCATGGATAGAGGAGCCTGGTGGGATACAGTCCATAGAGACGCAAAGAGTCGGACATGACTCAAGTGACTTAATATGCATGCATGCTTGAGATAATCCAGGCCACCTTGTGGCCTCCTGCTTCCTTACTTGTTCACTGGGAGCCATCAGAGTTGACCTTGACACTATCAGGCTGTTATGCAGAGAGGGAATAAAAATATAGCAAACTTCATCCCAAAAGCAATTGCTGGTCCCTCTTGGTGTTCAGGGCAGTGACCTGAACTCCTTGAGGGAAGCAAAGACCAAATGAGTAATGCCCCAGAGAAGCATGTGGATCAGCAGGGAGACTGAAGCCATCACAGCCTCTGCTCTGGGTCAGCAGACATGCAGGGTGCTTTTACATGTTCATTTACCCACTTAAAGCTGGGACAACCAAGGGTGCTGAGTGACTGAGCTAAGGAACATTTTCATTGTAAGGCAACAGGAATAATAAAGGGTTCATATGCCAAATGGTAGGGCTTCCCTGATCTCTCAGTTGGTAAAGAATCTGCCTGCAATGCAGGAGACCCCAGTTCGATTCCTGGGTTGGGAAGGTCCCCTGGAGAAGGGATAGGCTACCCACTCCATTATTCTTGAGTTTCCTAGGTGGCTCAGATGGTAAAGAATCTGCCTGCAATGCAGGATACCTTTGTT
>SJYF01001398.1:2341796-2355838 GCA_006410515.1 Procapra przewalskii
CCCCCCGTGGCATGACCTCAACTTCACTAATTATGTTTGCAATAATTCCATTTTCAATCAAGGTTGTATTCTGAGCTGGGAATTAGGCTTTCAGCGTATGAATCTGGGGGGGAGCATAACTCCATCTGTGACAGCTCCTTGAACACGTGTGTGAAACGAAGTTCTGAACCTAGTTTTACCAGCAAATTGAGAGAACCCAACCTTCACATTTGGAAGCACAAGTGCACCCTTATACAGTTTTAAGGACTATCGAAATGGTCTTAATCAAACTTCTATTCACATAAGGGAGGAAGTGGAGTCTGAGAGGGAGGTGACAAGTTGTCCAAAGTCACAGGGGCCAGAAGCCAGGACACCGGATGGCTTCTTTTAGAAACGTTCCTGCCACATCACACTTCATTCTCACATACGCACAATTTAGTCCATTCCTGGGCCTTTAGGAGATAATTTCTAAAAGCTATAAAGGGCTCTTAGGTGAGGCCTCCTGAACTCAAAAACCCTTCACAGCCCTAAAACAGATTTGCTGCAGGATTAAAGCCCCCAGAGACAGAGTCTGGCCTGGCCCTGAGCACAATTATCCTGAAAGCCTGGAGACGCTCTTGCCCCCAGGACAAAAGGATGTGCCTTAGTGTCAAGACAAAAAGCTCCCAAGAAAGATCTCTGTCTAACAGTTGGGCAAACACACTCAAAATACTTTTATTCTATTAAGGACCAGCTCTGCCAAGGCAGGGATTTCATTCAGCTCAACAGCATACAGATTTTGACATGGATTTGGAAGAAATGCGGGTGAAAGTAAAAAATGTTAATGGTTCAGTAGTGCTTGACTCTGCGCAGACTCCATGGACTGTAACCCACCAGGCTCCTCTGTCCATATAGTTCTCCAGGCAAGAATGATGGAGTGGGTTGTCATTCTCTTCTCCAGGGGATCTTCCTGACCCAGGGATCAAACCCACGTCTCCTGAATTGTAGGAGGATTCTTTACCATCTGAGCCACCAGGGAACTTCCATTTATGACCAGGAGAAAATAAAAGAGGCCAAATTTATTTTCCACTTTAAGCAGAAACTGGGTCTATATTTCATTCAGATATAAGCATATATTTTATACAATGTAATGTACCCCCAAAGAAAAATGCTGCATCTCATTCTCCATTGTGTCCAACTCTTGCCTGGTGGGCTACAGTCCACGGGGTTGCTTCTCTGTCCATGGGGCTCTCCAGGCAAGACTCAAGGAGATCGTCTTGACCCAGGAATGGGACCTGTGTCTCCTGCATCAGCAGATGGTTCTCCACCACTGTGACACTTGGGAAGCCCCAGAAATACACAGGCTCTATGCACATGTGACAAACTTAAGACTTCGGAAACATGAGCTGAGCTCCCTGAGAATGTGAATCGAGGAGAGCAGAGTGAGCCCTGAGAGTCTGAGTCTTCAACCCTGTGGCAACTTTCAGGCCGTAGTGAAGGGAGGCGAGAGCCAAGCAGAGCCCAGCAGTCACACTGAGCTGAGAAGACAGGAATAAGAGCTGGGAGGTGGGTCAGGGGAGCAAAATATCAAAGAGAGCTTCAGAGAGAGAACACTTGAGACTCAGAGGGCGCCTCATTGTTCTTGTCTGGTGACTGATCCGACTTTGTGAAGCTCAGGCATTTGGTAGAGGATTCAGGATGGCGCCTCCTTAGTAGGGCTAACTTAGCTTTAGGCTAAGGGCGGCTTTGGACCTTCCCTTATAAAGCTAAAAAGCAAGCCTCAAATGGATCACCCATCTCAAAAACTTCACTGTATCCCAGGACAAAGCCAACACCATTTAAAGGACTACTGTGAAATCCAGCACCAATGCAATTTCTAGAATTCAATCAATGAGGCACAGAAGGAGGAAAATATAACCGAGATTCAGAAGAAAAAAAAAAAATCAACAGAAACGGAATGGGGATAATCGAGATGGGAGGATCAGATAAGACCATCAGATGTATTATATTGGCTTGGCCAAAAGTTTCAAAAGGTGTTACAGAAAAGCCCAAATGACCCTTTTGGCCAACCCCATAAATATCATATATTTAGAAGATAGATAATAACATAAATACAATAAAGAGAGAAATAGAAAATATTGAGATATCTTAAAAATACTTGTAGAGATAAAAATATGGTATGGGGAAAGAAATATATTGGTTGTAATTAGCAACAGAATAAACTTGAAGAAATTATCAGTAAGCTGAACACATAGGAACTGCTCAAAATGAGGCACAGGGAAGAAAGAGGGAGGAAAGTGATGAGAACAGAGAATCAAGGGCCATTTTCATAATATCAATTTATTTAACATATGTACAGTTGGAGTCCTTAAAGAGAGGGGCCAAAAATAAGTGTGTGAAATAATGTATGGAAGTTTACCAAATGGTAAAAACCATAAATCCAAAGAAGGGAGTTCACATACAGCAAGCAAGAAAAATTTTTAAGTATCAAGACATCTTATATTGTTGAAAATCAGTGATAAAAATCCTAAGGCTCCCAAAGAAACAAAGACATATTACATACTTGACCCAAAGGTCCCTATGAGAGGACCATAAATGGTAAATATTTCAGTGAAGATACATCTTATTTTCAGTACCTTACAAAGATCAGTGAACCTTTAAAGCAAATGTAATTTCAATTGTGAAATTTAAACCAAATATAACAATATATAATAAGAACTAGAGCATGAAGAGCAGGATAAGATATTGGCAACATACTGTCAGGGTTTTAAAGTTATGTGAAATGTGACTATATGAAGACATTTAATATTATTTGAAACCATAGAATGCCCACTTTTAACAAAAGTAAAACTAAGAGAGACAGCTGAGACATTAGTGGAAATGAAATAAAATTAAAATTTGAAGTCAGGGAAAGGAAGTAACAGGAAACAGATGGAACAAATAGAAAATGTATAGCAAGATGGTAATTTTAATCAAACTGTACTGATTAAACACTGTAAACGCACAGTGACAGAGAAGGTCAGAAGGAATTTTTGGTGGCAATGGAAATTGATCTGTATCATGAGTGTGATGGGAGTTTCATGACTGTATTTGCCAAATTGCACCAACCTGTACAGTTACAGTTAGTGAACTTTATTTGATGCAAATTATACCTCAATAAACCGTTTCAAAAGAAAAGCAAATAGACAGTTGCAAGGAGAAGCAAGTGGAAAATAAAACGGGCTGAAGGTCAGATTGGAAAGCCGATCCATACATGCACGGTGTGCATCGTGTGTGCAAAGCTTTTCCCTTTTGAAGTTAATGATCTACACAACTTAAAAAATGCCAGAGAATACAAAAATATTCTACATAATCTTATCTTTCTAGATTTTAGCACTATTTTTCTCAAGCATATTCTTCCAAGCATCAACACATCTATGCTTACATAGACACTAAAGTGTATTTTTCTCACTAAGAAGATTATCACATGACACATAAGGTTTTCAAGCAACAATATTTTGGAAGCATTTTCTGATGTTGATAAATACAAATTCATTTTTATAACCATCATTTTAGGAGCTGCCTGGAATTCCGTTGCACATGTATATGCATGTGGGTATATTTAACCATTCCTGTCTACCATACAGGTGGTTGGGCTTCTCTGGTGGCTCATTGGTAAAGAATCTGCCTGCCAATGTAGGGGATGTGGGTTTGTTCCCTGAGTCAGGAAGAGCCCCTAGAGAAGGAATGAAAACCCACTCTGGTATTCTTAGCCAGGAAAGCCCATGGACAGAGGAGCCCAGTGGGCTACAGTCCATGGGGTTGCAAAAGGGCTGGACATGACTTAGTGACTAAACATCAGCAACAGATACAGATGGTTTTTCCAGTTGTTTAATGGTTAACAGATTGTTTCCTATTTAAAATTTTTGTCTTTAGCAATATTGTATTGAACACACTAGTGTTATTTTTCATTAGGATAAAATATAAGACTTGGAATTGTTCAAAGTGAAAACCCTCTTTTCACAAGGACTTTTACAATCTCCCCAAAGATTGTGCCGCTCACACTCCTTTCTAGTAGAACATGTGAATGCCAGTGCTCTCATATCCTCATGCACCATGAGTATCTTCAGATTTCTGATCTGTCTAACTGGATGTGTCACTACACTGTTTCAGTGGTGTGTGTACATTTAACAGCTTTTGCAAAGCGTTTCCAGAGACTTTCAGCTGCTGCTAACAAGTACCCTTATGAAGCTCAAGACCCAGGAAAAGGTAAGGCTGGGGCCTCTTCGTAACAAATCGTTGATGTATCTCTGTGATGCATTATAGCATCTAACATGCTTTCCAACATTATATAATTTAAAAAATGAATGTAATTAGGCCCACTTCACAAGGTTAGTATTGGGAGTAAAGGGCAGAACACTTTTTGGTGGAATGCTCTTTCCTACAGAAGCATTGGAAACCACTCAATTTTCAACACCTAGAGATTAGCTCAACAACATATACCATCCTTGTAATAAAACACACTGATAGCTGTAGGGTGTTGTAGGAATGAGCTTATTGAGCTGGGGAAACAGTGATGATGGTTGTGAAGTGGAGGAAAAAACAGGTTATAAGTAGGCATGCACACTATGGTTGCATTCTTTTGGTAAAGAATCGTACACAAGTAGAAAACGATCTGAAATTATATGCATTTTTATATTCACACTGATTTTTCTGGATAGGTGGGTGAACTTTTTATCTCATGTTTTTCTTTGGACTCTTCTGATGGCCAACGTGTTGGCTTTAACAACAAAAAGGCAATTTCATAAAAACAAGCAACACCAAAATTACCTAAAGTGCCTAATGGGTGCCCAGTAAATACTTATCCTCTGACATTTCCGCATCTCTGAGTGCAGGTCATTATCTCCTCTACGTGCCGTGTGACGCTGGGGAAGTCACGCTTCTGGGGCTGTGGGTACTTGACCCAAGGTTACCCGGGTAATGGGAGGCAGGGTGCACACTTCAATCAGTCCTCCGACCCCAAAGAGCATGCCTTTCTGCTTCATCCGTCACTGCTCAATTCAGTTGCCCCAAACCCTTCCTCTCCTCTGCCTTCGGGTAACAAAATTCCATGGCAACTTGGTCCTCATCTTACACCTGCCCTTCCAGCATGGGTCAAGAGGACTTTGAGAAGTTCTAGCAGGTGGATGTCTCTAGAAAGGACCCAGGCTCACCTGCATGAATGGGGGCCCTGCAGGGACAGCCGCCCTTCCCACAGCCACCCCACCCTGCCCCAGTCCCCACAGTCCATGAGCCAGGACGCTTCGGGCTCTAGGGAGAAGCTAGGATGGTGATGCTATAAAGAGAGCTGGCTCCCCGCTGCTGTTGGAGTTGCATGGTAGTTGCTGTGACCCATCCCAAGCGCCATCAGAAAGGTGGATGGAGGGGGCCCTGGAGGAGGAGCCGTTGAGGTTCCTCAGGGCCCAAATAGGTTCACGTATCTCAGACTGCAGCACCACCCTCATGATGCTGAATGCTTGATGAAAAAAAGCCTCTCTCTGTGTGATTGTTACTCCGCAGCAAATCACCCGAGGAAACTGGGTAGATGCTAGCATAGTACCCACCTGACATAGAAGTTAAATGGCTGAGACACAGCCAGCGCGTAGTCCAGGTGGGTTGGGACCAACACTCTCCATGTTTAATCCACAACCGCCCAATGGAGACGCACTGAGCATAGTGCCTGCCATCAAGGTGTGTCCTTCCTTTGGGCTCCCCTTCCCTGGGAGGCAAGAGCTAGGGGACACAGATAGAGGGCTCTGTGTTGCGAGCCTGGTTCTACGGCTGTGGTCAATGGCTTAGTCCTCTCTGAACATCACCTTCTACTTAAGCAAAATGGGGATGTAACTTGCAGGATAGTCAAGACTGGAGCTGCTGGCTATATGAAGCACCTGTTAAAGCAAATCAGCGTGTAGCATACAGGGTATCCATCCATACAGACAGACCCGTGTGTGAGCAGGTAGAATTCTGCTCCCTGGCGGTGGTGTGTGTGTAGCGGGGAGGTGCTTCAACGAGGTCAGTCTCCCCAGGGCCCCTCACTGGTCCCCGCTGCTCCCAGTGGGTGTGTCATGACTCAGGGTGGAAACAAGCCCCCAGCAGTCAGCCAGACGTTCATTTCAGTCCTGTCTTTGCCACTTCCTAGCTGTGTGTCTTGCATGGGCTGTTTAATCTCTCAGTCTGCCCACCTGTAGTGAAAGTGAAAGTCACTCAATCGTGTCTGACTCTTTGCAACCCCGTGAACTATAGAGTCTGTGGAATTCTCCAGGCCAGAATACTGGGGTGGGTGGCCTTTCCCTTTTCCAAGGGATCTTCCCACCAAGGATCGAAACCAGGTCTCCCGTATTGCAGGCAAATTCTTTACCAGGTGAGCCACAGAAAGTTGAGGGTAATTACACCCACCTGGAGACGTTGAAAAAATTAAAGCCAGCAGGTAGAAAGTGACCCTCAAGAGGGCAGGGCTTGCTGCTCCCTTCTAGCCACCAGAAGAACTGCTTACAGAAGACAAGAAAAATATTGTGAACACAGGGACCCAGTGGAGCATGAGGCAGCTTGGGGAGGGTTCTGAGTCTCATTAAGGAATGGAGGGCAAATGAGCTGACATCTGTGTGTTAGTCACTTCAGTCATATCCGACTCTTTGTGACCCCATGGACTGAAGCCTGCCAAGCTCCTCTGTCCATGGAATTCTCCAGGCAAGAATACTGGAGTGGGTAGCCATGCCCTCCCTCCAGGGGATCTTCCCGACCCAGCGATCATACCCGGGTTTCCTGCACTGCAGGCAGATTCTTTACCATCTGAGCCACCGGGGACGCCTGAGCTAACATTACTCTCAGCTTAATGATCACCATATCCCAACATACACTAACATGAACGTGGAAGTCTTACATCCCAATGGGCACCACATCCGAATACTGCTGGTCACTGGGACTGGACGTGGCTCCCAACATCCCTGCCCCTCAAAGCCCCACAAATTCTGCTTGGCAGGGTTGCCCCACTACGCTCCTCGAAGCTCCCTGTGCCTGTATCCTCCCAGAAGAGATGGCCTCTTTTCCCCGACTAGCGCAGAGTTGCTCCTGCACCAATGCCCCATGTGCTGGGAAGATGGCGCCTGGCCATCAAACACCAGCTGGAATCCTGGGCCACCAGTTCAGAGGTTGGTTACCTTCGGGTGGCTCACGATCCCTCACTGAGCCTGTTTTCTTGTTGGAGTAATGAAGCTCCTTAACTTATTTCGCACAGTTGTTGGAGCTAACAATATCTAAAGATCCCTCCCCACCCTCCACTCCTACATATACTGGGAATCCTGCAAGACCGTCTCCACCATCGGCACCAACGGCAAAAACATTGTCTCTGGTGACACCTACTGGTGCCTGGTCCGTGGGGGTGGAGGCCACCCTGAGGCTTTTGCAGTCACAGGGTGTGGGGAGCTGGAGCTTAGGACACCCTAGTGTTAGAGCTGAGGATGAGGCCTGTACCCCCACGGCTGCATGGTGCCCCCACCACTGGGATCACCTCCTGCTCGTGCTCACGACCCCCACAAACCTCTCTGCAGTTCAGCAGCTGGGGGAAGCTTTGGGAAGAAAACAAGAGGTAAATGCCTGCCTCTCCAAGCCTGCCCTTGGCTTCCCCTTACACATGGGATGAACCCAAGCTCAGTGCCTTGGTGACAAGACCCCCCACGCCCAGCCTCTTCCTCCATGCCCTCCCTATGCTGGGGACCCTCACAGATCCTTCTGCCTCGGACACTCTTACCCTTCAGGCTCTTTTCCATCCGAGGGTCTCTGTTCACCGGCTGCCCAGCCCCCTCCCCAGCATGTGGTCTCTGCCCCAAGTCTACCCTGCATCACTCTGTTTCCTTCCCAGCAGCAGCCATCAGCTCAGGAAATGAACAGAGAGCAGACCAATGATAGGTCCTAGTTACATCGGTCTCTCCCCCTGGAGGGGGCATCCCAGGTGGCGCTAATGGTGGAGAATCTGCTTGCCGGTGCGGGAGACGTAAGGGATGTGGGTTCGATCCCTGGGTTGGAAAGATCCCCTGGAGGAGGGCATGGCAGCCCACTCCAGTGTTCCTGCCTGGAGAGTCCCATGGACAGAGAGGCCTGGCAGGCTACACGTTGTGGGGCTGTGAAGAGTCAGATGTGACTGAAGCAACTGAGCATTCACGTCGGAATGTGAGCCCCGCAAGGGCTGGGGCCCGTTTTTCTGCTCCAGTGCTGACACACAGCAAATTCAGCTTTGCAGACTCTTAGGTTTTCATCACACCTCCATCCATCGCAAGACCCACCAGCTACCCAAGTACAGCTTCCTTCTGCCCCTCACCCATACAGGTGTGTCTGGGAAGAAAGCTGGCCGTTGTTGGGGGGCTCCCCTGGCAGAGAACCTCCGGGCCCATTTTCTCACCAGCCTCTCACGTCCTTCCAGTCCTGTCTGGTCTACTGTTTAAGGGCTATTTACTACCAACTTGCCATCCCCCCACCCCCCGCCCTGGCCCTGTGCTTTCCCTAGATCAGAAGCAAACCCAGCACATGTGGCTCTGTTGATAGATTTATCCACACTGATCAGAACTGCTTGCAGGATTTTTGTGAGGTTTCAATACCAGAATATAGGTATTGTGTGTGGTTCAGGGTAGCTGGCGTAACATAGCTGGTTGGCAAATAGGAGCAGATAATCAGGTGCTGTTTATGGCTTTCCCAAATCAGTCTGTGTGCAAAGGGACCAGTGTGGCTTTTAAAACTTGTTTCAGGAGGCTCCTTGCCTGTTCTACACCTTGGACTTTGGAGAAAGGTTTTATTTAAGGAAAACCTCTCTTCCTCCCCTGCAATGCCCCTCTCCATCTCCCCCACCCCCCTCCAAAAGAGTAGAATGTTGAACTGTGTGGCATCATCTGTGTGGAAAGAGGGCTGCTCACCACTCAAGGGTCCTGGCTCTGATCCCAGTTCTGTCTCATCTGGGGGTTGTGACCACGGACAACTCACTTCTATTTTCTGGGAGTCAATTTCCTGGAATATCCTCAAACTATTTCACCTCCCTCTCTGGTATGTGAGGATTAAGTTCAGTGTCTGCATCCCTAGACCACTATTAACCACTTAGCAGAAAGCTGCTCTAATCCAGGGAGCTTGGTGCAAATATTCCTCTGCCCACCCATCTAGCTGTGTGATAGTGGATTAATGTCTTCATCTCTCTGGGTCTCAGATTTCACAGGTGGAAGATAGCTAACCTTAGAGTTGCTGTGAAAACTGATTGAGCCAAGCATGGGGGTAGTGGCTAAAGCACCTGAACCCATAGCTGGCACATCAGCCCTTGGGACTGAAAAATTGTGACTTCCCCTGCCTCCCAGGTTCTGACTCCAGACTGCCTGGAGCTTTCTGAGGGCTGCTGGGGAGGGGTGCACAGAGTTCTTTTCATCCAGGAAAATACTCTGCAACTCTTGCGCAGCGCCAGCCCTTGGACCTCCCTGGTGGCCCTACCTTCCTCCATCTCCAGCATCCTGTGGATGGTCTGCCACACCTGCAGTCAGCGGGAAGCTCGATGGTCCAGCTGGTGGGTTCTCCTCTGTTCTAACACCACGGTGAGCATAGGGGCTCTGCAAAATGTTTCCCCAAAGCCAGAGCTCTGATTTCTTCCGCTGATAAAATTCTGAGTTAGGATCTGGACTCTTTCTTTCATAGCAACCAAAAGAAAGGGAATCCGGAAGCATCTGCAACAAAGCAACAACTGCATCAAATCACAGGGCACTTTACCTTAATTTCTCCCAAATTTAGGAAATTGTGATCATTTTTTTTTTTACCCACTTCTCGGGCACTTATATGTGCCAGGTTAGAAATGCTGAGAGTAACATACTTGTATAAGAAACTGAAGCCCATGAGCAATGCTTTTTGACCAAACTTGATTTTTTTTTATTTTTTTTTCTTTCTTTTGTTTTATTTTTTGTTTTATTTTTGACCAAACTTGAGAAGGCAGATTAGAAGGTAAAAATTCACCCCAAGGGCCAGTACTGTTAACATCTTCAAGTATATTGCTCTGGACTTATTTTGAAAGATCCCTGTAAGTGGGCTGGCATGGTGATATGAAAGACTTCTGGAATTACACTCTGAGTTTGAATCCTGTTCCAACCACTTACTAGCTGTCGACCTTCAGTAAGTCTCGCTCTTTGAACTTGATTATCTTACCCCAAAATGACAGTGTTAGTATGGATGTATCTTGGAGATATTACGGGTTCAGTTCCAGAGCACTGCAATAAAGCAAATCATGCAAATATTTTTTGGCTTCCCAGTGCCGATACCAGTTTTGTTTCTATTAGACTATAGTCTATTAAGTATGCAATAGCATTATTTAAGAAAACAACATACATACCTCAATAAAGAAATACCTCATTGCTCAAGTGTAACTTTCCCAGTGGCTCAGTGGTAAAGAATCCGCCTGCAATGCAGGAGACACAAGAGACCTGGGTTCTATCCCTGGATTGGGAAGATCCCCTGGAGGAAGAAATGGCAACCCATTCCAGTATTCTTGCCTGGGAAATTCCATGGACAGAGGAGCCTGGAGGGCTATAGTCCATGAGGTTGCAAAGAGCCGGACATGACTGAGCACACAGGCACACACATTCCTAAAAAAGATGGCTGTCATCTGAGCCTTCAGCAAGTTGCAGTAGGAACAAAGATCACCGATCACAGATCACCAGAACAAATACAATAATTAAAAAGCTTGGGATTCTGCAAGGATTCCCAAAATGGGACAAAAGAGACATGAAGTCCGTACATGCTGTTGGAAGAATGGTCCTGGTAGACTTGCTTCATGCAGGGTTGTCACAAGCCTTCAATTTCGGAAGAAAGAGAAAAGAAAAGAAAGAAATGGAGTATCTGCAAAGTCCAATAAAGTGAATCGCAGTAGGAGGAGGTGTGCCTTTGTCTACGCCATGGGGACACTGTCAGGAGCAGAGGAGATGGGTGAGCAGGTGAAGTACTGGTTTGTGAGAGTGCAGGAAAATCCAACACAGGTGTGCGGAGATGTAGCCACTCAAACACTGAGCCAGCATTATATGCCAGGCAGCTTGCTAAGGACTCGTGTGTGTGTGTGTGTGTGTGTGTGTGTGTGTGTGTGTGTGAACTGTTTACCAAATTTGATTTGACCCTTCACACCACCTGTCATTCTGCAGGTCTGTCTGGGTGATGAAAGAAAGTTTATCCCAAAGAAGAGCGGACTCTTAATCCCTGTCAATGACTTTTGAAAGCAAAAGGGGGTGAACTCACCCTCCCATTCTCAATATGGTGCCCAGTATCTAGCAAGCATCCACGAAATGTTTGGTGAAGAAATGAATGGTGGAACAAGTGAGCGAGTTGATTCTGAGAGCAGTTTTAAATGAATAGCTCTAAAGGTTGGGAGGACAGATTCTAGTTCTCAAAGATCTTGGTCCACAGCAGAGCTGTCCTAGGGGGTATGGCAGGCAGACAAACTGGTGTTCTGGGGGCTGCCCATACCCACTGTGTGAGGTCAAGAGCACTTCAAGCTTGGCACCTCTGCTCTCCGATGTGGACTACACCATCTCAGGGGCATCGCCTCTGAGCCTCAGTGCCTGGTAGCCACTGCTGACCCTCCTGCCTCTCCCGGTGTTGGCCGGCCAGCCTTGGGGCTGCGAAGAAACTGTGCCATGAGGCTGCCAGCTGTCTGACTCATCCGTGTCCTCTTTTGCTCCGCCCCGGCCCACTTGGAATGTCATCATCTCATCTGTGGTTAGCTGCACTCAGCAGCGGCTGCTGGGAGGTGATGGATGGGCAGTGACTGCTTCCTGTCTGCTACCCAGCAGGTCCATCCGGGCATTCTTCCCCAGCCTCTGCTGGTCCTGCTGATCCTCTGCCTGCTCTCCAGCGTGCATGTTGAATGTGCCTGAATTTTAAAATATGGCTCTCCATTGGTAGAATTTACCAAATTCTCTACTATTCAAACCTCCAAACATTTGTTTTTTTTAATTTGTGCAATGGGAAAAGAAATCCACTCCTTGTGACGGCCACTGTGTGGGAATCACCCATCCCCGTGCTCAGGGGCATCCTCTCAGTGCTGGCGCCCTGTCACTCCTGTCTCACTGTCGGAGGAACATTCAGGCAACTCAGAAACAGGAGCAAAGGAAGGGCCAGAGGCTGGGTGTGCTTGTCTTCTCTGCGGAAAGACTGTCTAAGTGTGACTGAAGGTAGATGGTCTTCAGAGACACCCTGTATAATGCTGGACCTCCTCCCACCTACACAACACACAGCCTCCCACATTGCCAAAGGGAAAAATGAGCCCCAGGCCACACGGTGGATGCCACACGGTGGATGCTGGAGGAGAGCCATGCCTCACAGCTGCAACAGAATTTTCCTCAGAGCAGCAGCTGTGAACATAACTGACATCTGCTTGATTGCTTCTAGTAACAGGGAGCTCACTCCTAAGTAGAGGCCTTTTTCACCTCTAGGACTCCAGGAGGGTTTTAGTCATAGAAGATCTGAGGGAAACTAAAGTAAATGAGTAGAGAAAACTATGGCCCTAGAAAAGATGCTTCCTCGTGGCCAAGCTCAGGGTAAGCAGATTTTATCCCTCATATTTGAAGGAGAGAGAGAGAAAAAAAAAATCAACCCACAAAAGCTAGATAGATACAATCCCAAATTCTGATAACTCATCCTTCTCTAGGTGAAAGGATTATTTCTCTGATCCTAAATGATTGCCAACTGGACCCGAGATGACACTGTTATTATAGTCAGTCCCTCTCTCCTTTACCAGAAAGCAAGGCATTTGGTTTTTTGCTTTTCTTAACCAGACTCATTAACTGGTTCCAGAAGTCTGGGAGGAAACCCAGCACCCAGATCTACTTGATGGCCTTGGAAGAAAAGGGATAGAAGTCTACAAAGGTATTCAGCTGCAGTAACAGACACCTGAACTTGAATGATTTAAACAAATAGGTATTGGTAGAAAGAAATGGATTTATTTTAAGGTATTGGCTCACATAATTCTGAAGGCTGAGCTGTCTCACAACCTGACATCTGCAAGTTGTAGACCTAGGGAAGCATTGATGGTTTTAGGATGATAGGATACCAAAACAGGAACTCCCCAGGCCAGTAGGTGCCCAATATTCTACTGAAGGTCAGTGGAAAATAACTACAGAAAGGAGGAAGGGATGGAGCAAAGGCAAAAAATGCCCAGCTGTGGATGTGACTGGTGATAGAAGCAAGGTCCGATGCTGTAAAGAGCAATATTGCATAGGAACCTGGAATGTCAGGTCCATGAATCAAGGAAAATTGGAAGTGGTCAAACAAGAGATGGCAAGGGTGAATGTTGACATTCTAGGAATCAGCGAACTAAAGTGGACTGGAATGGGTGAATTTAACTCAGATGACCATTATATCTACTACTGCAGGCAGGAATCCCTCAGAAGAAATGGAATAGCCATCATGGTCAATGAAAGAGTCCGAAATGCAGTACTTGGATGCAATCTCAAAACAACAGAATGATCTCTGTTCGTCTCCAAGGCAAACCATTCAATATCACAGTTATCCAAGTCTTTGCCCCAACCAGTAATGCTGAAGAAGCTGAAGCTGAATGGCTTTATGAAGACCTACAAGACCTTTTAGAACACACACCCAAAAAAGATCTCCTTTTCATTATAGGGGACTGGAATGCTAAAGTAGGAAGTCAAGAAACACCTGGAATAACAGGCAAATTTGGCCTTGGAATGCAGAATGAAGCACAGCAAAGACTAATAGAGTTTTGCCAAGAAAATGCACTGGTCATAACAAACACCCTCTTCCAACAACACAAGAGAAGACTCTACACATGGACATCACCAGATGGTCAACACTGAAATCAGATTGATTATATTCTGTGCAGCCAAAGAAGGAGAAGCTCTATACAGTCAACAAAAACAAGACCAGGAGCTGACTGTGGCTCAGATCATGAACTCCTTATTACCAAATTCAGACTTAAATTGAAGAAAGTAGGGAAAGCAACTAGACCATTCAGGTATGACCTAAATCAAATCCCTTATGATTATACAGTGGAAGTGAGAAATAGATTTAAGGGCCTAGATCTGATAGATAGAGTGCCT
>SJYF01001398.1:2356876-2397654 GCA_006410515.1 Procapra przewalskii
TGGTTCCAAATAGGAAAAGGAGTCCGTCAAGGCTGTATATTGTCACCCTGCTTATTTAACTTCTATGCAGAGTACATCATGAGAAATGCTGGGCTGGAAGAAACACAAGCTGGAGATTGCCGGGAGAAATATCAATAACCTCAGATATGCAGATGACACCACCCTCATGGCAGAAAGTGAAGAGGAGCTAAAGGGCCTCTTCATGAAAGTGAAAGAGGAAAGCAAAAATGTTGGCTTAAAGCTCAACATTCAGAAAACGAAATCATGGCATCTGGTTCCATCACTTCATGGGAAATAGATGCGGAAACAGTGTCAGACTTTATTTTTTGGGGCTCCAAAATCACTGCAGATGGTGACTGTAGCCATGAAATTAAAAGATGCTTACTCCTTGGAAGAAAAGTTATGACCAACCTAGATAGTATATTCAAAGCAGAGACATTACTTTGCCGACTAAGGTCTGTCTAGTCAAGGCTATGGTTTTTCCTGTGGTCATGTATGGATGTGAGAGTTGGACTGTGAAGAAGGATGAGCGCTGAAGAATTGATGCTTTTGAACTGTGGTGTTAGCGAAGACTCTTGAGAGTCCCTTGGACTGCAAGGAGATCTAACCAGTCCATTCTGAAGGAGATCAACCCTGGGATTTCTTTGGAAGGAATGATGCTAAAGCTGAAACTCCAGTATTTTGGCCACCTCATGTGAAGAGTTGAGTCATTGGAAAAGACTATGATGCTGGGAGGGATTGGGGGCAGGAGAAGAAGGGGACGACCAAGGATGAGATGGCTGGATGGCATCACTGACTCGATGGACGTGAGTCTGAGTGAACTCCGGGAGATGGTGAACAGGGAGGCCTGGCGTGCTGTGATTCATGGGGTCGCAAAGAGTGGGACACAACTGAGTGACTGAAATGAACTGAACTGAACTGAAAGGATCCAGGCTTCCCTGGTGGCTCAGAGGTTAAAGCGCCTGCCAGGAATGTGGGAGACCTGGGTTCTATCCCTGGGTCCGGAAGATTCCCTGGAGAAGGCAATGGCAACCCGCTCTAGTACTCTTGCCTGGAGAATCCCATGGCAGGAAGAGCCTGGTAGGCTACAGTCCATGGGGTTGCAGAGTCAAACATGACTGAGCAACTTCACTTTAAAGGATTACTCAGAAGGGGTCCCCATCCTGCACTTTCTGAAGTCAGAGCCTTGCCTGATTCCTGGGAGGTCACCTCTAACCCCTTGGAATGTCTTACCTGATATGAGCATCTGATGGCTTTGCTGAGTCCTTCTAGTGAAATACCTTGACTGAGGGTGGTTTTGGGGAGCCAAAACACAACTATTCTGAACTCATGGGTTTATATTTTACCCTCAGAAATACCACAGCAAATGTTTAGCGAATGTATGAAAGTGGAAGCGGATGGATAAACGCAGGCTCATCAGTTCCCTCCACCTTTGCTGTGGATGGAGTGGTCCTCCCACTATATGCTGGGGGTAGCTTTCTCAAGGTGAGGTGAGCGACTTTTGTTCATCCATCTGCCCATCTCCCCTTGGCTTTCCCAGCTGTGTTTCCTTAGAATCTGGCTGAAAAGTCCTCTTTCAGTGTGCTGGTGGAGTAAACCAAACCAAGCCCAAGTGAGAATCAACAATTCACATACCGTTTACCTCTGTATATATTTTTACTGATTCTGATGTTTATTTTACCTGAATTTAGCCTCCATCAATAACCCTTTTCTCATCTTCATCAAAAGTAATTATAAAACAGTACACACTTGTGTGTGCAGGCTTCAAGTCACTCCGGTGGACCATCTTAGGGTAAAGACAGGTCAAGTCTACATCTGACCCCTTCATCACTCTCCAGGCCAACTGCTTGTTCCCACTGCCCTGGCCATGGTCAGGAGAAAGTCAACATCACTTCGCAGGAGCATCTTTGATGGTCTCCAAAAGGTCCGTTTCCATCCCTCCTTGCTCACTCCCCGCATGCTGGCAGAGTGACAGCCTCCCCTGTGGCTCTGATCATGCCTCATGCCCTCCCCGTGCTGAGCATCTTCCCATGGCTCCCCGCTGACTCACATCTTGCAAAGGCAAACACCCCCACATGGCCAAGGTCCAGACTGATCTGGTTCCCAATGCCCCCTCCTCTCCACGTTATCCCCAGGAGGCTTTGCTGGCCCCTCTGCACCTGCTGTGAGCTCCTGTCAAACCTGACTCACTCAGGCCCGTAGGCCTTTGCCTAGCCTTTACAGCTACCTGGCATTTCCCTCTACCTGATCAACATTGACCTATCCTGCGAAATTCAAAGCAGGGGTTCACTCCTCCAGGAAGCCCTCCTTGACTTCACAGCTGGGTGAGGAAAATAACCCATGTCCTTCTATAGCATCTTGGGCATCCGCAGCTCATCATTTGCTCATTACACTGAAATGATGGATTTATGTGTTTGTCTTACTCGCCGTATATTGAACTCATGGAAAGCAGAGATTTTTGTTAACCACTAGAATCTGAGCTAATAGAGGCACACCTCGTATTACTGCATTTTGCTTTATGGTGCTTCACAGATACTATGGCGTTTCATGGGTTTTTTTATTTGTTTAAAAAACAGAAAAAAAGTGAAAGGCTCTGCAATCCTTTGTTAAGTAAATCTGTTGACCCAATTTTTCCAAGGACATCTGCTCACTTTGAATCTCTGTCTCATTTTGGGAATTCTCACAGTATTTCAAAGTTTTTCATTGTTACATATGTGATGATAATCTGATCAGTTGATGTTTGATTTTACTTTCACAAAAAGATTGATTATGACTCACTGAAGGATCAGAGGATGGTTAGCATATTTTAGCAATAAAATATTTTAAACCTTTTTTAGACATAATGCTGTTGCACACATAGTATACTACAGTCTAATGCTGTTTCAGTCAGTCAGTTCAGTTGCTCAGTCATGTCCAGCTCTTTGCAACCCCATGGAATGCAGCACACCAGGCCTCCCTGTCCATCACCAACTCCCGGAGTTTGCTCAAACTCATGTCCATCAAGTCGGTGATGCCATCCAACCATCTCATCCTCTGTCATCCCCTTCTCCTCCCACCTTCAATCTTTCCAAGTATAAGGATCTTTTCCAATGAGTCAGTTCTTTGCATCAGGTAGCCAAATTATTGGAGTTTCAGCTGCAACATCAGTTCTTCCAATGAACATTCAGGACTGATTTCCTTTAGGGTGGACTGGCTGGATCTCCTTGCAGTCCAAGGGATGCTCAAGAGTCTTCTCCAACACCACAGATCAAAAGCATTAATTCTTCGGCACTCAGCTTTCTTTGTGGTCCAACTCTCACATACATACATGACCACTGGAAAAACCATAGCCTTGACTAGATGGACCTTTGTTGACAAAGTAATATCTCTGCTTTTTTAATATGCTGTCTAGGTTGGTCATAACTTTTCTTCCAAGGAGTAAGCGTCTTTTAATTTCATGGCTGCAGTCACCATTTGCAGTTATTTTGGAGCCCCCAAAAATAAAGTTTGTCACTGTTTCCCCATCTATTTGCCATGAAGTGATGGGACTGGATGCCATGATCTTCGTTTTCTGAATGTTGAGCTTTAAGCCAACTTTTTCACTCTTTTTCACTTTCATCAAGAGGCTCCTTAGTTCCTCTTCACATTCTGCCATAAGGGTGGTATCATCTGCATGTCTGAGGTTATTGATATTTCCCTACCAGGTCAGTAGATGCCCAATATGCTACTGGAGACCCTTGGAGAAACAACTCCAGAAAGAATGAAGAGACAGAGCCAAAGCAAAAACACTACCCATTTTGTGGATGTGACTGGTGATAGAAGCAAAGTCCAATGCTGTAAAGATCAATATTGCATAGGAACCTGGAATGTTAGGTCCATGAATCCAGGAAAATTGGAAGTGGTCAAACAAGAGATGGCAAGAGTGAATGTCGACATTCTAGGAACCAGCAAACTAAAATGGACTAGAATGTGGGAATTTAACTCCGATGACCATTATATCTACTACTGTGGGAAAGAATCCCTTAGAAGAAATGGAGTAGCCATCATAGTCAATGAAAGAGTCCAAAATGTAGTATTTGGATGCAATCTCAAAAATGACAGAATGATCTGTTAATTTCCAAGGCAAACCATTCAATATCACAGTGATCCAAGTCTATGCCCCAACCAGTAATGCGGAAGAAGCTGAAGTTTAATGGTTCTATGAAGACCTATAATGTGGGGCCCTAAATGGGAAACCTCAGAGGAAAAAAAAAGGGGGGGCTAGCTTTACAGTTGGAAGCTGTTGGAAACTAAGATGGCACCTGGCGGAAGTGATAGGGGTGGGGTCTATGTTTGTCAAACTTTTTGATTGGCTCTCTTGATTTCCATGCATGTGAGGATTTGACCTTTAACGTGATTGGTGCAACTATGGAAAGTCCCTCCTAAACCCCTCCTGCTTGCCTATACAAGCTGGGAGTTTGCAGCAATAAAGTGGAAACTGCTTCGATGGAACCCCTGTCGCATCTGGTTGTCTCTCGCTCGCCAAGGGGCTGGGTTGGCGGACAGCAGGCTCACCTCTCCTCGGGACCCCTCGGCTTTGCTGAGGGAAGTTCCTCTGCCTCTACTCTTTCTGCGGAGCACCCCCGGCACTATAAGACCTTTTAGAACTAACACCCCCAAAAGATGTCCTTTTCATTATAGGGGACTGGAATGCAAAAGGAGAAAGTCAAGAAACACCTGGAGTAACAGGCAAATTTGGCCTTGGAATGCGGAATGAAGCAGGCAAAGGCTAATAGAGTTTTGCCAAGAAAATGCACTGGTCATAGCAAACACCCTCTTCCAGCAACACAAGAGAAGACTTTACACATGGACATCACCAGATGGCCAACACTGAAATCAGATTGACTATATTCTTTGCAGCCAAAGATGGAGAAGCTCTATACAATACACTCAGCAAAAACAAGACTGGGAGCTGGCTGTGGCTCACATCATGAACTCTTTATTGCCAAATTCAGACTTAAATTGAAGAAAGTAGGGAAAACCACTAGACCATTCAGGTATGACCTAAATCAAATCCCTTACGATTATACAGTGGAAGTGATAAATAGATTCAAGGGATTAGATCTGATAGACCGAGTGCCTGATGAACTATGGACGGGGGTTCATGACGTTGTTCAGGAGAGAGGGATCAAGACCATCCCCATGGAAAAGAAATGCAAAAAAGCAAAATGGCTGTCTGAGAAGGGCTTACAAATAGCTGTGAAAAGAAGGAAGTGAAAAACAATGGAGAAAAGGAAAGATATACCCAGCTGAGTGCAGAGTTCCAAAGAATAGCAAGGAGAAATAAGAAAGCATTCCTCAGTGATCAGTGGAAAGAAATAGAGGTAAATGATAGAATGGGAAAGACTAGCGATCTCAAGAAAATTAGATACCAAAGGAATATTTCATGCAAAAATATGCACAGCGAAGCACAGAAATGGTATGGACCTAACAGAAGCAGAAGATATTAAGAGGTGGCAAGAATACACAGAAGAACTAATCAAAAAAGATCTTCATGACCCAGATAACCACGATGGTGTGATCACTCACCTAGAGCCAGACATCCTGGAATGTGAAGTCAAGTGGGCCTTAGGAAGCCATCACTACAAAGAAAGCTAGTGGAGGTGGTGGAATTCCAGCTGAGCTATTTCAAATCCTAAAAAGATGATGCTGTGAAAGTGCTGCACTCAATATGTCAGCAAATTTGGCAAACTCAGCAGTGGCCAAAGGACTGGAAAAGGTCAGTTTTCATTCCAATCCCAAAGAAAGGCAATGCCAAAGAATGCTCAAACTACCGCACAATTGTATTCATCTCACATGCTAATAAGTAATGATCAAAATTCTCCAAGCCAGGCTTCAACAGTATGTGAACCGTGAACTTCCAGATGCCATTGTTTAGTATCAGTTCAGTTCAGTTGCTCAATCATGTCCAACTCTTTGTGATGCCATGAGTCGCAACATGCCAAGCCTCCCTGTCCATTACCAACTCCTGGTTGTAGTATAGGGTAAACGTAATTTGGGGGCTTTCCAGGTGGTGCTAGTGGTAGAGAACCAACCTGCCAATGCAGGAAACAAACGGGACCTGGGTTTGATCCCTGGGTTGGGACTATCCCCTGGAGAAGGGAATGGTAACTGCTTCAGTATTCTTGTTTGGAGAATCCCATGGACAGAGGAGCCTGGTGGGATACAAAGTCCATAAGGTTATTATAAAGAGTTGGAACACAATTGAAATGACTTTGCATGCTTACGTACATAATTTTGATACACACTGGGAAACAAAAACATTCATGAGACTCCCTTTATTGTAGTGGTTTGGAACCTGATCCTCCATGTCTGAGGTGTGTCCAGAGTAGGAGGGATTAGTAGGTGAATATCCTTTGGATTCCTCTCTTCCATCTCCACCTGCTCTCTTGAGTTTTTTTGGACAAGAGCACCTCAAACAAAAATATATAATTTTAGGCATGAATGAAACCCTTTTCCAAGTTCACCACCTGTGAAAGGGGGAGAAAGGAACAGTGATATTTCTGTACACCCTGAGATGTTACACGTTTGGAACAACCACACCTGTGGGGAGTCAGGAAAGGCCATCTCCACGTGGACCTCCCAGGATGAGGGGAGAAGCACACGGTGGTGATGGAGCTGGTCACAGAAGAGGCTAGCCATCAACAAGCAGTTAACCATTCACCACTGGCACTTGAAGCCACGTGATTTGGTGATTTGGGGACTCGAGTGAGCCACCTTCTCATCGTCTCAGCATTAAACAATTGCCTCTTTATCTCTCAGAGCCTTGTGTTAAGAGTCCGCTACCTCAGGAACATTTTTCATTTCCTTCCTGGCCCTTATTTATTGCAGGCAATTCATCTTTCTCTCGGTGCCCTTTGCTGCCACCTCGTTAATTGCTTGTTGTTCAAAGTTTTTCATTTTTTTTTAAATTCAGTAACCAGGAACTACAGCTTTAAAAGAAATGTGGGAAACCATACTAGAAAGAGTTTAGAAAAATCAGGAGTTTAATGGGGGTTCTGAGAGTTTGCCATGATGTATTTCAGGGGCAACAGAAGGACAGTACAAGAAGAGAGAAGTAGAGGGGACCTTGGGGAACCTGTGACTTTTTCCTGCTTCACGATGCATGTTTCTATTTATTCCACATGTTACTTGTGTCCTGTGGGTCTTGGGAAGGAACGGCCTGGATTTGTGTCCATGGAGCTTATAAGAGGGAGAGACAAGCACAGAAGGCCATTTCTCCTTTCTCATCAATCAACCTTACCTTCCTTTGGGACAGTGGTTCAAGTCTGAAAGCAATTGCTTGGTGAGCACGCATCTTCTCAGGAGAGCCGGGCAGGCAGGAAGCCTCTGGGGGGAGCAGTCACCTTGATGAATTCTCCAGCCCTTGGGGACTTGCAGGTTCAGAGAAAGCTTCAGCAGCCCATGGGGGCTGTGCTTTGGCTCAGTGGGACACTCACATTAGCGGTCTGTGTGGGAGTGGGTATGTGAACCAAATCCACTTTATCACGTTACAGTGAGAAGCAGCTCTCTCCACTGGCAGGCTCGTGTTAGTGTGACAATCCCATTTGCTCCCTGTAGGTCAACCGATCAAAGGCTGTCAAAATACTGGAAAGCTTTGAACAAATCCATGGAAGCAGAATTACAAATTCAAGAAACAACCAGATACGTGCATGTAGATAATTCTGATGGTGTAATTTGTGGGTGAAACTGGAAACCATTAGAATGTCTTGCAGTAGGGAAACTGGTAAGATTGTGGTATAACCAAATAGTGGACTAGCCTGCAATAGTTTAAATTTATATTTGGTAAAATAGGTGGTTATTAAGTATAGACAATATGTTCATTTTACAAAACATATCGGAAAGCTTGTATCAGCTTGTATCAGGGAAAACTAAAGGGCAATACCTGAAAAAAATTTTAATATTAGTTTATTTTAATTGGAGGCTAATTACTTTACAATATTGCATTGGCTTTGCCATACATCAACATGAATCCACCACAGGTGTACACGTGTTCCCCATCCTGAACCCCCTCCCACCTCCCTCCCCATACCATGCCTCTAGGTCATCCCAGATTCACCAGCCATGAGCGAGCATCCTGTATCATGCATTGAACCTGGATTGGTGATTCATTTCACATATGACAATACACATGTTTCAGTGCCATGGTCCCAAATCCCATCCTTGCCCTCTCCCACAGAGTCCAAAAGACTGTTCTATACACCTGCATCTCTTCTGCTGTCTCGTATACAGGGTTATCATTACCATCTTTCTAAATTCCATATATATGCATTGGTATACTGTGTTGGTATTTTTCTTTCTGGCTTACTTCACTCTGGATAATAGGCTCCAGTTTCATCCACCTCACTAGAACTGATTCAAATGTATTCTTTTTAATGGCTGAGTAATACTCCATTGTGTATATGTATTGCCCCTTAGTTTTTCCTCTACACACACACACACACACACACACACACACTCAGTGCTGATACAAGCTTTCTGATATGTTTTGTAAAGTGAACGTATTGTCTACACTTAATAACGACCTATTTTACCAAATAGGTGTACCAGCTTCCTTGTCCATTCATCTGCCGATGGACATCTAGGTTGCTTCCATGTCCTGGCTATTATAAACAGTGCTGCAATGAACATTGGAGTACACGTGTCTCTTTCAATTCTGGTTTCCTCAGTTTGTATGCCCAGCAGTGGGATTTCTGGGTCATATGGCAGTTCTATTTCCAGTTTTTAAAGGAATCTCCACACTGTTCTCCATAGTGGCTGTACTAGTTTGCATTCCCACCAACAGTGTAAGAGGATTCCCTTTTCTCCACACCCTCTCCAGCATTTATTGCCTGTAGACTTTTGGATAGCAAGCCATTCTGGTGTGAAATGGTACCTCATTGTGGTTTTAATAATGAGTGATGTTGAGCATCTTTTCATGTGTTTGTTAGCCATCTGTATGTCTGCTTTGGAGAAATGTCTGCTTAGTTCTTTGGCCCATTTTTTGATTGGGTCATTTATTTTTCTGGAATTGAGCTGCAGGAGTTGCTTGTATATTTTTGAGATTAATTCTTTGTCAGTTGCTTCATTTGCTATTATTTTCCCCCATTCTGAAGGCTGTCTTTTCATCTTGCTTATAGTTTCCTTTGTTGTGCAGAAGCTTTTAATTTTAATTTGGCCCCATTTGTTTATTTTTGCTTTTATTTCCAGTATTCTGGGAGGTGGGTCATAGAGGATCCTGCTGTGACTTATGTCGGAGAGTGTTTTGCCTATGTTCTCCTCTAGGAGTTTTATAGTTTCTGGTCTTACATTTAGATCTTTATTTTTGTGTGTGGTGTTAGAAAGTGTTCTAGTTTCATTCTTTTACAAGTGGTTGACCAGTTTTCCCAGCACCACTTGTTAAAGAGATTGTCTTTTCTCCATTGTATATTCTTGCCTCCTTTGTCGAAGATAAGGTGTCCATAGGCATGTGGATTTATCTCTGGGCTATTTTGTTCCATTGATCTATATTTCTGTTTTTGTGCCAGTACCATACTGTCTTGATGACTGTGGCTTTTCTTGATGACAGTCAGGCAGGTTAATTCCTCCAGTTCCATTCTTCTTTCTCAAGATTGCTTTGGCTATTCGAGGTTTTTTGTATTTTCATACAAATTGTGAAATTATTTGTTCTAGCTCTGTGAATGGAGAAGGCAATGGCACCCCACTCCAGTACTCTTGCCTGGAAAATCCCATGGACAGAGGAGCCTTGTAGGCTGCAGTCCATGGGGTTGCAAAGAGTCAGACACCACTGAGTGACTTCACTTTGACTTTTCACTTTCATGCATTGGAGAAGGAAATGGCAACCCACTCCATTGTTCTTGCCTAGAGAATCCCAGGGATGGGGGAGCCTGGTGGGCTGCCATCTATGGGGTCGCACAGAGTCAGACACGACTGAAGCGACTTAGCAGCAGCAGCAGCAGCAGCTCTGTGAAAAATACCATTGGTAGCTTGAAAGGGATTGCATTGAATCTATAGATTGCTTTGGATAGTATACCCATTTTCACTATACTGATTCTTCCAGTCCATGAACATGGTATATTTATCCATCTATTAGTGTTCTCTTTGATTTCTTTCACCAGTGTTTTATAGTTTTCTATATATAGGTCTTTTGTTTCTTTAGGTAGATATATTCCTAAGTATTTTCATTGCAATGGTGAATGGAATTGTTTCCTTAATTTCTCTATTTTCTCATTATTAGTGTATAGGAATTCAAGGGATTTCTGTGTGTTGATTTTATATCCCACAACTCTACTCATTGATTAGCTCTATTAATTTTCTGATGGAGTCTTTAGGATTTTCTATGTAGAGGATCATGTCATCTGCAAACAGCGAGAGTTTTACTTCTTTTCCAATTTGGATCCTTTTATTTCTTTTGCTGCTCTGATTGCTGTGACCAAAACTTCCAAAAAGCATGTTGAATAGTAGTGGTGAAAGTGAGCACTCTTGTCTTGTTCCGGACTTTAGGGGAAATGCTTTCAATTGTTCACCATTGAGGATAATGTTTGCTGTGGGTTTGTCATATATAGCTTTTATTATGTTGCAATACCTGAAATTTTTAACATTATTTATCCCAGAATGATAGACCTTACATTTAAAATTTCTACTTATTCCACAATGAACATTCATTATGTTTATACTTATAGGAAGTATATGCTTATATTTTTATAGTTTATAAGATGCATGTTTACACATTTTATATTAAAATATAAGGATACAGAAAAATCTGATAGAGTATGTTGGGAAAAAACTTTTTAAATGAGGCAGACCTTATTTCTTAAATCATTGATTCTGCCATTTTCTAACCTCAGACCTTAAATTTAAAACAGCAGTTCACCTTTGAGTTGTTTATTCAAATAGGGATCTATAAGAACTCTGACAATTTCTGTGAGATATAGCATAGAGCCCTTAGCACATAATTTCTGCTCAAATAAGGGAGCTGTTGTCACATTGTTAGAGAACAATAACATTCCAGTTTTCTTCTGTGTAGGGACTTGCACAGATGTGATCTTGTGACTCAGAGCAAAGGATGCTGACTGGGGGGTTGGGTTTCCGTGTGAGGCTGCCGGGGTCCGGGGCCTTGGGGCACCCAGGTCCCGGCAGCACCTGGGATGGCCACCGTCTGCCCCCACGACTCTGCTTTCTCTGGTTGCTCCATGGGCCAGCCTCTCCTGCTTTGCAAGTTCTCTCCTGCACATGATGATAACGACTTTAGTTAGAATGGATGGCCATCCTTTCTCCTTCGGGTAGAAGGGAGGTCTCTGCTCTCATCCTGTCTTCATTCTTGGGGATGGCTCTCTGAGGAGCTCAGATCTTACCTTATTACCACATTCAAAACCCAGAAACACAACCACAGCACTACCTCTGAAACCCCTGCCCAGGAAGTACTTTTCTTTTCTTTTCCTTTTTCACTGGGGTATAGCCAATTAACAATGTTGTGATAGTTTCAGGTGAACAGCGAAGGGACTCAGCCGTACATAACACATGTGTCCATTCTCCCCCAAGCCCCATCCCCTCCAGGCTGCCACAGAACACAGCAGAGTTCCCGGAAGCACATATTCTGATGCAAGTCCTGGCAGTAGGACTCTCCAACTTCCAGCAGTCTCACCAACCCTCTCTTGCAGTTGGGCAGCTTCCTAAACAATATTTAAATTCAAGCTCTGCCTAGTCTTAGCTGATGATTTGGGGTGAGTCACTTCCCCAGGCTGGGCCTTTGCCAAGTCTCATCTCCCCACCTGGCAGGGCCTTTATGCATCATCCTGCCCAAACTCCTCATCTCGACAGATGAACAGCCACTCCGCCCCCAGCCCCATCACTCAGCAGCCCCAGTGATCAGGCTGGGCCCCCCCTCACCCCTCTACTGGAGAAGCAGGGGCTGGGGCATCCCAGGCCAGCAGAGGCAGTGGTGACTCACCAGCGTGGAGGGGGCCCCTCGCTGCAGAAAAGTCTATTAATCAGAGTTGCAATGTGCTGAGGAAATTCAGTGTGAAGTCTGACTCCAAGAAATATTTCTGATTTGAGTTTTCTGTTATTTATTTTGCTGATTTCAGGAATGAGTATCGTGCATGGGATCCCTACTCTATGCTAAGCAAGAGCAGAGCATGCTAATACTTCCTAGTTCCATCAATGCTTCGGGAATATTAATGTTATCCTCATCTCAAGGAAGAGGTTATTATACTTTAAGAGATGAGATGGAGAGATTTAGAGATGGCCAGCTGTCACAGTTGGTAAGTGGGCTATAAAATGCAATTGATGGTTATTATTGAAGTAAGGAGCTGAACTGTTTCTAAATCCCATTTTTTCCTTTTCACAAGTGAGAAAATTGAGGTTTCAAGAGGGTACCAGGTCTGGGGTCCCCAGAGCTGTTCTTCCGGATGCTGCAGCTCCTTGGCATTATTTACGAAGTGCAATCGCTTGAGGCCGTGTCTGTGGCCTCTGCCCCTCGTTTTGGAAACTCACCCGCTCTTCCCTGTTCAGTAATGTCTGCGGATCTAGGCAAGCCTGTCCGTTGTTACAAGGCTTCTTGGGGGAACTCTGCCTTGATGACAAGATGAGGCTGTGGCCTCAAAGAGAGACTTGCAGCCTGAGCTAGGGACATGGAAGGCGAGAAGGAGGGCGTGGATCCAGGTGGCCTCAGGGACAGAGGAGCCAGAGCAAGTGCTTCTCAGAGTGCCTGCGAGGCGAGCTCCAGGGTTTTGTTGAGTGCCTGCGAGGCGAGCTCCAGGTTTTTGTTTTGTTCGTTTGTTTTTTCACATCTCCGTTATGTTTGATGACCTGCCTTCCCCTCATCACCTGTGTGTAGGAGTTTCTGTCTTCTTGGTTCCTGAATAGAGGACTTGGAACAAGCTTGGTATGAGCATCACCATAGTTCAGACTCATGTCAGAGTCTATTGTTTGTATATTCAATGTAAATGAGTGAAAAAAATAAAATGCAGAGTAAAAAATAATATAGCAGGTGCCAACGAAACAGTACTACGAGGAAAGTTAAAACAATAAAGGCCTACAATAAGATCAGATAAACAACCTATCTATGTCTCAAGGAACTAAGAACAAACTAAGCCCAAAGTTAGCAGAAGGAAGGAAGCTAAGAGCAGAAACACAGGAAATACAGACTAGAACGATAGATCAATGAAAATTAGAGCTGTTTTTTTTAAATTTTATTTTTACTTTATTCTACGTTACAATACTGTATTGGGTTTGCCATACATTGACATGAATCAGCCACAGGTGTACACGAGCTCCCAATCTTTAATAATTTAAAAGTGATTCAAATAAATGTAGAATTGAAACATGTTACAGCTGATGCCACAGAAATATGAAGGATATTAAAAATACTACGAGAACAGAATGGTACGGGGAGGCAGAGGAGAGATTTTCCATTAAGTTTTTGTTTTTCATTGTTTATAAAGTTTGTTATGTGAGATGAATAAGTTTTTAGAGATCCACTCTACAACACAAGTACCTTTAGTTAACAAAAACTGAAGGTTAAGAGTATGTGCATTTAAAGTACGCTTACTTTAAGATGTTAAGAGGAGAGATCTCGTGTTAAGTGTTCTCTCCAAAACAAAAACCAATGGAAGAACATAAAGACCTTTTTGGAGGTGATGGACATATTAGTACCTGGGTTATGGTGAAGGTGTCACAGGTGTAATTATGTGTCCAAACTCACCAAGATGTGTATGTTAGATATATGCAATTTTCTGTATACTAGGTATACCTCAATAAAGCAAATAAATTCATTTATAGTGAGTAAATGAGCAAATGAAGAAAAATCCCAACTTCCATACATCCAGATTGTGACCTGAGGACGAAAAGGCAGCTCCACTCAGTATGAAGACCACAGGTTAGCACCAGACAGACTTGACTTCATATGCTGGCTTTGATGCATATTAGTGGGTCAATTCTTTTGAGTCTATTTTCTCTAAAAGAGGGTAATAATTCTTACCAGTATGGTTGTTGGGAAGATAAATGTTAGCTTTTATGTTGTTCAGTCATTCAGTCACGTCCAACTCTGCGGACTCCATGGACTGCAGCACGCCAGGCTTCCCTGTCCGTCACCAACTCCCGGAGTTTACTCAAACTCATGTCCATTGAGTCGGTGATGCCATCCAACCATCTCATCCTTTGTCGTCCCCTTTTCCTCCCCACCTTCAATCTTCCCCGGCATAGGGATCTTTTCCAGTGAGTCAGTTCTTCACATCAGGTGGCCAGAAGTATTGGAGTTTCAGCTTCAGCATCAACCCTTCCAATGAATATTCAGGACTGATTTCCTTTAGGATGGACTGGTTGGATCTCCTTGCAGTCCTTATGTTGTTATTCTATGACTAATTTTCAGTCCCATGATGACAGTGATTAAACTGGTCATCAGACCTGGCCTGAGTCGGCCAAGTCAATCAGAGGGGCCGGAAGCAGGGGCCAGGGGCTGCACTGGCCTGCAGTAGACTCTCTCCAGATGTCTAGTCTTTGACCTTGTGAAATACGACCACATAAGCAGAAGTGGACTTTAGGGTAAACCTTCCTTGGGGAGACAGCTGAGTCATCTGGCTTAGAATGATGTGGATTCCACTGAGCTATGCAGTCTGTGTGTAGAAAAGGATACAGGCTGGCTTTGTTGCCTTTTTAAAATTGTGCCGAGTTCTATTTCAGTGAATCCTGAGAGACCTTCTGCTCTGAAGACCAGAGCCAGATTGGATGGAAGAACCCCAGAGGGGACACCCAGGGCCGCTGCTTCCTGGGCACACAGCGCCCTCTAGTGTCAGGGAGCCCAAGTGTTCTGGCTGCTTCCTTTGAGCAGCTGTTTCTGAAGGGATGCTCCTGAGATTCCCACCATCCTCTGAGCTGTTCTGTCTCCCTTGGGAGCCTGGAGATTTAAGAGGGAAGGGGGACAAGGGGAATCCTCTCATTGTGCTCAGATGTGGGCTCATGTAATGGATCTGGACTGTACCATGAACTTGATGAATGATCCAGTTGTTTGCCTGGCCTGTTTGTTTCCTCAGTATTTGTAGGAAATTAGAAGACAGATAATGCAGGTGTAAGCACCCTGAGCATTTCCTGACACTCTGTAGACTCACATTAAATAGTTACCTTGACTTCAATATTTTCCTTTCTATGCTAGATGAAATTTCTAAAGTCCAGAAAAGTCTAAATCTTTCCATAGATATTAATGGAGTACCAAAGAGTGGTGGATTCACAGATCTCTAAAACTTTATCACCCTCCACCCCACCCTAGGGGCTCATAAACTCAATGGAGAGAAAGCACTGTGCAAGAATATAGCTTTATTTTTAAGATGGTTGTGTGAAAGTTGACCTTCTCCATGTATCGTTAAGCTAGTTAGGTTGAGGTTGTGGCCTCATTGTAACTGAATCCCTGCTTCAGAGACGGGAAAGGAGTTAATGGTTCTAATAACCATGCCCGGTCCATAGGGTACACACGAGAGGGAGAAGGCAGCCACAGTCACATGAGCAGAATCCCTTTGGAGTTAACTTGAATTTACTGCACCTCGAAAAGAACAATTAGGAAGTATGCTATTGCCTTTGACCCAGTATTATATTCCCAATAAATTATTCTAAGCAAACGGTTTACATGGAAGTTTTCAAAAGAAATTAGTCACATGCAGAAGATAGTGTTAACAGGACTTGGTAAAGGACACAAATATGGACATAATCTAGCCATAAATAGAATTACAGTCAGAGGGACCCTGATGCAGCCATACAAAGTTAGCATTAGGAAGATACTGAAAGGTGGAAAGATGTATGCGGTTAACTACAAATATAAGAGCAAAGGTTGCAGATATTTACAGCTAAAAAAAGATGTACCCACAGTAAGAGGAAATAGTATAGTAGGATGTAATTTGGGATATGGTTTTTTGCCAAGATGATAAAGATTGAGGAGCACACTTTCACATAAAGATACAAATTTTATGTGAAGATTTTAATCCTAATACAAAGTGAATAAATTAAAAATAGTTTATTGTATTTAATAAACAGTTTGCACAGTTTATTATTAACTGTGCAAAAGTAAGGACCAAATGACGTGATTTCAGAATGATGAGAGGTCCCTTCTGGGTTGGGTGGTTTGTACCGCCATCTGGGAGCTGGTGACTCGTTTTCTGAATAATGAAAGTAGGAAAGCTGTAGCTGTCCCTGGAGATGAAACAATCCAGGGATTAGAACAGGGATTAGAACATGGGCTTTGGAGCCAAAGTCGGTGGATTTGAATCCCCCTCTGCTGTGCTGCTCCACCTTTGGTGATGCTTAAACCTTGTGACTCAGCGTCCTTCCTGGTCCCGAGATCATAAGAGGACTCCAGTGGCTCTTAGGAAGCTCGCGTTAATAGATGGGAAGAGTTCAGTTAGCATTTTCTGATGTCTTATCACCATAATCCTTATCACCATTGTCATGTAGTTTGAGAGCTAGGAGAGGCTTTAGAGACTGAAAAGGCTTGGATATGGGACAGCATTAACCTTTATCCAGTCCCGATTTCCATGGCGTACACAGTAACAGATGATGTTACTGGGCAGGTCTGTGGAGGCATGTAAAAATCCAGGGTACACTTGGATACCATCTCATAGGGATCTTTGGGGTTCACAGGGAAGATGTGGGGACAGAAGGTAACATGTCCCATAAAGACATGTTTCTGCTGCTGCTAAGTCGCTTCAGTAGGGCCCGACTCTGTGCAACCTCATAGATGGCAGCCCACCAAGCTCCCCTGTCCCTGGGATTCTCCAGGCAAGAACACTGGAGTGGGTTGCCATTTCCTTCTGAGACATGCTTATATCAGCCACCAAAAGCTCAGATGCGGCTTGCAGCAGCATTACCAAGAACCTATTTCCTTAGCATCTTCACTGAATTGCATGAAGCAATAAATAAAAACCTCATATTGATTTTATGCTTGGGATGCTGGAAAAAGTTCAGCAAGTGAATAAAAGAAATCCAGCTGAATTTGAGTCGGTGGACTCCAGCATCAGAATTTTGGATTGCACAACCCTGAGAGTTCGTTGTCCTTTAAGTAAGTGCTAGTCCATCAGTTGTGCCCGACTCTTTGCAACTCCATGAACTGCAGCCCACCAGGCTCCTTTGTCCATGAGATTTTCCAGGCAAGGATACTGGGAATGGGTTGCCATTTCCTTCTCCAGGGGATCTTCCTGACCCAGGGATCGAACCTGGGTTTTCTGCACTGCAGGCAGATTCTTTACCAACTGAGCTGCAAGGGAAGCTCATTGTCCTTTATGGGACCATAAACCTGGCAGGGGATGAGGGTGGGGAACGGGGAGACTCTGCCTTGAGACAATAGCCAAGGAAGCTCTGTGTCCAGAGGGGGTACCTTCCTACGGCTTTCCGAGGGCTCCAAAGCAGAGAAGCCTGGTGCGATGGTAATCAGTACATGCGTGTTCTACAAGCGAGCACCAAGGCCCCACGCAGTGGCTGGCCACATAGGTAAGGGGCTACTTAGATGATGGGAAGAGAGAACCCAAGTTTCAGACCAGGAAGGCTGTGCAAGACGAGGGTTTCTATCCACCAACTGAGCACGCGTGGTGCTGCGAGCGCCGGGGCCTCAGAGGAGTCTGGTTCTAGGCCTATTTGCTTTAAACCCAGGTTTCCCCAAGGTCCCTAGGTCCCTAGAGCTCCTTCATAAAATTCTCCAACATCTTCATGTTATGAGAAGCCAAGAAGGATCCTCCCCACTCTATGGACTTTGAGGCAGATGACCTTGCAAAGGTGCAGTGACCCAAGTTCAGCTTTTGGCTTAAATAGAAGCCAGTACCTGAGAGGCAGTCGCACCCACCTGGCTCAGCCCTGCCTGCAAAATCCATGCCCCACAGGAAGGCGACAGTCCTGCATTTTTCATGGCACCAGATGCCTTTTTGAACTTGGTTTTTCTTGCAAAGTAGTTCTTAACAGGACAAGTGTTAATCTCCATATGTATCATTGATTATCCACTGGGTGCCAAACCTTTGTTAGATACTGTGTAGATGAAGGAAGAGAAGTTCTATTAGCTGATATGATGAACACTTTGCACCTGAGGTTAAGGGGGAAAAAAGGACCTGATCCTAGTTATTTCCTGTAAGGACCCCCTTGTCTACAGGAGGAAGTGTTGACCAGGAACTATAGCTGAATGGATGAATATAACAGTGTAAATGCTCTTATAGCTCTGAGTTACCTCCATGGGCACCCAGAGCAAAGGCACCCATGTCCCATTGGGGAAGTAGGTGCAGGCCTGGAGTGCTTCCTGGAAGAAGCAACACTTTAGCTCAGTAGAAGTTAAGCTCAGGGTTTCTCAGTTTTAGCAGCATGGACATTTTTGGCTGGATGAATCTTTGTGGTTGGGGGTTGTCTTGGGCACTGTAGCATGTTTAGCAGCATTCTCAGCCTCTGCTCAGTTATAAAAACCAGAAATGTCTCTAGATATTGCTCCTGTCTCATTGAGAGCCATGGATGGAGCTCCATGAAGGCAAGTGGGGGTGTGTCTAGAAAACATAACAGCTTTATCTGTAGGGAGTCCTTGTGTGCCCTGCTGTGAGGCTCAGCTGGCAGAGGCAGTAGCTAGCAGTGATGCCCCCACTCAGCTCAGCTTCTAATTAGGCAGAAGTTTTGGAGCAGCCACTGGTCGGATCCTGCCCCAGGTGGCTTTCCTACAGAATAGCACGCCCTCGTGGTTTCCCAGCCGTCCTGCATGGATCCATGATGTCAGCCTCTGATCTCAGTGTTGTGTGGCGTGGGCTTCCTCTTACAGCGTAGACAGCACGTGAACAAAGGGAGTTTGAAAACAGGAGAATCCAGGTTCTGGTTCCAAGCGAGGGTCTGTGTGAAATTCCAAGATTCAAAGAAGTTTGGGAGCTAGCAGTCGGCCACGGAGGCCATCTGATCCATTACGTGGGTGGTCAGTAGAAGGAAGGGACCGGCTCAGGTAACAGTCTTTTCCCCCAAAGACCCTCCATACCTCAGCAGTGAATTTATATGAGCTCCAGACGCTGGAAGGGGACTTCTAATTCCCTGGTAACAGTCCAGGCAAGATAAACTATGACAGGGACAATGACACACCCCGTTTCACGCATTCCTTCTGGAGGCACACAACAGGGCCATTGGCAACAGCAGGACAAAAGATGCGCAGCCGTTAATTATTGGCCGACATTGTCGTTACACGGTAGAGAGCAGTGAGATGCTTAAAAGAAGGCATCACAAGGAGACAGTACCTGTCGTTAAGATAGTGTGCTTAGTCGCACAGTCGTGTCCAGCTGTTTGCAACCCAATGGACTGTAGCCCACCAGGCTCCTCCACCCATGGGATTCTCCAGGCAAGAATACTGGAGTTGATTGCCATTTCCTTCTCCAAAGGATCTTCCTGACACAAGTATAGAAGCCGGGTCTCGTGCATCGCAGGCAGATCCTTTACCATCTGAGCCACCAGGGAAGCCCATTACATCCTGAGCTATCAGCAGACCTCCTCCTGAGCTCCCAACAACTCTAGAGAAGACGTGACCTGCCAGAGGCCTCGCAATGAGCAGGCAACGCACGTTGTCTAACCCCAGGTCCCCCTCTCCTAACCCCTGTGCTGGCCAAGGTGCTTCTTGCCCATTCCCCGTTGATGATTTACGGGCTGGTGGAACTGATGACATGTGAAGTCATTTTCGAAATAAAACCATGATTCTGAGATAAAAGAGTGACCTGGAGGACTTGTTAAAGCAGATTGCTGGGTTTCTCCACCCCACCAGAAGTTCACCCTGGGTGACAGTGCCAATCCAGCCTGCTTGACGTGGTATGTGGCATCCGCCTCTGAAGATACAGGAGATGGGTGTTTGCACAAATATCTTGGACGTCCCACACAGTTTACCCTGACCCCGGTTGCCTGAATCAGCACCCTCGGCTCCTATTCTTAGACGTGCCTTCATGCGCGTTATTCATGGTTATCGGGTTGGATAACTGTGGTCGAGTGCTTTCTATTCTTATCATAATTAAAGGGTTTTAGGGGAAAGTCAGTATAACTGCTACATGCCCTCACATCGCCTTGTAGGGTTGGGACAGAAAATGATGGGGGTTAGAATGAAGCACCACAGGCCTGTCCGCAGTGACAAAGCCCACAGACACTTCAGTGCAGGAATCTCCCAGCCCAGGCAGAGGTGGAAGAGGACAGTTGGTCTTTCCTCCAGCTCCATCTGATGCTCACGAGTTTGCCAAGGGAATGATCCTGGATCCTGGGTCCCGGGCCCTGGGCACGGCTGGGCTCCACACTTCAGCTGAAGTGCAGTGCACAGAGATGACCCAGACACGCCCAGGGCTGAGGCTAGAGCAAGGCCGTTGGCCAACCTGCACCACTACATACGCCTGCCTGCTTCCCTGATGGTTGTCAGCGTGCTGAACCCAGAGGCAGGACAGTTTGAGCCTGTGGACTCTAAACATGATGGGTTTTTTCAAACCCAGTACGGAACTCGTGAGACCATTACCCCATAAGCCTTGGTTCCCTCATCTATAAAACCTCCTGCCTCAGCATTAATGTGAGTATTAAATAAAAGATAATCACGTACATGGAAACACTCAGACTAGTAGCTGTGCTTACCCCAGAGAATTATTGACATTTATGTATGCCTTGTAGACCTAATGGTGTCATCTATACCCTCCAAGTCAATGTCCCCCAGAGGCTGGCCCACAGCTGACCACATCCAAGCTCTTAAGAGTCACCCTAAGGATTCCTTCTTAATGCCCACAGCTTCTTGAGATGTAGCACAGAGCTTCTCAGTAAGCACACAAATTGCGTGGGTCTCTGGTTAAAACGCCTTCACTCCTCAAGGTATGGGCCCTCGACCAGGAGCCTTGACATCACCTGGGAACTTGTGAAGACAGCAGATCACAGGACCCACATCAGACCTGTTGATTCAGAGCCTGCCTTTTAACTAATGCCGCAGACAATTTGCATGTTCACTAAAGCCTGAGAAGTCCCAGCTCAACAGGCAAATCCTGTTAGTAACTGCTTTACTCCGGGTGTTTTAGAAGGAAACCAGCCCTTGGCTCATTGTATTGCTAATCCTCTTTCTTCCACGGCCATTTACATTTAATATTACTACTCAGCACTTACTGTCAGATTACATATATACACATGCATTCGTGACTTTAATCCTTGGAGCAACTCCATACGGTGGATGCTGCAATCTACAGATGAGCCAGCTAGGAACTGGTAACTAGGAGACCTGAGACAGGTAGTGTTAACTCTCCCAACCACCAGGCCAGGATTTGACCCCAGACCCTTCTTATGGTCAGCGCTTCACTCTCCAGAACTCACCGAGCGGAGGCCCTCCATTTCTGCACAAATTGGAAGAAGATACAGTCCAGGGGCAAACAGAGATGACACAGTATCACAGTTACACAAAACTGCAAACAACAAAGCAACTTCTTTGTGAAAATTCGATAATGAAAACTGACAGTAAACTGAGACAAAAAAGTCTTCCTCTGACCTCTAGGTCTTGCCCCCCTTGGTGTAGACAGTCCTTAGACCCCCGGCTGCTGAGAAGTGGGGTGGTGGTAGATTTCTTCCTTCATGTGAGCCTTCTGGAGGAAGGGGGGATATTTGGATGGCATCTCAGAATCAGAAGGTGCCTGCAGAGGCCAGGCGATCCTGGTGAAAAGGCTACGTGAGCTTCCATAACCCCTGGAACTAACGGAAGTGTTTCTGTGCACTTAGCCAGCTTTTTAGTTTTCAGAGCATTTCATATTATCTAATTCCATCCTCCTAACCTCATGAGTAAGCCATGTTTGAAATAGATTCCTGTTTTACAGGAAAGAAAGTGGGGGCTCCCACCTTTTCCCCCTCAATGGCAATCCTGGTGCCATCTATAAATTAGCATCCAAAATCATTTTCACAAGCAAAGTCTGGAAACATCACTGACTCCTTTGTTAGTGGTATAAACCAGATTTGGGAGGCCAAATGACTTATTCTACCCACCTAATCTCTCTAGATTCAGAGCAGTTAAGGCACTTTTAAAATCAATCACATGTGAGTCAATCAGACAACACCTCAGAAACAGTTCATGTGAAGGTCTCTGACCAAACCACAATCCTCTACATCACCAGGGTAACATAATCTTGCAACCCCAGGAGGTCTTTCCTTCTGCTCCCAGCTAAGGGGGTCTGCACAGACCCATTTCCAACAGGGAGACGTGCTGTGACTCGCCCCCGGGGAAGTGTTGACGTTCTTCTTAGGATGTGCTGCACAGTCCTCGGTCAAGCCCCCCATTGACACGCATTTGAAAGTAAAAGTATAGCGTCTGAGACTCAAAGAGCTTAAGTGACGTACTTCATGGATTCAGAGATGGAAATCTGGAGCTCCAAACTGCACACAGTTGTTCTGAACACATGCATCTGTACCAGGATTCCTCAAAGGACAGTAAAAGAATGACTTCAGATGCTTTTGAACTGTGGTGTTGGAGAAGACTCTTGAGAGTCCCTTGGACTGCAAGGAGATCCAACCAGTCCATTCTGAAGGAGATCAACCCTGGGATTTCTTTGGAAGGAATGATGTTGAGGCTGAAACTCCAGTACTTTGGCCACCTCACGAGAAGAGTTGACTCATTGGAAAAGACTCTGATGCTGGGAGGGATTGGGGGCAGGAGGAGAAGGGAACGATCGAGGATGAGATGGCTGGATGGCATCATGGTCTCGATGGACGTGAGTCTGAACTCTGGGAGTTGATGGACAGGAGTCCTGGCGTGCTGTGATTCATGGGGTCGCAAAGAGTCGGACACGACTGAGCGACTGAACTGAACTCAGTAGTTACTATACTACTGATTCCTTGGCACAGACAGTAAGATACTTGATGAGAACCTCCGGCCTGGGACTGTAACCTAGAGTGGGTTGGCTGCTGGCTGCTCAACAGCCATTAGAGAGACCCAGCTGGTGGAAAGGAAAGTTTATTTTGGATGCTAGCAACTAGAGGGGAGGGGAGACACCTGTACAAAGGCTGACTCCCCTGGCCCTGCGCACTGACAATCAGGGGGGCGAGAGCTTTTATAGGCTCAGGGAAGGGGCTATAGGCAGGAACAGCACAGTCAGCTCTGACAGTCATCTTGAGATTGGTCATCAGTTGTTTGACCAGCATTGTCTCGGTCATTTTATGCACAGTCTTAAGTTCCAGGGTCGGTTTGTTCCCATTTCCTGGAGGGCAGTCCTCGAGTTGTTTCAGCTTACATCATGGCTTCTGTCTGGTCATGATGCATGTATTCAACTTCCCCGCCTGGTGGGAGTTTCCGCATCTATGTGACAGCTTATAGGGTATGGCTCAGAATATTATCTCTAGCCCTTGAGAAGGAATTAGAAGTTGCTGACTTTGCTTAATGATTAAGTATTATTATTTGGTCTCCTGATTGTTGTTTCTGCATTTTCTGATTATTCTTTAAACTTGGAATAGATTTAAAATTTTTCCGCAGACAAAAGGCAGGCAGAGGATGTGGGAGCTGGGGCAAGGACCCTAGGGTCATGCTCCATTTCAGGGCCTGGGATCTGCTTTTTTAGAAGCTCACCAGCATCTTGCTGCTCTCGCAGCTTTGAAAGACAGCCATCAGCACAGTTAGCACTTCTGAGTCAATACAGCCATCACGTCACATTCTTCTCAAGTATCTTTCCTCAGTGTCCCCACCCCCTGCAACTTTCAGGAATACCTTTGTCCTTTATGCTATTTGGTGACGTCCTAGTACTTGCTGTGACATTAATAGGTGGTTGCTCTGAGATTATTTGTCACCCTGTCTCATCTGAGACATCCGTAACCCCAACGAACAGGTGTGACAGACTTATGGAGATTAAGGAGCTTCACTAGGCATTACAAGTAGTAAGAGGTGGGCCAGCCTGAATTCAAAAGCAGGAGGACCTGATGTCAAAGTCCAATGTTTGAGTTTATCCCGGTGATGATACAGAACAGTATTTAACACATGGTATGTGCTTGATGTTTGTTGAATGACTGAGTGAGTCACTGCATCCTTGGTGGACTCACTTGTTCTGAGCTCTTTCATCCCATGTTAGAACTCAGGGAGAGTCACACCTGCAGTGCGGCCACGAGTACAAAATGACAGGCGGCGTGGAGGGTACCACAGGGCACCTGCACTGGTAATTCCCCTTCAACTCGTGACCAGGGGCTGCCTCTGGCTGTTTCAGGAAGTATTTAGGCTGAGCTGAACTGCACTCGGGAGAGAAAAGCTTGAAACCTCGGGAGAAACAGGCAGCATCTCCTGGAGACATCAAGCAGCCCTGGGCAAACAGCCTCCTTCTAAAACACCCCAGAGGGAAGCAGAGGGGCGAGGAGCCCCCTCCCCCAGGCTCACCATAGCTGGAGATGTTCGCAGCTCTCCCCCAGGGCCAGCCCCTGATGGCAGCCTGGCTTATAGGCACCTGCCCAGCAGGAGCTGTGAGCTAGGGCTACATCCACTGCTTGTCAGAACACTTCCCTGTGGGTCTTACATCCTTGCATCGAGGGTCAGGAGGGATGGGGGTTCCTGATCTCTTGGGCTTAAGATCCTGGGCAGCAGGCTCCAAGCGGAGCTGCCCAAGGCCCTGTTTTGGAGAATACAGTCAGGGACACGGGGCAGGGATCACCATGATGAAGTGTGGTGAGGGCCCCAGGAGGTTGAGACCTTGTAGTAGCTTCTGGAAACTTGTCCACGAACATGGAGGATGGTGTTACCAGAGCCCAGGTTGGGGCACAAGGAGCTCTGCAGCTGATTTTCCATTCAGTTCAGTCACTCAGTCGTGTCCAACTTTTTGTGACCCCATGAACCGCAGCACACCAGGCCTCCCTGTCCATCACCAATTCCTGGAGTCCACCCAAATCCATGTCCATTGAGTTGGTGATGCCATCCAACCATCTCATCCTCTGTCATCCCCTTCTCCTCCTGCCCTCAATCTTTCCCAGCATCAGGGTCTTTTCAAATGAGTCAGCTTTTCGCATGAGGTGGCCAAAGTATTAGAGTTTCAGCTTCAACATCAGTCCTTCCAATGAACACCCAGGACTGATCTCCCTTAGGATGGGCAAAGTTCTTGACTTGATCACTGAGGAAACCGAGACAGCAGGCAAGATGCACACCAGAAGCTCCCTAGAAGCCCTGGACCCTGACCTGCCTGGTCACGGGCTCACAGAAGCAGCCTGGAGGTCCCTGTCACTGCCATCCCCTCATGAAGCCAGAGCCAGGCTCTCTAGTGGGGTGGGCGGCTTGGACCTGAGTGCATTGCTGAGGACTGTTCTCCATTGGGTTAACATTTCATGCAAGGCACGATTAGATCAGTTAACTGGAAGTCAGATATTCCTAGAACAGACCCACGTTAGCCTTTTGGTAAGCCTCAGACAGAATTCTTCTAAGCCCACATTGGAAACGGGTCATCACATTAGTCCCTGAAGCTGCCATAAAAAATACTGCAAACTGGGCGAGTTAGAAACAAAACTGAGCCGTGGCCCTGGACGACAGGAGTTGGAGGTCAGGGTAAGGAAACTCGGCTCCCTCTGGGGGCTCTGAATGTCTGTTTCACTCCTCTCCGTCGCTGCTGGTGGTGGCTGCCAGGCCTTGGCTTTTGTGCGATTCCCGTCAACCTCTGCGGCCGTCTCACGTGGGTTTCTTCCCAATGTATCTCGATCTGTGTCCAAGTTCCTTTCTGATAAGGACAAAGGTCATTGAACCCCAATTCACTGAATCCAATAGGCCCTCATTCTACAGGTGATTACACCTGAAGAGATCCTATTTCCAAAGAGTGTCACATTCAAGAGTACTAGAGATTAGGACTTGAACCTGTGTTTTGAGGGCCTTAAGTGTGATTTTGGACCAAACTAAAATTTGGTCCCTAGGGATTCAGGCTGGCGGGTATTAAGTTCTTTTAAGGTTTATGCGGCATGGATAACTATTTAGAACATCTTCGGCTATACATCAATAGGATACCACCTATTTCTAAAAAGGTCCATTTCCAGAAAGGTCTATTTCCCATATCCAACATGTTAACTAGAAAACCACTTAGTACTGATTGAAGGTAAAGCCTACCACTACTCATACCTGGCAGGGTTTTCTTACTGAAATGCTATGCGACCATCTGAGATATGATTTCCTTAGAACAGTAAATTCCCTTCAAGACGTGGTGCAAGTTCACCAGCACACACACTGATAACTGTTTATGATAAGTGTAAGTGAACTCAAGATGCTGTAACATCAAGCAACAGTCATATCTACTTCACTTGGTGGCCAAGGTAAAAATTATACATTCAATTATCTCTGGTTAATAAACAACTCGAGGACGAGATATGAAGCCACTAGCTTAACAAACACAATATGTCATAGGGGGGGAGTGAAAATACAGTCTATGCTCCTCAGTTTCTCGCTGAACTTAGACTCGCTTCTTATTGCTTACTTACTTGACAGCTGAGCGACCTTGCATGGGCCGCTTGCCCTCCCCAGTGGTAGTGTCCCCATCTGTTTAAACACTGAGAAATTGCTTTCTCTGCCAGGATACTTGTCGGTCAATGGGAGGAAGAGTGCTCTGTGGACTCTGAGCTGATAGATATGCCAGGAGGTTTGTGATGGGGCGTTTTCTGCTTCCAGAATGGTCTAATGTCTTAGCTCTTTTATCAAGCACTAAAACAGGTATGGGAGGTCAGGCATCTAGGTTTAAAAATAGTTTCTCTCTGTTGATTAAGGAAATGCAATGGAAGTTACTCTTTGAAACAATCTTCCAGCAGACTCTGATCACAAGGAGGTGGGCAGGACTCTTTTCTTAGAACCAGGTTTTATGGGTCTTCCTGTGTAGCCAATCTTCTACACAATCTTCTCTAGGAAAGACAGTCATTGAGACGACCAGATGTTTCCTCATGGAGTAAAAATCTCATCTTATCCCCTTAGCTCAGCCATACTGCAAAACATATTTCTAAATTACAAGAGTTTTTACCATTTTAAAGTAATATAGCCACATATTAGATACCTGAAAGCCAGAGAATAGCCTGTAACATCTCCCCCCGACCCATCACAATGACTATTTATATTGGTTTCAGGACATTCTTACATATTTCAATGTTTACATAGATGAAATCATTCTGCTTTTTATCCTGTTTTTTCCCTGCTTACATCATGGTGTAAGCTTTTTTCCCCATGTTAGTTTAGAGTTTTAACTCATTTAAAAGGAGCCGAGTGTATATACTGAAATTTATAGACCCATTTCCCTATTATTGATTATTCAAGGTTCTTTCTAGTTTTTTTCCCCATTAAAAATGCCTTAGGGAATATATTTATACATAGATGTTGCTTTTGTGTCTCAGACAAGAAATTACATCCTTAGGCTCAGTTCCCAGAAGTGAGTTATTAGGTCAAAGAATATGAGTAGTTCTTTGCTTCTGGAAGTATTTGCCAAACTGCTTTCCAAAATAGTCATTTACAATAAAAGAGGGACAGGGAGAGAGTTCTATCCCAACTCCAGTGATTTTTATTTTCTCCTTCAATCACTGATATTTTAACAAGCAAAGCATTTTTCTTTGCACTTGGTTTTCTTTGCATGTGAGACTGGCCATTATGTATCTATTTGCTTCCTATGATTTCTGTAAAGCCTATGACCTGCTTTATATGTTGTATCAGGCCTCGCTGGAGGTCTTTGCCACCCCCTGGACTGTAGCCCGCCAGGCTCCTCTGTCCATAGGATTGATTCCTCAGGCCAGAATACTGGAGTGGGTCATCATGCTCTCCCTCCAGGATATCCTCCCAACCCAGGGATCAAACCCACGTCTCTTACGTCTCCTGCATTGGCAGGCAGATTCTTTACCACTGAGCCACCTGGGAAGCCCACAGAGGTTCAGGCACAAGGCAGTCTGGGCCGATTGCACAGACATGGGGTCCAAGTGATTGGGAAGGGATTTGAGCCTTGTGGTCAGTTGTGAGCAGGGTTTAGGGAACTGGTGGGTAACAGAAGCAAGGAGAGGGCGGATCCAGGGTCTATAGGGTGCGGTGCTCTGCTGTAATTCACATCCCCCGTGGCAGAGAAAGCCTGGGAGTGAGGAGTTAGATGGCGGCCACTGTCCAAAGGTGCAGGCTCATCCCCTAGCCTGGTGTGTGTCACTGGAGCTGAATCATTCAGCCTGGGGTGAGTCTGCCATGCACCTGGCCCAGCATCAATACCCAGCATCAGTACCAGGTCCCAAGCAGTCCATGTGAAGCACAAGCCCTGTCTTCAGGGCCCAATGACAACCTTCAGAAGGAAGGTCATAAATGGGCATAGGGGCCATCGAGTCCCCAGAGCTCAGCACAGTGCTCACCACAGTGGCATGCCCTTGCTAAATATGCATCATGTTAATTAGCAGGTACCAGGAGAACAGAAACAGTGACAGACTCTTCTTGGGCTCCAAAGTCACTGCAGATGCTGACTGCCACCATGAAGTTAACAGACACTTGATCCTTAGAAAAGCTGTGACAGACCTAGACAGTGTTTTGCAAAGCAGAGACACTTTGCTGACAAAAGTCTGAATACGCAAAGCTATGGTTTTTCCAGTAGTCATGCACAGATAGGAGATGGACCGTAAAGAAGGCTGAGCACTGAAGAATTGATGCTTTTGAACCGTGCTGCTAGAGAAGACTCTTAAGAGTCCCTTGGACAGCAAGGAGATCAAACCAATCAGTCCTAAAGGAAATCAGTCCTGAATATTCACTGGAAGGAATAATGCTGAAACTCCAATACTTTGGCCATCTGATGCGAAGAGCTGACTCATTGGAAGAGAACTTGGCGCTGGGAAAGATTGAGGGCAGCAAGGAAAAGGGGACAACAGAGGATGATATGGTTGGATGGCATCACCAACTCAATGGACACAGGTTTGAGCAAACTCCAGGAGGTAGTGAAGGACAAGGAAACCTAGACTGCTGCACAAAGAGTTGACATGACTTAGTGACTGAACGATGACAACAGCTGAATGGTTAGCATGTCTGTGATGTTTAATGTCCTGGAACCAGACCCATACATCAAGGAGAAGGAACCAGAACTGATTAGAGCTGAGGCCTGTAATGTGACACCATTTGAGTTTTAGCAGCTCAAGAAAATCCCAAAGGAAAGGACAGCTCTTTCCTTCCTATACTTGGTAGAAAGTTCCAGTAAAATGCTAACAGCATTGGCTTTCAAGTCAGAACCCAGACTCCTACCTTGACTTGGCCACTTACTAGATCTTAGGTTTTTCAAACATAATTAATGTCTAGTCTCCCACCTCAGAATTAGGGAGGAAACCACACCTCTGAGAGAGGTGTGCCTTGAGCCTTGTGGTTCTGAGGATTAACTAAATAAAAACAGTTGGCACCTGGTGGCTGCTTCATAAGTGTTCAAGCAGCAGTCAGGTTTGAAGGGACTATAATCATGATCCATCTGACTCGTGGGGACCCTCTTGTCTTTACCACATTGGTTCCAACTGCCTTATATCATCTGATCAGAAGAACCATCACATCCAAATAATAATCCTGAGTCTTGGCAGGGATTTCAGATGAGTCTTAATTCAATTAAGTGTTAATTAAACAAACTTTTCCTGGATGAGGGGCTGGTGCTGAAGAGACAGGTTCACTTATCCATTTATTAAATACTTGCCAGAACCTACCATCATAAACAATGGGGAGAATCTAGCGAGATTCTTAGCTCTTTAGCAACAGAATTCACATCTTGAGAACCAAGAGATTGACAACTTGAGCTCTCAAATGCTGAGCTGTGAAACTGGCTACCTATTCAAGGAAAAATTGCTTTTATAAATTGGCTTGTTTTACAATTTCAACTGAGACTACCAAAGCTTTTCTCATGATGCCATGCCATTATCTAGAGCAGGTTGGTCCTGGACCTAGATTTTACAGTGGCATTTGGAGAGTAAACCCAATCAAGGGGATCTTAAGAAAGAAATACTAGAACTAAAAAAAAAAACCCTTTGGGTTCATCCTTAGACCACCTGGAAAGCACACAGATTTCTTGTTTTGTGGGATTGTAATCAGGTCTGTGTGGGCTTGCTGATTGAGTCATCTGAATCATTATTGTAGCCCCAGGGAATTTCATGGAACTTGGAGCAGAGTTGTCGCTCGAGCTACGCTTATGGAATGACAATCTCATAGTCATAATGGAATCAGCCAAAGCAATCCATTTATTTGTTCATCTTCTTGAGTGTTCATTGAGCCTTTCCTGTCTGCCAAGCCCTCTGGAGAATATAAAATTGAATCAGATGAGGGCTGTGCTCACAGTCCAGTAGAGAAGACATGCCAAGTGCAGGGTAGAGAGAGCTGAGACCTGGGGGAAGAGCTGATAGTTATTCAGCTTTAAGAGAGATTTCTGGATGAGATGAGAGGTGGAATAGGAGGTCCAGACCATCTTCATGAGAGCAGTTGAACTGAGTTATATAGCAGAAACCAGCACAACATTGTAAAACTATATTCCAATAAAAATTGAATTATATTTTGCCAAGCTGACAGGTAAAAATAATATATATAACACACATACCATGCATTTTATCCACTACATATCTGGCACTTTTCCTATGATAGCTTGTAAATTCTGACCCCCCCAAAAAAAAAAAAACTCAAGTTGCTGCATACACGACTCCCATTTTATGTGTAAAAATAGCTCAGATGTTAGCAGTGTTCAAGACCACCACGGAGTACAGATGTTAACAGGATAGAGTTTGGAGCAAGGTTAGTCTGTCCCACTCCAGCTCTTCTCCTGGCACTGTGCTGCCCACATCTATTGGCTGGCCGACATTTAAATGGCCTCAGACATGGCTAAATAGGGAGGCAGGATGAGTGTGACTAACAGGGCACTGCATTAACGGTGGTGGAGTGAGCGAGAGTGGAAGGTGTATGCTTTCTCTTGCAGGCAGTGGGTCTGTGGAAGTCTGTCGTTTGTGGAAGAGAAATAGCTGAAGCAGAACACAAAGATGAAGGTAAAGAGAGTAGCCTTGATGATTGAAGCTGGGTGGGAGACCTCAGAGGAGAGGACTGGGCGTCCTTCCTGTGCTGTAAAGCCTGGGTTAGCAAGAAGACAAGCAGCCAATTCCTGCTGAGGGGTTCAGAGCGTGCCACCCCAACGTGTCCCACCCCGGCATATTATTTTGAGCTGAAAGTACTTGAGAAACAGATGTAGGAAGGACTGCTGGCCTAACCGCTTCTGCCCTTGAAGCAGGTCATAAAATTTTCCCAACAAAAGGTCACATGACAGCAGGCGGGGAAGGACATGCTTGTCACTGGAGACAGTGACAACAGAGTGAGCCCGTGGGAGCCAACCTACTCAGGTAACCCTCTCTCCCATTCTTTCCCCATCTATTTCCCACTTTCTGGCCTACAATTTACTGCCCTTAGACCAGGCCCTCTTAGTCTCCTCACATCCCCACAATTATTGTGGATGAAAAGATGTGAAAATGTTTTAGGACCAGCAACTTCTTCAGGTCTTCATTTTCCTTCTGAAGACTCCCATGTAAGTATTAACGAATTAAATTGGTATGTTTTTTTTCCTGTTACTCTGTCTTGCTGCTGCTGCTAAGTCACTTCAGTCATGTCCAACTCTGTGTGACCTCATAGATGGCAGCCCACCAGGCTCCCCCGTTCCTGGGATTCTCTAGGTAAGAACACTGGAGTGGGTTGCCAGTTCCTTCTCCAATGTATAAAAGTGAAAAGTGAAAAGTGAAAGTGAAATCGCTTAGCCCTGTCTGACCTTAGCGACCCCACGGACTGCAGCCTACCAGGCTCCTCTGTTCATGGGATTTTCCAGGCAAGAATACTGGGGTGCCATTGCCTCTGTCTTAGGTTCTAAGAATTAAGCTGACAAGAGGGTAGAAGGAAGCTTTTCTTCCCCTACAGTGGGGAAGCTGGAAGGCCTGTCTTCATTTCTAACCTGCTGGTGGTTGTCAGTTTCCTATGAGTTTCATCAACGTGAGCTTGTATGTGGTGAGGTAGATGAAGACAGACTTGCAGACCCCTGAACCCCTGAAGCTCACAGACAGGCAGGACTCTCGCTCATACACACACTGGATGCTCGCCTAATAGATCATAGGACGCTTTCCAAATTCAGAAACATGGAAGAAATACAGAGATGTGCAGCTTGCATGCAGGTACCCACGTTTATTGCTCCAAGTAACATGAGCTCCCTCTACTGATGGAGTTGACTCGCTAGTGGATAGCACCAGGACCATCACTCCCTGGCCTCCATTCTGAGGCTCAGAAAGGTTAAGAAATAGGTTCAAGTCCACATGGCCAGGAAGAGACAGAGCTAGGGCCAACTGTCCCAATTCTGTCAGTTTCCTGTTTCTGTAAGATAAGGCTTAGTCTTCAGGAGCTTGCTGTAGGCATTAAATAACGCATGCACACTGCTCATTTAGGAGCTGGCAGCTGGCAGGTGCTCAAGGCACAGGAGTTCATTTGAACTTGCTGCACAGACACACAGAGCTTCCTCTCAATCACAGGATGTTAGCACCAGCGACACTGCAGCGATCTTACAGCCCAGCTCCCTTGCTCTGCAAAGAGGAAGTGGAGGTGCCGAGATGGTGGGGCCAGGGACTGGCCAAACTGGAGTGGAGTGCTCAGATTTCCTGACTCAGGCCAAGAGATTAGCCTTTGAGTTGGTGGAGGAAAGACTTGGCCAATTGACATAAGCTGCTCCCTGTCTTTGGCCTCCCCATTGCCAACACAAACAGCACATGAACCAAGTGACCAAGGAGACAGGCACTGGCCAAACAGCACAGGCTCTCGCTTACCAAGGCTGATTTTAATGACTGTGAATCTCTGGCAAGGACCAAAGTCAAGGGCAGGGGTTAATAGCCTCCCGTTGCTTCGGCTAAGCCATGAGAGAATCACCATGGAAAAGAATAAAAGCAAAATACAGCAATACAGCATAGCCCAAATAAAAGTACATTGGGTTGATCACTGGGGTCATCACACCCTGCTAAGCTAAGGAAAAACATAGTGTGGACCTTGGAACGCCAGGTCAGTGCAAGTTCAGAACGCTGCTTGTGCACACACCAAGACGTTTTCCCAAGGCATATGCGGGTCTATGACCTCCAGCTAGGTGATAGCCCTTGTACAAGAAAACAACAAAGATAGTTTAACCAATAAAATGGGAGACGTGACCGGGGACACAGGAGGCTGACTTCATAGCACAACAGATCTTTTCTGCGTGCCAAGACACTAAAGAAAAGTGATGTGGCTCCAAGGAACAGGGCTCTCGACCCAAGAGGTCTTGAGTCCCCTGGCCCCATCTTTAAAACTTTACTTCTGTCTCTAGTTTCTTTTTCCCAAACTGTGCATCGACCACTTCCGATCCCTACGCTGTGTGGGCCACAGCAGTGAAGGCCCTGGCCTGGCACCGTCATTCTAGGGGACCAACTCGGAGGTGAGCAGACTCATGGGATCCCTCTACTACTGAGGGAGGACGACTCCTGCTGATAGGGAGCAGGCATCTGGGGCATGGGCTCGTCTTTCCTCTGGATTTTAGCCAGCATCCTCACCAAGTCCTTACTGACTGAATGTTTGATCCACTGGCCTCGGGTCCTACTTAATTTATCATGAAAGCAGAGTACCCATTTTACAAAGGGGAGGACCAGTGGGCATAAGAAATGCAAGTCATGTGACAGACTGACACCCAGGTGCCGCCTGCCTTCATAAAGTGTGAAGTGGCCGGCTGCAGGCATAGCTGCAACCCCAGATGAGAGGTAATACTGCAAGAATTTGGGGCTAGCCCCCAGGATGCAATAGATGTACTGAATCAGACTTTAAGTCTGTCCCCAGGAGGAATAATATATAGGTCTGGGAATAAAGGGGTCTCACTTAACATCTACCCAAAAGACTCACAATGGCAAATTTGTATTTACTGAGTCCCATAACTCTGGAGTTTTGCAGGATTAGGTGTCCTGATCCCCTGGGGGGAATCATTTCACCAGGGGACAATAGAGATTGAACTATAACCTCTAACTTCCTTTAGGAACTTCAGGCTACTTGTGATCAGAGACCAGCAGACAAGAGCTGTCAGCACGTGAGGAGGAGTCATTAGTCCTGATCAGGAGATGGGGGCCACTCTGATGTAAGAAGGGCAGGAAGGACTATGATCAGGACCTGAATCATCCATCTGGATACTTCTTGGAGCTCCTCCGCTCAACTGTGATGGTAAATGGGTACATACAGCAAACTGGTTCAAGTCCCCAGGGATAAGAGTCTGTATCCAGCAGAGGTGCTAGGTGAGGGTGATATTGATAGAGAGAGGAAGGGGCACCACATGTATCGGCTACAGGTTTGAGATCAGGTGCCATGGTGGGGAGGGATATTTCATCCCACCCTTTAAGCTCCTTGCATGTAGACAGGCCCATTGGAATGTCTGATGAAGAATACAATGGCCCTCCCTTCCTTGTAGTCAAATTCGACCTTCACCAGCTCTCAGCTGCCTATTGTTCGGGCAGCAGCTTGAAGGCCTGTAATGCCCTCAGTTGAAGGTGAGGGGTCAGTTCTCAGCACCCCTTGCAAGGGTTCCACTAATACACTGTCTGCTTCTGTTTCAAACTATAACAGCCTCTAATATTCCTGGGGTGATACCACATAAGTGAGTGCCTGTCATAACTTACACTGTGGACTCTGTAAGTGATTTACTGTAGTTATAACTATGTTCTTACAAGTAACTTCTGAGATGTGTGTAATTCTCCAAGGTAGGGAAAAACAACTCAGATTGTTCAGCGAGTAGGTGAGACCTGCAGTGGAAAACCAGGCGGCTCCACGGGGTTGTATCCCTCCTCCGGTTGTTTTTTGCATATTGAGCGAATGGTTGACTGGTAGCTAATAAGCATTTAACTGTATTGATTTTACAGATCATAAATCTGACTCATGAGTTATTTCCTTTGATCCACATAACCTACCATGTAGGCAACCCTCTTTAACCCTCATGCTACAAATGAGGAAAATGTGGCTCATTTGTTCTCTCCTGTTCCTCCTCCATCTCCTGCCTGACGAGGGTTTGAAAAATGATCAGCCAGGATATTAACTCAAACCCTACTCATTCCTTAGTGAACAAGAAAATGTTAATGCCACTTAAGTTTTAAGCACATTAAGAGATCAGTTAATGAGTTAGCTACCTAAAGTTCTGAACCTCAACTAAGATAATTGCATGTAAAAATTGTTTTCACCCTATAAAGGGCTATGCCAGTGGGCTGACAATGAGAACCCATATTTGTAAGCATTCTGGAATTTCTAGATAATCTTGGTTTTCAAGGGAACAGGGGTAGTAAGATAATATCATGCTCAGTATCATAATGGAAATGGGTGGTAAGAGGCAGATCTATGTGTGTTAAAGAATGATTTTTCACCCAGGCTCACAGTGCTTTAGGAGACTTTCAACACCGTAGATAGAAGATAAGTTGGAAGATGGACGGAAACTCTGCAGGAGGAATCCAACTCAACTAAGACAGAGGCGCATCCTTTCTATTCAGCGTGACACAGCAGAGCTCAAGTGAAGGTCACTGCCTGACTCAGACTAGTCCCAGCACATCCTGAAAATAAAGGAAAATCTGCTTCTGACACTTTTGGAAGGAGACAGTATGCATTACAAAGAAATATTGCCTGTACCTGCTGAGAATCCTCAGCTCAAGAATGCAGACAGAATGGCGTTATCCTCCTAAACTCCCTCCCTTGCAACTCATCTCCAGGAAGCGAGGCCTGTTTCTCCTAGGTTTCCTTTGCTGCTTTATGCTACTGTTTTAAAAATAGCTCTTAAAACCTGAAGACTCGTTGTATGTCTACAAACTTGTATCCAGATTATGATGAATCCCATTAACTGACAGGGGAAGGTGGTGGTGAATGCAAAGGTGTCAGTTGAAGATAGATGTCTTGTTACTGCTGTTGAGTGTGTGCCTGTACATGTGTGTATTTTGCACGTGTGTTTAAATACAATCTAACCACCTTCCCTCATTTGTTTCACACCCCTGCTATTTAGGAAGCAAATCAATACATCATAAATAAAAGGCAGAGAAGGGAGTGTTGGGTAAGTGAGGCTTGAGTTATTAAAATTAGTATTAGAAACGCCGCTGTTAACTCTTGAGAGAAGGGAAAAATCTTCAGGGTCGTGAAAGAGGAAAACAGGTACCTTTGGCTCAGCCAAATTCCCCTCTATTTCTACAGGGGGAGAGGGCTGAAGTATGGGAGGTCTAGGTGATCTAGGCCAGGCTGCCCAGTGGATGGATAAGGACACAGGACTCAGGTTAATTCTACCTGGATGAAGTGGGAGGCATGGATCTCAGTACTGGGCTGCCCACGACTCGTACCGTGTTCAGAGATTACCTCCACTGATTTTCATAGCGCTTGGCTACCTCTAGATAATAGGAATACAAATACTGAAGAAAAAAAAGATTATGAGCTCAAAGCTTACTGGCAAAACTTTGGCCTTTAAGTTTCTTGGCTTCTCTACACCTCAATTTCCTTATCTCTTTATTTCTAAAGAAGAGGTCTTATGGTTCCTTTTCAGAATCAAGTGAGCTCAATGTGTACTGGACTCATTTTTTTCCCTATCAGACAAAAAAAAAAACCCTTCTGGGACAGGTGAGATTGCTACACAATGGCTACAGCAGAGCTGGCCACACGGGTGTGGGGACCTGTAACCTCCAGCACAGGCCAGTCACGGGCTACGGCCACTGCAGGGAGATGTGATTGCCAGGCATTTCTAGCCACCTGTGCTCCAATCAGAGCAGCCCAGGGTCCCAGTGAGGATGTCCACCATCCTCTGCAGCGACCCTCTTGGCTTTTGAAGGGGTCAGTCTAGGGCTATGGTGGGCCCAACAACTCCAAATCAAGGGCATCATTCACCTCTTTCATTCCACAGGAACCTTGGCTGGGGTTGGGGTCCATTGGGCCTTTCCTGCCGTTATGGCTCCCTACCCCACTGGTCAAGGAACTAATGAGCTTTGGCCAGTTGCTGGCTCCATCCTGATGGGGCACTTGGAAACTGGGGAGGTAATGGATGGGCCTGTGGACCATTCTGAGCTCTACTAGTCAGAGCTGGGTCAGATCCATTTATCCCTTGACCTTCAGAAGTCCTTACTCTCATGGGGGACTTTGGGACTCCTAGAATCATTTCAGTTCACTCTCACATCCCTGCTGTCTAGTTATTTGAGAACCCCATAGGATCCTTTGACCAGGAACTGAAAAATAAAATCTGTGATCACCTGTAGTGACTTAATGCCAGGTGTTTACACGTTGCTAGATCTATTCCAAAGGAACCTGTTCTTTCAATAAGTATGTCCTCAGACAGAACTGGCTCAGTTCTGAAAACTGAGGGATCAAGACTTTCCAGTAACCTCTGCTTAATCTCCCTATCTCTAAATGCTTACACGTGCATTTATATGTATTTTCACATACATACACATATGATTACTTTGCTGGTGGCCTCTCCTGTGTTACATTTATAGATACAAAATCCCTTCACCAGGAGCCTACTCATCTTGCCCTTATGAACCTCATGGCCCTCTCAATTCCTCTGGGTAAAGGCCCCTGGGTGTCGTTGTGGTCTTGCATCTGGTCAGTCGTGTGATCCTCGATTTTGACGGTTGGTCATGGCCCCTCTGTGGACCATGCTCCTCTGTAACCCTATCACCTCAACGACACCAGGGGGCCCAGCATTTCCAAACATCGCCCTCCTCTGAGAGCCAACAGCACGGCTCGGTATCAGCACCCTCCCCCAGCACATTGAACTGAAACCTGTTCTTGAGAACACCCAGAGAATGCTGTCGGTTGATGGGGCTTTCTGGTCTCATATCATGGATCCTTCCTAGTATATCTTCTTGCCTGAGCCTTCCTTCCTGGGGACAGAGTTCCAGCATTTCACTGAGTCATCTTTCCTATCACGCAGTAGAACTGTCCCAAGGATCCCTGCACCAAGGCATTAAATCCCAAGCCAAGGAGAATGCCTGTGTTACTCACCCATTTATTATCTTTTTCTTGTCGAGGATCCTGAAGATTTCTTCTCAGGTATATTTCTCCTGGTTCCTCACAGTAAGTACACTTGAGTCATGGCTTGAAGCTGCTTTGATAAATAACTTATTCCTTGAACACTTAGCATTACCCAATCTGGTCACAGTGAAACTGACCCTAGTTGGTTAACATGTACAACTCATGGCAAACTTCTGCTAACTAGAGCACAGTATGTGCACATTTGCTTTTGTCTTAAGAGTGGAGTCTGCAAGGTGAAAGTTTACGATTTCATCCCCTACCCCCTTTTAGTGAAGTTCATTCTTTTATATTTTTTCATCACATTCCAAACTGCATTGGATCCTGGGGTGGGGGCGGGGGTCTCCCAAACTCCTTTTTCCTAAACTCAAACATTAAGGTTTAGTCTTTCATGCCTTGGTAAAATGTCCAAAAAGAAAGTTAAAGCACCGCATTTTCACCATTCCATATGATACAGAATTATTATAGCATATATCCAGAGCTTCATCTTTTCTGCCTGTCTGGTTTTGGCATTGTCTGACCAGTAATTCTAATCTTTTATCGTGAATTGTTACCTCTGCTTTTAATTTCTGGAATAGATTGGAGAGTCAGTACTATTTCTTCCTTAGATGTTTACTAGAATTCAGAGCAATCTGGGCCTGGTACATCTGAGTTTTAATGATTGGTTCTATGATATAAGGCTGTTCAGATTGTCAGTTTTCCCTTTCAAAGAGTTTGGTCAGCTTCATCTAAATCATCAACATGGTGGGCCTTGCATTGCCACAGTCATGCTCTTATATTATTCCTTTAATGTCTGAGTTCAGCAGTGATATGAGTTCAGCAGTGATAAGAGCCCTGTTTCATCTGTCACTGATGCTTTGTTCTCCATTAGCCTGGCTAGAAGCTCACTTTTGTTGATCTTTACAAAGAACCTGTTTTCAATTCATTCATTTTTTTCCTCTATTGTTTTAGGCTTAATTTGATCTTCCTCTAGTTCAGGTTTTTGACCTTAGACCTTTAATCTCTCCTAATACATCTAGTCTACAAGTTTTCCTCTAAGCACAGCTTTTGCTTCATCTTAGAAGCTGATATGTAGAATTTAGTTCAAAACTTTAATCTTGATATTTTCTTTGAAAAGTGTTTACAAGTATGTTTAATTTGGATATGTTTGAAGATTCTCCATGTATCTGTTATGTCTAGTTTAATCTTATAGTGTGAGAACATTTTATGATTTGTTCTTTTAAATTTAAGGTGCATTCTAAACCCCGAATGTCATCTATTCTGGTGACTGTATCATGCAGGCCTGAAAGGTGTAAGGTGAAGTCACTCAGTCATGTCAGACTCTTTGCGACCCCGTGGACTGTAGCCTACCAGGCTCCTCCATCCATGGGATTCTCCAGGCAATACTGGAGTGGGCTGTCATTTCCTTCTCCAGGGGATCTTCCTGACCCAGGGATCGAACCCAGGTCTCCGGCTTTGGAGGCAGATGCTTTAACCTCTGAGCCACCAGGGAAGCAGGTTGATTAGATCAAGTTGATTGACAGTGCTGTTTAGGCTGACTTTAAAGTTATTGGTTTTCTACTTTTCCATTCAGCTCCCTGTTTGAGGAATTCTTGTGTTCTCATTAGGCAAATAAATTTAAAATTATGACTTCTTGAAAAATTAATCCTTTGTCATTGTGTAATGCCCCTTCTATTCCTACTAAATTTTTCTTGTTCTAAAATCTGCTTTGTCTGAAATACAGCTAGGTTTTTTGGGGCAGTTTTAACATGGTCTTTCTTCATCCCTTTACTTTTAACCATTTAGTGTCTAAAGACACTAAAGCGAACTTCTTAAAAGTTTGCTTCTTTAGACAAATTATGTAGACCTTTCCCTAAATCCACTGGAAATCTCTTAGTTGGTGTATTTACACCATCTAATTGAAATATCTTTGTTTCGTAGTCTGCTCAGTCTGCTATAACAAGATGGCATAGACAAGGTTGCTTAAACAACCTGGAGGCTAAGTCACCAGCTGATTTGGTGCTTGGTGAAGGCATTCTGCCCGGCTTACAGACACCCAGCCTTTTCATTGTGTTTTCTTGTAAGACAGCAGAAGTGAAGTCTCTGGTGTCTCTTATAATAACACTAACTATACCAGATTAGGTTGTATGTCAAAGGTCTTTGATCTTTATACAATTTTTTTTTGCCCCCTTATAACCATTCAGGATGTGGTTTATATTATTTTATCCCAATTTATACATGAGAACTAAAGGTGGTTCTTCAATGTCTAGAAGTCTTAAATTTTAAGTTTCTCAAAAGATTCACTTTTTTAAATAGCACCTACCTATACAGCATAGGCTTCCCGGGTGGCTCAGTGGTAAAGAATCCACCTGCAATGATCCCTGGGTTGGGAAGATACTCTGGAGAAGGGCATAGCAACCCACTCCAGTATAATTGACTGGGAAATCCCATGGACAGAGAAGCCTGGTGGGCTATAGTCCATGGGGTTGCAAAAGAGTCAGACTCAGCTTAGCAACTGAAAACATACAGTATAGAGCTAATAAGTACTAATTTAGTTCAGTCGCTCAGTCGTGCCCAACTCTTTGTGACCCCACGAATTGCAGCACTCCAGGCTTCCCTGTCCATCACCAACTCCCGGAGTTCACTCAGACTCACGTCCATCAAGTCAGTGATGCCATCCAGCCATCTCATCCTCTGTTGTCCCCTTCTCCTGCCCCCAATCCCTCCCAGCATCAAAGTCTTTTCCAATGAGTCATCTCTTCGCATGAGGTAGCCAAAGTACTGGAGTTTCAGCTTTAGCATCGTTCCTTCCAAAGAAATCCCAGGGTGGCTCTCCTTCAGAATG
>SJYF01001398.1:2397803-2436994 GCA_006410515.1 Procapra przewalskii
CCCATCTATTTCCCATGAAGTGATGGGACCAGATGCCATGCTCTTTCGTTTTCTGAATGTTGAACTGTAAGTCAACTTTTTCACTCTCCTCTTTCATTTTCATCAAGAGACTTTAGTTCTTCATTTTCTGCCATAAGGGTGGTGTCATCTGCATATCTGAGGTTACTGATATTTCTCCCTGCAATCTTGATTCCAGCTTACGTTTCTTCCAGTCCAGCATTTCTCATGATGTACTCTGCATAGAAGTTAAAGAAGCAGGGTGACAATAAACAGCCTTGACATACTCCTTTTCCTATTTGAAACCAGACTGTTGTTCCACGTCCAGTTCTAACTGTTGCTTCCTGACCTGCATACGGATTTCTCAAGAGGCAGATCAGGTGGTCTTATATTCCCATCTCTTTCAGAATTTTCCACAGTTTACTGTGATCCACACAGTCAAAGGCTTTGGCATAGTCAAGAAAGCAGAAATAGATGTTTTTCTGGAACTCTTGCTTTTTTGATGATCCAGCGGATGTTGGCAATTTGATCTCTGGTTCCTCTGCCTTTTCTAAAACCAGCTTGAACATCAGGAAGTTCACGGTTCACGTATTGCTGAAGCCTGGCTTGGAGAATTTTGAGCATTACTTTACTAGCATGTGAGATGAGTGCAATTGTGCAGTAGTTTGAGCATTCTTTATTACTCTAATATTGAGTGTCATACTCTGCAAGTTGGCTTTTGCAACATCTCATTGACTCCAAGGTTGCTATGAAGTGTGCATTATTGGTCCAGCTCTGTTGGTGAGGAAGCAGATTCAAGGAAATACAGCAATTGTGTTTCATCTACAAGGTATGAGAATGAGGCTTTTCTGGATCTAACACCTTCTGCTCCAGGCTGCCACCTCCATTGGAGTGTGTTTCTCCCCCACCCAAGCTCTAGCTGGAGGATCTGTGGCTGACTGGCTATGGGCAAGGCCCTGTGACATACTTGGCCCATGCCGATTTCATCTGGATTGCACACTTTTCTGTACACCAGTGAGCTGATAGCGATGCCGGCTTTCAAGGGTGGGATCCCTGAGCACCCAGAAAGGGTCATGGGTGTCTTGCCAGTGGCAGCCTATGTTGAAATTGTTTCTTTTAGGCTTTTAGCCCTTCTGCTTGCTTTCCCTGTTCCAGATGGCAATAGCATCTGGAATGAATAGGTTTGTGGCACTTTGTGACAGGGATGTGCTTTATGTCAGCGGTTCCAGGTGTTCAAGTGCCCAACTTCAGCCTGACCTAGCAGAACACAATGCTGTTTGACGTTTGAAGACATGAAGAATGGAGACCAAAAGAAAGATGAGGCAGCTTAGAGCCTCTCATTGGAGAAGGCAATGGCATCCCCTCCAGTACTCTTGCCTGGAAAATCCCATGGACAGAGGAGCCTGGTAGCCTGCAGTCCATGGGGTTGCTAACAGTCAGACACGACTGAGCGACTTCCCTTTCACTTTCATGCATTGGAGTAGGAAATAGCACCCTACTCCAGTGTTCTTGCCTGGAGAATCCCAGGGACAGGGGAGCCTGATGTGTTGCCACCTCTGGGGTCGCACAGAGTAGGACACAACTGAAGCGACTTAGCAGCAGCAGCAGAGCCTCTCATGCAAACAATTTGCCAGTATGCCCCTTCTCTGGGCCACGTGAACTCCTGGCTTAGGAGTTGCTGACTTGAGTTTCCAGGCTTCCCGTTTCCATGTGCATACAGGCTGCTTTTCAACTACCAGCTCCATTTAGCACATCAGCATTCAGGCTGGTATGATAAAGCACAGCTTTATCATAAGTCACAGATTAAGCTGCTACCCTACAAGATATTGGTGGACATGAAGAAAAGGCAAGGAGTACATTCCTCAGCCTCAACACAGCTCTTTATTTTTGCTAAGTTTGCTTTGAGGAACACTTGCTTCCTCACAACCAACTGTAGGGATCCAAGGAGACCAAAACAACACATCCCATCATTGATACGACTTCTACAAGGACGATTACTAGCATTATAATTGTTTACTACATGCCCAAACAGAATTAAGCACTTTGCCTGCTGTGTTAGCCTGTCTACGACACCATAATGAAATGTCACCACCTGCATAGTTTACATAAATTTCTCACAGCTCCAAGATCAAGATGCCAGGGTGGTCAGGCTCTGGTGAGAGCCACTCCTGGCTGGCAGAGTCCTCCTCCTACTGTATCCGACTGTACCAGGGTTCTTGGCTGCCTTAATAAAAAATAATCAGAGGACAAAGAGTTCAGGCAAGGTTTCATTGGGACCCCTGATGCAGAGGGTGTGCCTAGGTGTTAGGTAGGAGGGGTCGCTTAGGTGGCTTGCTCACCCCTTAGGTAGTGTTGTGTGCAGGGGGCATGGAGCATATGCAGTACCCTGAATTTGTTCAACCCCCTGCTTTTGCTCCAGGCTGTTCAGAGATGGCAGTTGGGTTGTTTGTTCTCCTCATATCTTTTGTCCAGAATTTGTCCCACCTGCTCATGCATGCAGTGATTTTTAGTCCCATACAATTTTGGTATTTTCTTGCTCGAGGAATGTCTAGGTGCAAGCATTACAGCATTGCAGAGAGTCCTAGGTCCCAGCCTGTCTCAACATGGTGCTTCTTCCTCTTCTAAGGGCACTAATCCCACCTTGAGGCCCCATCCTCATGACCTCATGTAAACCTCATCACCTCCACAAAGCTCCATCTCCTAGTACTATCACATTGGAGGTTAGAGCTTCAGCATGAGTTTGGGGGATGAGGACACAGATATTCAGTCCATAACACATACATTACCTTCCCATTGAATCTTCACAATAATCTCATGAAATTAAACTAGCCCTTAGCATTTCTATTTTACTGATGACACAAGCAGCTAAAAAAATTTACGTCAGCCCATACAAGTAAGAGGTTGAATGGAGTTTCAGATTCAGGTAATGAGTGATACCAGTCTGTGCTGAGAAACAGTACAAGAACCCAAAAATGGGAGAATAGCTCTCCAGTTCCTTATTCGTCTTTAAGAGGCCTGCACTTTCACATTTCCTGGAAAGAAATCTTAAATGCAACCTGTATTGGGCCTTGAGCAGACTGATAAAGCAATACAGTCCATCACCATGTCCTGAGTGAGTCCTCTATGCCAGGTGTGGGTGGAGTTCAAGGAAGAGGAGAGAAAGTGCTCCCCTGTTAGGACCTGAGTGCCCAGGGAACACTCAGGTGCCTGTGTGCCCACAGGGCAAGGCAGAATGGGGTGGGTGCTGTGGGACTCCCGAGGACAGGCTATTTCCCCTGGACAGGTAGAGAGGCTTTGGAGGGGAACAGGGACACTGCAGTCAGGCACGCCTGGGTTAGAATCACCTTCACATCCACAGCAAGGTCTGGGGCTTGTCACTTAAGACTCTTACTGCCTCTCCTTGGGGCTTAGTTCTACCACAATCACATTTCATCATGCACTTGCCAGGCTTTATACTAGTTTAGGTTTATCTGTAATATCTAAGATCACTATTTCTGCAATCACAGATCACATTCACCTGGGGAGATTAGAAACCCCTGAGATCCAGTAGAGCTCCTCATGGCTCATGTCCATGGAAGGTTTTGACTTCATGGCACTGGGGAATCAGCAATTCTAGCTTGTTTTGTTACTGAGGTTTCCTGGGAGGGGAAACCTCAGGAAGTAGAATGACGCAGGAAAATAAAATCGGCAAAGCCACAGAAGCAAAGTTGAAGCAGAGAGATAAAGCCATCACTACAGCCCAGGCAAGATGATCACAGTGCTTGTGCTCAAGAGTCAGCAAAGGTTGGAAGTAGTTTGATTGACAGCAGAAGGAAGGTTCTAAGAAGGTTTAGCAGAGAACCAGCTTTCTAGAAGTTAGAGCACATTATCTAAAACATTTTACTGGCTCAGTGGCTCCCATGACTGACACTCCCCAAGGCTGTTTGACCTACCCTCATCACCCCAACTTTCCTGCCTCATTTTCAGAAACTCTACATGGGATACAGTTCCTTATATATGCAGGCATCTGAGTCCTCTGAGCATTTGCACATGCTGTTCCCAGTATATAGTGAAAGTGAAGTCATTCAGTCGTGTCCAACTCTTTGTGACCTCATGGACTGTAGCCTAAGAAGCTCCTCTGTTCATGGGATTCTCCAGGCAAGAATACTGGAGTGGGTTGCCATTTCCTTCTCCAGGGGATCTTCCTGACTCAGGGATCGAACATGGGTTTCTGGCACTGGAGGCAGACGCTTTAACCTCTGAGCCACCAGGGAACACCAAAAAATCCACATCCAATGTCTTCATTGATCTAAATATTCAGAAAATTCAAATTCACAACTGTAGTAGCACGTGTTATGGACTGGATGTTTGTGTCCCATAAAAATTCATGTTAGACCCTGACTCCCAGTATGGCTATATTTGGAGAAGAGGCCTTGAAGGAAGTGATAGGATTATATTATCAGTTTGTGATGGTGGATCTCTGGTCTGATAAAGTGAGAGTCCCTGTAAGGGAGACCAGATAGTCATAAGAGTGAGCCAAAGACCATTGGCAAGCCAGAAAGTCTTACTAGAAACCAAATTGACCAGAGCCGTGAACTCGGCTTCTAGCCTCTAGAACTAAGAAAATACACTTGTATTTAAGCCATCCAATTTGTGGTATTTTGTACAGCAGCCTGAGCAGGGTCGTAGAGCACGTAAGTTGGTAGGGAGGTAAGGAGTTAGTGCTCTGGGACTTATGTTCCTACTCATGAGAAAATGCTCGTGTACATTAGACCTCAGTATTCCAAGAATGCAGATTAGAGTGGTCATAGGATAAACTGCTAGACAGTGGAATCAGAGCAAGAGGAGAGGGGAAGAAATTAACGACATGAATTATTTTGTTAATCCAGAATAACAACAAAAAGAACGCAAGATGAGAGTAGAAAGAATACCCCATAAAACACTAGGAGTAGCTGAAAAATGCCCCAGAGCCAAAGGCATTTCAAGCAGAAGAGGAAACTCCTCAGATGAACAAAATTTTTCAGAGCTCGGTATAGATATAATCAGTATACTTCTAGAGACAACTGCTTTCACTTTGCAAACTACCTACATTGTCCCTCAAATAACTAGTTTTTACCCTGGGATGTGGACCATTTATTTGGATGGTGGAAGCCCCAACAGCTTATCAGTGTAGGGTTTGGGAGAGTCAAGTAGAAGCAGGTGCAGACTCTTGCCTCCCTGGAAGGTCTGGCTTAACCACTTTGCTGCCACTCATGTTCCCTATTTCTAGTTCCATAGTTCTGGCCTTTAGTAGAGGCTGAGGCTGCAGTTTACCCCTTGCAGGCTTCATGTGACAGTCATGATGTAGGATCTGTGACAAGGGCTGACAGAATTGGGGGTCCTCTAAGTCCATGGCACTAAGAAGGGCCCTTTCATTATTTTTTCCCTGAAGGCAGGTAAGTAGCATGGTATAGTGACAGCTTTCAATGCCCATGGATGTCTCCAAGTTCCTGAGCAGTCTACTACACAGCCTGACACCTGCACATTCAGTTTCTAGTGACAAGGCTCCTGGCTACTCGGGTGAGGCACTGCTGACAGATTCTCCTTAAAACAGCCAGAGAAGAGCAGTGAGGAGCCGTGGAGTCTTTCTGCTTGTGCAGGAGACTTGCAGCTGTGTCTGGAGTCCCTATTTAAGAGGTATCTTGAACTCTGGGCACATTTTCCCTCTCAATCTTGACGATGTAGAACGTGTCACACCTGGGTCTTCTGTGAACAGTGATGCAGCAGGACTTCGTGTCCAAGGACTGGTGCAGCAAAAGACCCTTCAGGAGACCCAGTGAAAGGCTGCAGCTATCTTGAAGTCATCAGAAGGGCAATAAATGCAGGCCCCCAGACAGGAAGCTGGGTTCTTCCTAGCACACTGCTAATTTACCTTCCTAACGCAGGAATCTGAGCCTAGATGGAAAAAAGACACCCAAGGCTCTCCCACCTTAGGCACCTGGAGGAGAGAGGCTGCTAAACCCAGTCTTGACCCCTGTGTCTAGTCAGTGACTGGTCACATGGCCAGAACCTCTGACACAGGCAAGTTGAGGAGTTCTAGCTGGTGTGTTTTACTACAACACAACTGTGGTGAGGGGCAGATTGGCCACGAGATGTAACAGGTGTTTAATATCTATGTGGCTTTGTAAGAGGATCATGGTAATGACAGAAATTGTGTCCACAGCATCTTCATCTCACTGGGGACCCAGGAGCTTAAGTGCTGGGCTTCCTTAGCCTAACACGTGTGGGGCACAGGACTGCAGTGGGGTGTACACCTGGCTCTCCACTGAGCTGAGCTCTGCAGGCTGGAGAAGCTGTGAGCAGGTAGAGGCCAAGGGGTTTTGTGAGGAAGGTCTGGTCAGTCCTGAGGATGGGTAGCTCACCAAAACTCAACATGGAGGAAATCAGTGCTAAAGGCTTAAGTCTAAAAAGCGCTGTTCTGGACAACGGGATGTCACCACTTGTCTTTTCACATTATTAGAACTGAGCCCAATACCTCTTGTTTCAGCAAAGGTTGCTGAGTGTCCTCCCCAGCCCCCTTGCTCAGAAGCAGAGCAAGCAGTGCACATTTCCACTGAGCAGTGTGGTGACTCATTCATCCCATCCCTCCCTAAAGGTTCTCCCTCAAGTCACCTGAGGTTCCCTCATCCTGGTCCCCATGCAGTCAGGAGAGCACCTCTTTGCTCCGCTGCCTTCATCCTGCCCATCAGGAAGAAGCACACTAGAGTGGTGGGGAGAGCTGGCCCCGCACAAGCCCCGAGCCTTTAAGATCTGACTACAAACCAGCTGCTGCTAAGTCGCTTCAGTCATGTCCAACTGTGTGTGACCCCAGAGACAGCAGCCCACCAGGCTCCCCCATCCCTGGGATTCTCCAGGCAAGAACACTGGAGTGGGTGACCGCAAACCAAAATGAGCCCTAAAAATGAGGTGCTAGATTCAACACCTAGGAAGCATTACCAAAGCTAGAAGTGATGAAATTTCAACTTGGCAATTTAAAAATCCTAGATGATGCTGTTAAAATGCTGACTCAATTTGTCAGATTTGGAAAACTCAGCAGTGGCCACAGGACTGGAAAAGATCAGTTTTCATTCCAATCCGAAAGAAGGGCAATACCAATGAAGAATGCTCAAACTATTGCAGTTGTGCTTAATTTGAATGCTGGCAAGGTTATGCTCAAAATCTTTTAGCTAGGCCTCAACAGTACATGAACCAAGAACTTCCAGATAAACAAACTGGGTTTAGAAGAGGTAGAGGAATCAGATCAAATTGCCAACATCCATCAGATCAGAGAAAGCAAGGGAATTCCAGAAAAACATCTACTGCTTCACTGACTATGCTAAAGCTTTGATTGTGTGGATCACAACTGGAAGTACAAGACCACCTTACCTGTCTGAGAAACCTGTAAAGAGGTCAAGAAGCAAGTGTTAGAACCCTACATGGAACTAACTGGCTCAAAACTGGGAAAGGAGTACAACAAGCCTGTATTTTGTCATCCTGTTAGTCTGTGAAGCCTCTATTGCAAGATGGTGTCTCCTCTTTTCTTTGAGCAGGGAAAGTAAGCAGGAAGCCCAATTGTGGAGAGCTCAGCTAATTCTTGGTTTTCTGTTGCCTTCCTTCTACAGGTATATTAGAGAAACATTGGAGACAGAAAACTATGAAGTGTTGCTTTTTAGAAATGACTATGAAAGCTCTTATCACTGCCATACCCTTAAGAGCCTAAGCTCTATGCTTTTTGAAGTTTTAGGGAGAGTGAGCCTATAATTTCAAGATACCTTAAGAGCAAAATTTGAACCACATCTTACAAGTGCCATTCTTCATAAATCTATTTAGAATCAAGCTTAAAAACCACCACTAGCAAATCATTTTCATAGCCTATATGGCAACTGAACTTCTATTTAATTTTTCAGCACTGCTTTATTATAAGACACAGGTTGCAAAAAATAAGCTATTTGTATTGTAAGCTGAAAAGATTGAGAATCATGGAGTAGATCTGCAGCAATCTCTTCTGAGGATAGCAAGGAAAACAGACATTTCAACTGTGCCTTTAGATTCACAGTCAGGTTGATGGAAACAAACAGCCCCAGATCAGTCACCTTAAAACCTAAATAAAGAAACAAACATTGGCCAACCAGAGGTGTAGAATTGGTATAGAATTTAAAGACTCAAGAGACAGTTTTCTATAACAGGTTAACCTGGGGTATCCTCTAATGCACATTAATGAAGTCTCTTATGTACAGCTGGGAAGGTCCCCTGGAGGAGGAAATGGCAACTCACTCCAGTGTTTTTGCCTAGAGAATCCCATGGAGAGAGGAGCCTGACAGGCTAGTCCATGGGGTCACAAGAAGTTGGACATGACAGAGCAACTAATACTTTACTAATACTATAGAGGGAAATGAAAGTCACACAGTCATGTCTGACTCTTTGTAAGTCTATACAAGTCCATGGAATTCTCCAGGCCAGAATACTGGAGTGGGTAGCCTTTCTCTTCTCCAGGGGATCTTCCAAACCCAGGGATCCAACCCAGGTCTCCCACATTGCAGGTGGATTCTTTACCAGCTGAGCCACAAGGAAAGCCCTATATGTAGAGAACGTCATGTGAAATACTAGGCTGGATGACTCACAAGCTGGAATCAAGGTTGCCAAGAAAAATAACTTCAGATATGCAGATACCACTCTAATGGGAGAAAGCAAGGAGAAACTAAAGAGCCTCTTGATGAAGGTGAAAGAGGAGTGAAAAATCAAGCTTAAAACTCAACATTCAAAAAACTAGGATCATGATATCTAGTCCCATTATTTCATGGCAAATATAAAGGGAAAAAATGGAAGTAGTGTCAGATTTTTTTTCCTGGGCTCCAAAATCATGCAGACAGTGATTGTAGTGCTGAAATTAAGATTCTTGCTCCTTGGAAGGAAAGCTATGACAAACCTAGACAGTGCATTAAAAAGCAAAGACACCACTTTGCTGACAAAGTTCTGTCTAGTCAAAGCTATGGTTTTTCTAGTAGCTGTGTACAGATGTTAGTTGGACCATAAAGGCTGAGCAACAAAGAATTGATAGTTTCAAAACTGTGGTGCTGGAGAAGACTCGTGAGTACCTTGGACTGCAATGTGATCAAACAAGTCAATCCTATAGGAAATCAACCCTGAATATTTGTTGGAAGGACTGATGCTGAAGCTCCAATACTTTGGTCACCTGATGAGACTGAGCCAACTGATTAAAGAGTCCCTGATGCTGGGTAAGACTGAGGGCAGTAGGAGAAGGGGCAGCAAAGGATGAGATGGCTAGATGGCATCACCGACTCAATGGACATGAACTTGAGGAAACTCTGGGAGATAGTGGAGTGGAGGACAGAGCAGCTTGAAGTGCTGCAGTCCGTGGGGCTGGCTACAAAGAGTCAGACACTACTTAGTGACTGAACAGATTCAACACCCCAACTCTCAACAAGACCACAGTGGACAAACGTTTGCTTTGTCCAGAGACGTTGTTGCAAGCATCCTTCCTCTGCAGCTACTGTTTCAGTTTGTGATGTAGTCTTGCTATCAGGGATTCTGGCTGCTCCCTCCCTCCTGAGGATCTCAGTTTAAGAAAACATTCCTTGGACTTGTGCTGGTGGCCTGAAGTCACTTGAGCCCCAGTTTGTAGAAGACTGATGGAAGGCAGCTCGTTCGTGCTTATGTGCAAAGATTTTCCTCCGGACTTCAGTTGTGCTCCTTCACAGAGTTGTTCTGCTTGTCTGTCTCTGATGTGTCTGCTAAGCACTGAGATCCTAGGAAACAAGGCAGCGCCTGGCTGCCCTCCCTGGACCATTCAGGGAGCTACAACTGGCCAGGGTGACTATTTGGGAAAGAAGTGTCTGTTGCCAGCCAGGACTTTCATCATGGAAATCCAAGCTCTGTCCTTGGCCATCCTATTTGTCACAGCTTTAAGTTAAAATTCATCCCTGCCGGGAGCCAGCATGGGGAATCCCACCTGTGGCAAAGGTCATGAGGTAGAGGCCTGACAGGCAAAGGTGAGATCAGGCCTTGAGGGAACCCCCCTGGACTTCCTCAAGCATCTACTCCCAAACTAGTATCTGTCCGTTTTATTACATTATGCCTTTCACCAACTCTTCTGACATTAACAGGGAGCTATCCCCCACCACCTTTCTCTGAGAAGAGTTAACTTGGAGCTCTAGTTAATAAGTCTTCTGGGCGTAACAAGAGTGTTTCAAGTCCAAAAACTCCTGATGGCTCTCTAGCCTGCCTGGCAAGTTTATCTGGCTCTTACAACCACACATGTGATTGTTCACAGCCTCCCAACCGTGAGAGGCACGAGACGCTCTAAACTCTCTAAATACAGAGTCTTTTGAGAAGTTAGAAATTATTAGCGTAGTATTAGTGGATTGTTAGAAATATACCAGTGGAGGGTTTCATTATTGAGCCAATATTTGCTGCTAAATCTCCATATCCCTTGTCCCTTATATATATTAATTGATGTAACTGGCATATGGGGAAAAATAAGTAATAACCCTTTGATATTAATCATGTTAAACCTTAGGCTAGTAAATTCTTTTCTTGATTGTAGCCCATTGTACCTTTGCCCTGTAGGAATGTAACTTTATCTAGAGCCTTCAGAGGGTGGAGCCTGGTTTAAGAAAAATCACCCTTGGAAAAATAAGCTTTCTGGTTGACTGACCATTATCAGAAAGGAAGGGTCATAAAATGTTAGCAGGCCCTCTGGCCAGAAGATGTAAAACCACCTTAAACCTTTGTATGCATGCATAAAGAATGCCTGGTTTCAATGGGGGTCAGGTCTGTTGACCCTGCATGACTTTGTATTATCCATTGATCTCTACGTATAAGTATAAAAGCTTTCCTGAAAAATAAAGAGATGGGCCAGTTCCTGGAAAGACTGGTTTTCCCCGTGTCTTCTTTTCTTTCTCTCCTTTTTGGGCTAATTCCCATCTGGAGCACAGAGGCTCGTCATGTCTACTTATTTGCCTGGGCTTCTAAGACCCATGCAAGAGGGAGCCCAAGGCGGGGCACCCTCCACTATTCAAGTGGGTGCCTGTGGCCTAGATAGACGGTGTAAGTCCCTTATCTCAGGGCTTTATTAGCTTCCTGTGTAAACCAAGGTATTTCAGCCTCTTCTCTATTTTCTCCACTACACTATTCTTTCCTAATCTCTTTATATCTCTAAGTAAATAAATCTCTCCTTGCCAACGCCGTCCCCACTTCAACTCCCTGGATCCAACCGGGGCTGGACCCCGGCACATCCCCATCATTCAGACATCCGACAGTGACTCACCCACATCCCTTCTGGAAAATGAGACCTTGTTAAGCTCTCCTCAATTCCTGCCCTCACATCCCATCCCTTTTATTACATGGTGAGATAGGACCTAGGTGAGAACAAGTCATTCCATCAGTCTTGCAGAGAAACCAGGACTCCCATGAATAAAACATCCTAGTCAGTGTTAATAGCTTTTGAAAATGAATGAGTGAGTGAAGTCACTCAGTCGTGTCTGACTCTTTGCAATCCCATGGACTGTAGCCTATAAGTCTCCTCTGTCCATGGAATTTTCCAGGCAAGAGTGGGTTGCCATTTCCTTCTCCAGGGGATCTTCCCGACCCAGGGATAGAACTCGTGTCTCCCACATTGCAGGTAGACATTTTACTGTCTGAAGCCAGGAGCAAAAGCTCACAGGCTTCTCCACGGGTAGATTCTATAACTCAGAAGTCTGTGAAGCTAAGAGAAAAAGTAATCGTTTAAGGCATCATTAATGCATCACCTGCACTTATTCCAAAACAGGTGTGCCCTGGGCTAAGTTGATGCATGCAGGAGCAGGGGACTTTAGGTAACGAGATATGGCTCATGCACGCTGCAGTGTCAAAGTCCATAGAGCCAGTAGGACAGATTTTTTCTGCGGTGGCAAGGACCTAGATGACCCTCTGGTTACAATGGAGGTGTTGAACATCCATCACAGCAGGGAAAACCTCAGCCACATCTCAGCTGATTCACCTTCCAACTGATGTCCTGGATGTCACAAAGCCCCCTCCCCAACACACCCACCCTCCAGCGATGGGGTTTGCTATCCCAGGGAAGAGACCAAGGTGAGAGCAAGTTCCCTTGCCTTCTGTGCACCAGCACCTCCAATCCTCTCCTACTCAAAGACTCCCTTCCTGACACAATCCCCATGATAAGTCTGCAAACCTTGTTTCTAATGATCCACCAGAGGCTAAATATTAAGAAAAATTCTGAACCAGCCCTCTAGACCATTTTCCATATCTCCAGGTTTCCTCGTTTGAAGAAAGTGGTTGGATCAACCTCCAGAACACCAGTCATCGCTCTGGAGCACAAGCATTCCTTCACTGCGGGCACAAGGTGGTCCCCCCATGGTGCTCAGCTGGCAAGTCCATGAAGTCAGAAAGGTCAGGCTCCGTGTGGATATGCAGTGACCCCTCCCCTCCCACTCGTCTTGTCCTCGGGTGTCCTTGAACAACTGGGGAAGATCAGAGGCAGCCAGTGCAGATCACAAGAGCAGAGACAAGGTCTGAGGATTTTAGAGACAAATTTACATACGTAAAAGAAGCCAGTTCACTTTTTTTTTTACATGAGAACCAGGAAGAGTGTGGTCTACACAACCTGACTAGGGTGAAAATTTACTTCAACACTCCTGAAGTTGACTGGGAAGGATGACAGAAAAGTCTTCTAGAAAAGGAAGCAAGCCTGCTAGGATCAGAGACTGCACCATTTCTAGACCTGGTACTTTCTGCCTTCAGGCCTCCTGACCCACACATGTACATACACCCTTGGCACTATGCCCTGTTCTCAGAGCCAGTGGCCTTTCTCGACCTTACAACTAGCACCAGCCATCTCAAGCCACAGGCTGGCTTGCATCTAGCACCACGTGGAACCAGACGAGGTGCCATCCTCACCACTCAGCCTGGCTCCTGGGGGTTCACTTCAGACCAGAGTACTATCATCCAGCCTCTTTGCAGGCATTGTAAGCCAGTTCAGAGAGGAGTATGAAATGCCAAAGAGCTCCATCAGTGTCTAACAGGATGCTCCCTTGGTCCCTGTCCAAGTTTTTAGGGGGCTCAAGGACACAGTATATTTTAGGTTCAGAAGTTTCTCCACAGAAATCTGTCTAGTACAGAAGTCTGTTTCAAACAGCCCTCTTTGCCCTTATGGACATCACAGCAATGGTGGGACAATGGTTATCTTGGACCTGGGTAATGGGTCTTTAAGGGAACATTCTCTATGCACAATTCTAAAACTGCCATGGGTTCTGAGAGGGAGGTGGTGGACATGAGTCCTGGCTCACTGCCTTGAAAAACGGCCATGTGTCTAGAAGCTGACACTGGTCTGCAGTCCGAGACTACCTGAGTTGGGAAGGGGGAGATTAATATTGGGCCCGGAGGGTACAGAGCGAGGTCTAAGGACAATGAAGCCATCCGTGGACATGGACGGACCTCCTGGAGCAGCGTGTAGTTCTGAAGGGGCCCCTCGCCACCTTCACGCTCTCGCTGAGTGTTGGGCACCATTTTTCAGTACACACCAGCCCTTAATTTGAGATCCCATCTCTGCAAAGATTCTTGCTCCTATACTTCAACGCCTCAGATTTCTCAGCTCTTTGGATGGGTCCCTATTGGCAGCTTGGGAGGCCCAGTGCTGGCTTGGGATCCAGTGTGTGGATTTTTATCCTGGAGACAGTCACCACTCGCCTCAGGCCATACCATCCTCTGACTTCAGATGTGACTATCCATCCTCCCGCTCTCCTTGTAAAGACAGCATCACTCCTTGTCCTCTTTCTGCAATTTGTTTGTAAACTATAGTTGACTTACAGCATTAGTTTCAGGAGTACAGCTTCAGATTCTTATTCATTATAGGTTATTACAAGATATGGAATACGAGGTCCGTGTGCTACACAGTAAATCCTCCTTTATGGCTTTCTGCATTCTTAATGGGTCACTATTAGAGGAGACGTTTGCCCTCCAGGCATGGGAAGTCCTGTTACCCTAAGTTTGTCACCCCTGGCTTTCTTGCACCTATGCCAGCCTCTTAGCTGGTGACTGAGAGCTGCCTGTGCCTGCCACCTACACCTCTGTGGTGAACAAGGGTAGAGCAGCCAGTCCAAGAAGTCACTTCACTGAAGTCAGTGCCACTTAGTGAGGCATTTTCCCTACAGGCACCCCCCTTCCCTTTTTCTTGGGCAACCTGGATTTGCAGAGGGGTTCCTCCCAAACTCATTTCCTCCCAAACCAGAGGCTTCTGAGGTGCCCAAAGACCTAAGGGTTAAAAAAAAAAAGTCTTTGGTGCCCGAATCAAGAAGGCCAGTTTCCTCTGTACCAAAGAGTTTTACCAACTCACTCGCAACATTTCTAGTTTAGTATATACAGTTTATATTTCATTAAGAGAACTCAGCTTTACTCTTGACACTTGTTTTATGACATTCTCTTAAACTTGTGCTTTGAAAAGTCTGTTCATTTGCGATATCACGATTTAGGTTGACCCATGATTCCCTGGATATCTAGCCATGGGCAGCTCTCTGAACATCACTGCCTGTCTGGGTTTCAAGGGCACAAGGACCAGGATGAGGCTGAAAACTCTTTTGCAGCATCTGGCATCTATGTTGGTTCATCTTTTAAAGAGAAGCAGATTTGGACTTTGACACATGGACCAATGCTCTCTGTCCCTCATCACTCAAGGGTTCTCACAAAACAAAACCAAACTTGGAGAAAATTGGTATTTGCCAGAGGGGAAGAAAATGGGAAGATGCATGAAGGGCAGGGCCATGAAACACTTCCAGATATAATCAAGGGGACGTCAAGTCCTCTATTACTAGAGCTGCCATGCTGTATATCTAGAAGTCAGATGAACAAACCCTCAGTTCTCATCACAAGGAAAGACACACTTGAGACTTGAATGGTGATCACTTCAGTGTACACAAATCATGATTTTATATACCTCAAACTTATGTCAATTTGACTCAAAGTTATGAAAACTCAGTGACACTCAAAACAGGCTCATGTTAATAGAAATAATTTCTAGTTCAGTAAACACTTTAGTAACAACGAGAATAGGCATGCTTCACTTAAAGACCAAAATAAATGTTCGTTGAAGAGGCCTTGGGGTTTTTTCTGACTCAAGTGATTCAATAGTCTGAAGTTCAGAAATATCTTCAAACCTTCCAAGCCTGGAATACTAAAGAGACTTGGCATTCCTGTTCTTTCACAAGGTAAACATGAAATGGGGACACTGGCTTTGGTCTCTTGTGGGTGAGCCTGGAGAGGGAAGGTCTGGTGTGTCCTGTGTCTCTTGCAGTGCTCTCATGGAGATGGGAGTCCTCTGACTCCTGAACCACGTACAGTGGAGCCACAAAGTCCACTGATCCCATCACCATCTGTCTCAGAGGCAAAGAGCTGCCCCAGAGATACCCCAAAGCAATGGTGGCTCGACCACGGTGCTTTTAGGAAGGGCAGTGGGCGTGGCCTGTGCCCCCCACCCCCCCAGGGCCTGGCGAGCAGCTGAAGACTCCATGCAACCGGGAGGACAGGAACATTGAGCCCCGCTGGATGGACCAGCAGCCTCAGGGCCAGAATTAGAGGACAGAAGGTGCTCACAACACAGGACAAGGAGCAAAACAGGAGAGATGGAAAAGCGATAAGCTTACTAAGGGTGAGTTACGAATAGACATAGGAATAGATGACCAGGGCCACTGAGCAGCCCTGCCGGCAGGTGGAGGCAAGTGATCCCTGGTTTCAGAGACAAGCAAGACCTCAAAAGCAGAGCCTATCACCAACTCCTAAGGGAAGAGCAGTTGCATCCACAAGAACAGCCTCAAGCTTGGGCTCAGGAATGCTTACAAAGAGCAACCAGGGGAAAGCAGACATTGTCACCCCGTCACAGACACCAGCATCCTCTCCCAAGCCTTCGGGGACCAGTTTCTTGGTACTGCTGTCAGGGAAGAAGGGGCTGGACAAGCAGGCACACCTCAGAATCCAGGTGCAGCTTTAGAACTAGAGAGGTGGGCACCTAGAGGTGGGCACCTAGAATTGGGCCCTGAGTACCTCAGGAGGCCCCAGCTGACCGTTCCCCTGGACCAAAGCACCCCGTCCACTGTCCCCAGAGGCCCTCCCCTTCTGCCCCCACCATCTTCTCAGGAGCATCCAGTCATTTGCTCAGCAGAGCTCTTTTCTCCCCCATACACTTTGTTCCTCAAGTTCCTCTGGGGGCTTTGGGGGCCAGTCACAGGGAAAGTCCAACCCATCCAGACTGTAGGAGAGAAGTCACCCTCCAAGGACACTTACGAGGTCACTGATCAACAGTGTGACCCGGGGAGGGCCCCCCTCCCCTCACTCCTCTGGGGTCCATGACTTGGAAATGGCAAGGAGCACAGTGGCCTAGGCTCACTGCCCACCCCCAAGACTCCCTTCAAGCCTGACTCTGACCATCCCCAGCAGTGGGGGCAGCATTTGAGTCAGCCAGGAACATTCCACACACTAGACAGAGGTGGGATGGCCCCAACTTGTCCTTGCAGAGGGGAGGGGCAGAGAAGGGACAATCCTGTAGCTTTGACACACATAACAAGCACCGTGTGCCAAAGAGCTACAGCCCTGACAGCCCCAGAGTCTGCAGAAACCTAAGTTAAGCCCCTTAGATGGGAGCTCCTCTCACCACAAAGACCCAGGAAGGGGCATCACCTCTTCTGCATGACAAACAGCAAGAAGAGGATTTTACAAGACCTTTTGCAATGAAGAAGAATGTCAGGCTCCTGTGGACACATGGCAGAGCTCAGCAGGGCCTCAGCTTGAGGAGAAAGGCATCAGCTTCTCTCCTCCACCCTCGTAGGACTTCTTTCCAAGGATGCAGAGCCAGCCTGACAAAGGAACTAGGATACCCATCATGCTGGAGACCAAGACAAAGGCAAGAACAGCCATCACCTGGAAGCCTAGAGAGGGTTTCCTCCATCTTGTGGGTGGCACTCTCTCTGCTTGCCTGATGGTTGCCAAAGCTCGGATGGTCTCTGCAGCCTACCACGGGTACCAGGCAGTGGATGTCCTCCTTGGAGTCTGAAAGAACCAAGACATTCTGAGGACACAGAATCCCCTCCCTGCCATCTCCACGATGCCAGAACTGAACATGGCAAGTGCAGATCTGAAAACTCACCCAACACAGGTGTCCCTTTGGGCAGGATCAGAAGTTGATCAGTCGGTTGGTGTAGAGAAGAGGATGCTTGGCATCCAGGAGCATGTGTGTGTCCTAGCCATGAGCACTAGACCTGGTGATGGCCTGGTCTTCAATTAGCGATGGCTAGCTCAAAAGGTCAAGCCCATAGGATGCTGGAATCTTTGTCCTGGAGTGTTTAAAACATGCAGAAAATAGCAGACAAAAGGTATAATAGCAACTCTATGAAATCCCTCAGAGTTTGTGAAACTGACTCTTTCCATAGTTGTAGTAACTTTGTACATATGAGCGCGCATGTTTACCCATGATCTTTCCTCGTGTTTTTATGGAGTGTAAGTTGTCTAAGTCTCTTGGTGGTCTTTCATCTGTCTCCTCCCTTCTTTAAGTGTGAACTTGGAAAGATACAGCTTGGATTATCAAGCTATGTGACTTTCCATTGGTGCAAATCTTTGTAAATTCAAAATTGTTCTCAGATTCATATATATAAAAAGCTAACTCCTTGAACTGGGTGTTACCCTAATTCTGGGTTGTCTGAGAAATGTAATCAAAACTTTTGCATTTGTTCCTGGATAAATGTCAGGAGTTATTGACCCTCTGTACTTTCTAGAGGCTCTTCTTCCATTTTTCTCTTAAAATTGCCACCTGCCAATTTTGGCAGACAACAGCTCTGTGTCAGGTAGAATGCCTTAAAATCTTTTTTTCCCCCATAGCATGTGAGATCTCAGCTCCCTGCTTAGGGATCAAACCTCTGGACTCTGCAGTGGAAGTGAGGAGTCAACCACTGGCCCACCAGGGAAGTCCCATTCTATCCCATCTTTGGGGTCTTCAATCAGTGTTATGGATGGCAAGGACCTTTTGAAAGTTTCATTTTGTAAAGCTTCTTTTATGATTAAGCTACAGGCTTAATACACACTATTCACTACTTGACCACTCTTAATTTGTCTAGACTTTGGAGATTCAAAATTTAAAAAAGACATTCAAGGCAGTTACCATAGATGCCCCAGTGAGTTGTTAGGCTTTTGGTGGTACCAGAGATCCTTGCATGAACTGCCTGGAGGAAGAGACAGCTGGAGGTCTAGTTCTGTAGGATTTAGACATCAAGACAAGTTTCATATCAAAGCCAGATTATTCCATCTCACACTGCAGGGTTTTTACTATTATCCCGATTTCCAGCTTCTCCTTATGAAAAAGCTAACAGACAGCCTGAAATCTTACGTGAACAGAAAAAGGAATGTAGGCTGACTCAGAACCCTGGCCTTGTGGAAGTCATGTCCTTTACCAGTCTTGCTGTGGACACGAAACCCAGCGGGCCTCTGTACCGCCCCTGGGGGGCTGTTGGTCCTGCAACTTTATAGCGTTAAGTGTTTAGCTGCACTTGCACTGATGGCAGCCACAAGTTGAGACGTTTCCTCCTAGAGGGTGTGTTTGTATCTGCGTGTGTAGATTTGGTCTAGTTTCTGGAGCTCTGCAACAGTCTAACACCTCACGTCCCTTCAACCTGTCACCACCACTGCCCTAGAGGTTGTTAGCAGAAAGTCTCTTGAATCCTGGCTAACCCAGATTAACTCAGTGAATGTAATCAAAGCAGGAGATGCCATCTGAGAGGTAGAGAAACACAGAATACACAGAAGTAGCATAAGGATGCAGCAGAGGGATGCATGCTATGGTCTCAGCAGGAAGAAGGTAAGACATGATGTAATAGCAGTTTCCCCAGACTAAGAGCTACACTTACTTTTGCCTTCAGTGAGAACTATTTGCATTTTACTTTAAATGACGTCTATTGTAAGCCCCACTTCCTGGTCCAGATCCATCACATTCAACCGCCATCAACCAATTCCTAAAAGTATACTGAGTGTCACCAGAAGCCAGGAGTTGATATAAAAAAGCTTGGCTTCTAAACCACTGACATAGCCAGGCAGGTTCTGGGGCTCTCCTGGGCTCTCATGTGCCACTAGGCCCAACAAAAGGCACAGGAGAACACCCAGCCTTCGTCCACGTCTAGAGAACCTCCTCCTTTGGATAGGACTCCCGGGTGGCCAGGCTCTTGGCATTGAGTTGGGGCAAATCTGAAGAGATTTGAGTCATTCCCCCGGTTTGGAAAGACGCAGGAGATGGTGGTTACGCTTAAATGGAGGGATAAGAAGTCCACGAATATAGGTCACCCCAAATCACTTCCTGGAATAATCTGAAAACAGATTTGTAAAATTGAAGCTCAGTTGTGAGGCTCAACTCCAGACACACAATGTTCAGGAATTTTCCCTGAGGAACCTTGTGGTACGGCTAGGAGAAGCAAGTGAGTGGAGTTTTAGGAAGAATTCTTAGGATTTGGAGTTAAGATGGCAGGGCAGATGTTACCAGAAAAGATTATCCTTCAAGATACATCCTACCAACACCCAGGATATTGTTTCCCTTCTCTACACTTCCTCAGAAGCAAGCAGCCCCTACTCCCCTCCCTCCATATAGCCAATATTTTATAGTAGCTATAAAGTATAATCAGGCTATAAATCAGTATATTGTACACCTGTAACAATGTCATATAGCAACTATAGTTTGATAAGAAAATTAAAAACATTAATGTGAGTGAAAGTGACTTCATACCCAACAGCACGTGGCTTTTTTTAAACATAGGGATTTGTACTTGTAACCATCCTGGTAAACTCCGTTGCCAACCTCATTCTCTGCCTGCTAACACATCCCTGAGTATTCAACAGAGAAGTGAAGAGCAAGGTTGGACTGTTGACCTCAATTCCCTTTATCTTTAATACAGATACGAATTTTCCTAACCCTTTGTGATCACAAGATGATTAGAGACAGTTTTGAGTGGAGACACCACAGATCTTCCGAGTAGACTTAATGCAAGTTGACATGAGAGCATTTTACAAGGTAGACAGGATCTGCCTGTTAACATAAGGCAAGGTGACTGTTTCTAGGATGAATGGAAAGGGCTCATCTCATCCTTAGGCTTGGATTCCTAGTTTATTTGGCTCATCTTAAGTATAGGAAAGGACACCTAATATCACTTCTTCCAACTGCCATTTTCAAAGATTAGGGACAGAGGAATATAGTAGATTCAGACACCTGCCAGTTACTCTCACTGGCTACTCACTAAGACTTGAATTTGGCCTGTCTAGACTTGAATTCGAATGTATGACCCAGATATCAGAAAGTCCCACTAGAGGTGGAGGTCAGAGGGCAATATGAGCTTGCAAGGGGCAGTTGACACCATGTCACCAGGCACCACAAAGGGGGAGAGTCACCCACGAGGGACTGAGATGACCAGTGAAAGCAGAGCTTATAAAAGATGGTTGATGCCGCCAGTTTGCTCCCTGCATTTTGCTGCATTTTATGGGCAAATAACCCTGAGAACAGATTTTCACATCAGGCAGCTGATGGAAAGTATGGGAGACTGTCGTCAGAGTCTACCTTTATTTAGACTGTAGGTTAGCTACAGGACACCACGTAAAGAGACTGAAGTCACAGTTCTAAGCCCTCCTGTCACATGGCTGCTTGTGCTGTCTTGAATCTGTAGGTCAGAGTGTGGCTCATGACAGGATTTCTAGCTGAGCATAGAACCGGACATCGATGACCATCCTCAGGGCAAGAAAGAGGACCCCTAGTGACAGGAGACCTTGAAGCCATCCCTCACTGATTTTAGGGCTCAGGCTTTCTACAAGGAGCTTCCCTGGAAGGCTACCATTAATATTTTAGTTACTCCGATTTGCAGCATCATGAAGCCTTCCAGAAAAATCTAGGGATATGTTTGGAAGGAAGAAAGTTCCACAAAAGGACATCACAGTGAGTAGAAGAGGTTTCTTAGGTGTAGACCTCCCAGCACGGGAGGATACTCCCAGGGAGACCTGAAGAGTGTACTTGGGTCATTCAGGTCCAAAATGCAGAGGGACCACTTTTAAAGTCTAGAGTCAGAAAAGCTGGACCAGGACCTCCAGGACTGTATGCCAGCTACCATCTGCCACCAGAAAGGATATCAGAGGAAGCCCTATGTGAAGGACTAAAAGTGGTCAAGAAAATTCTATTAGGTTTTGCAAATAAAAATGTCAACCGCTTATAGCTACTGCGGCCCCATATTGAGTTTTTCACGTTAAAATGGTGGTGAGTCAGCACCCAGAAGGCCACCGGTGAGAAGCCTGCAATGTTGGGGTCACCCTGGGCTCCCCATGACTCGCCCTCAGCCAGTTGTTGTCCTGGCTCAGTACCCCCATGCTTCACACTCTGGCATGTCCGTTATGAAGACGCGTCCAGAGTGCCTTGGGCCTCGGGGTCATTTCAGGACCCCCGTCCTCCTGCCAACGCACGTCCAAGATCAAGCCACGTTCACGCAGACTTGTTCAATTCAGACTCTTAGGAAATAAATTTTAAGATATGTGAATTCACGGATTTAACCTGTCTCAGAGGTTGTCCTGAGGGCCCTGTTCTCCTTGAAAACAGCTAGTCTGAAAAGCGGTCAGTTCTTCCTTCTCGAGGCTAGTGTCTGAATAAAGGCGCTGAGGAGTCACGCAAGCTGGGTGCCAGAGGAACAAGGTGTGGACATGGTGGCGTTGACCACCAGGACTGTTGCAGCAAAAATGGAAATGCGTGAACGGCCTTATGGCACATACCAGCCAAACAGACCTACAAGAGTTAAACGATCCTGGTTACTGTTTAGCTGTTCCTAACACACTTGTAGCTAGACTTGTCCTTCAGAAAGCGAGTCACTCTAACTCATGTAGATTACACTCCGCACCTAGCATTCTCCTCCCCTCTTGTAGAATTCTGCATTTTGCAAAGAAGGTCATGGGCCAATAACCTCAGGGACACCAGACCTGCTTGCTGAGTTGCCTGAGGCCAGCTGTGGCCATCTTGAAACTTTTCAAAAGAAAGAAATGCAAAGCCTTCAAGAAGATATAAAACCTCTCCCTAATTCCCCAAAGAGGGGGCCACTGTTCTGGAGGCACTAGCCTGCTGTGCGTTTCCTTTTGGACTGGCAAAGATAAAGCGGCTCTTGTCTATTTCCTCCACAAACTCAGTCTCCATCTCTCTCTCTGACATCAGTAGACACAGAGCCAAGATTCTGGCAACAGAACCAGTCCAGCAGGGGAAGCGCTAGTGGAGGCGGCCCCCGCCCCCGCCGGCAGCTCGCCTCTGTGGTGCCCACAGGAAGCATCGCCCGCGTCCCTCACTGCTCCCCTCTGTGCTTTCCCTCCCGTGATTGTGGAGCCCGCCGGATAATCCTAGGTCACCTCCAGGCTCCGAGAGGCCCATGACTCCTTGTGACAATCACTGTCGTAAGACAGGACGGGGGCAGGAACCAAGGACATTTCAAACCAACTGACCCAGGACAGCACCCCAGACCCTCTGGACTGCAACGACTCAGGGTTGTCAAAGGTGCCAAACCAAGTATGTTTACCCTGGCCCCAAGCCTGCTGTGACAACGTCACAGTTCATCAGCTCAGGTCCACCGGGGAGCCTTGCCCCCTCTGCCCAGATGACCCTGGGCCCCTCCCTTACTCCATCAGCAGGCAGCCTCTCCCAGCTTCCCCGTGGCCTTGGGAACAGCCACTCACCCTTGGAGGGAAGAGGGGCATCAGGGAGAACCTGTGTCCTCACCTAACATGCAGTTGCCCCAAGGGCAGTTCACTCCACGCTGTCTTACAGGAGTAGTGAGCATTACTAAGCCACCAGAGGAAATGCTGGCCAACTCTATCATGAAAGTGAACTTCACAGTGGGACTGTTGACCTTCAGGTCCTAGGCTGACTGAAGTGGCAGTAGGTTGCCGTTCTGTTTAGTGCTTTGTAGAGGGTTTTTGTTGTGAAGAATTTGGAAAAGCAAACGAGATGCCACCCGCATGCCTACAGGTGGCCCCCATCACCTGCCCAGTATGTAGCACTCCTTGGTAAGGAGCAACTCAAGACACCTGTTCCGAGTGAAGGACCACTGATCTTGAAGAATCCTGAAGCTGCCCCAAGAGCCCATTTAGCTCTCACGGCCAGCTGGCTGTCACTGATGGCTAAGGCCTCCCCCTCCCTGGGTCTACCAGGAGACTCTTCAAAAGGTTAAAGGTCCCAGGCCTCAGCCGTTCAATCACCTACTCCAGGCAGCTCTTAAAGAGACAGGCAACAACTGCGTGCTGGGATGGCAAGTGGTGTCTTGTTTTATGGAGGCAAGAGAGTGAGGTAGCGTTTTCTGGCTAAGGAGCCAGTGTTGCCATTTTCCTTTTGGGTCTGTAGATTTAGGGACAGCCCAGCCCTGTTTCCAGCTCCCTAGGTGGCTCTAGTGGTGAGGAACCCACTTGCCAAGGCAGGTAGACTGAAACACAGGTTCGATCCCAGGGTCAGAGAGAGCCCCTGGAGGAGGGCATGCCAACCCACTCCAGCATTCTTGCCTGGAGCATCCCATGGACAGAGGGGCCTGGGGGGTCACAGTCTACGGGGTCTCAGAGTCAGACACAACTGAGCATACAGCCCTGTCTGCTTCTTTAAGGACAGAGACACAGCCTGGCCGGAGCGTCCTCCCCACACGCTTCTCTCACACACTCCGGGGCAGCCTGCTGTGCCCTCTCCACACCCACTACCCCCCAACTTTGCTTCCCCAGCCCCCCTGCTGCCCTCGAAGGCTCAGAGGGACGGGGTCCTCTGCCTCATTTTCTGTAAAGCAACCTAAGCGTCACCCCGCCTGCTGGCCTGAGGACAGGCACTTTTCAAGGTCCTTTTGCTGAAGAATAACGGGTTAGGGAGGAAGGGGGTTTCAGAAGAAAAGAGGCTTTCCCTGTGAGGAGGCAGCTCAGGCCCTCCCAAGCACCGGGCCCCTCAGAGAGACCGGAGGCAGCTGTCAGCTGCCAGAGTGAGAGGGGAGAGGAGAGACAGAGCAGGCTCCGGGAGGAGAGCACGAGAGGGAGAAGAAAAGGCAGGGACTTTGCCCTGAAGAAAACCAAAATCCTTCCGGCCCACCAGCCCCAACCTCCCCAGAAACCCACTCAAAGCAAACCCGACCCCCGGAGGTGAGAGCAGAGCCTGGCTCAGCCCGACACAACCGACCGGTGGCCGCGGGCTTCCCCTTATATACCCACTGTGCTTCCCTGCAATCAGCAGGAATGACGTGGGCCTGGTCTGGGCGTGCTCCTCACCCTCCTCTGCTTCAGGCGGAAGGGGGCCTTCTGGAAGCTCGGAGAATCTGGCTTCCAGCACTGGGTCCACGTGGAGATGGAGGTGGGGAGGCAGATTCCAAACAGGTCTCGGCAGTTGAGCAGCTTTTCTCAATAAGAAAACCTTGCATTTGCAACACCTGCGGCTCACTTACAGAACTGAGGGAGGGGGTTCATCCTTCGCATGACACATTGAAAGGGCAAAGAATATCACTTCAATTTCACAGGGAAAACCTTAATTTGTGGAGTTGGTGTGACCTTGGCCTCACTGAGTTGATAGCATTTGATGGTGTTACATGGTCACGTTTGACATAGAATAAATTCTCTGAGTTTCCCTAAAACATCTACCACTGCTGGAGAAATACCTTTCAAATATGCTCTAATGTTTCAAAAATATTAACAAAATCCAGCATCCTTCAATTCCTATCATGTACATCTTATTAATAAAAGAAATCTACTCATGGAATTTAAATTTAACAACTTCTTGTGAGAAATTCGCTTAACATTCTTGTGGTTTTGTGTAACACCACTGATCATGAATTTTATTTTTAATTTGCTTTTATTGGTGTTTTAATTCTCCAGGAGACTTGGAAGGTAGAACTGAGGACCCAGAGGACATAGTGGCTGGAAGAGGGCTCTGCACACCTTTCCTGTGCTACCATGGCGGCCCTGGTGTCCTCATAAGACAGACCACATACATGTTTAAGGATATAAGACTCAAAAGAAGAGCCCCCTACAACAACCCAGGAAATATTGCTTCCTGCTCTTGAAAGCCATCACCAAACAGAGCTGATATGCCGTGAACATAGGTGGCTCAGATGGTAAGGAGTCTGCCTGCAATGAGGAAGACCCGGGTTTGATCCTGGGTGGGGAAGATCCCTTGGAGGAGGAAATGGTAGCCCATTCCAGTATCCTTGCATGGAAAATCCCACAGATAGAGGAGCTTGGCAGGCTACAGCCCATGGGGTCGCAGAGTCAGACGTGGCTGAGTGACTCCACTCGGTCACTCCTTCATCCTGTCACAGGGGGAAGTCTTAATATTATGAGAGCTTGTCCTTACACTATATCCTGAATTCTGGTCAGAACAGGATTCAGGCGTGCGAATCCATCATTCTCTCGGGAGATCTGGGGATGCTGAGTGCATCTGTGGAGCACACAGGACAAACTTATATTCCCACTAAAGAGAAGGGTATATGTGTATTTAATGTTCTGGTTTTAGAAGACATCCATCAAATACCAGTCCCAATGTGGTTCATGAACACAGCACCCATTCACAATCAGAGTCCATGGCTCCAACCTCCAGACACAGCACCACTCACCTTGGAAACCACAAGCCCAAAGAACGGTGCCAACCAGGTGTTCTGACTGCTGGACGCTCTACGGCGGATTCCACAGTGGACCACTCACCTGAGCCTCGCTTCCTGGTGACTGCCCTGTGCATCCCTCTAGCCCTCCTGGTACTTAGGCTAGACAGCCATGTGACCTTTGCTGTGTTGCTGAGAACCTGTGAGGGAACAAGGATGGGAAGTGAATCTCGATGAGGCACGCTTACTTGCATAGTTCAAGTTTCTTTTCTGTGAGCTGCCGTCTTCTGTCCTCCTCCTTTTGGATGGACTGTGGTGTATGCGTGCTCGGTCGCTTCTGCCATGTCCAACTTGTTGCAACCCCACAGCCCATGGCCCACCAGGCTCCTCTGTCTTTGCATTTTTCTCAGCAAGATTATTGGAACAAGTAGCTATGCCCTTCTCCAGGGGATCTTCCTGACTTAGGGATCTAACCTTGTCTTCTGTGCATCCTGCATTGCAGGTGGGTTCTTTACCACTTGAGCCATCAGGGAATCCCTGACAGTATCTGTCCTCATTCAAAATGTATTCTTGTAAAGACAAATAATTACAGAGATATACTTTGAGGTTTTAACATCTGCTGGATCATCAAAAAAGCACAAGAGTTCCAGAAAAACATCTATTTCTGCTTTATTGACTATGCCAAAGCCTTTGACTATGTGGATCACAATAAACTGTGGAAAATTCTGGAAAAGATGAGAATATAAGACCATCTGACCTGCCTCTTGAGAAATCTGCATGCAGGTCAGGAAGCAACAGTTACAGCTCGACATGGAACAACAGACTGGTTCCAAATAGGAAAAGGAATACATCAAGGCAGTATATTGTCACTTTGCTTATTTAACTTATATGCAGAGTACATCATGAGAAATTCTGGGCTGGAGGAAGAACAAGCTGGAATCAAGATTGCCAGGAGAAATATCAATAACCTCAGATATGTAGATAACAACACCCTTATGGCAGAAAGTGAAGAAGAACTAAAGACCCTCTTGATGAAAGTGAAAGAGAAGAGGAAAAAAGTTGACTTAAAGCTCAACATTCAGAAAACTAAGATCATGGAATCCGGTCCCATCACTTCATGGCAAATAGATGGGGAAACAGTGGAAACAGTGGCTGACTTTATTTTGGGGGGCTCCAAAATCATTGCAGATGGTGATTGCAACCATGAAATTAAAAGATGCTTACTCCTTGGAAGGAAAGTTATGACCAACCTACACAGCATATTAAAAAACATTACTTTGCCAGCAGAGGTCTATCTCATCAAGGCTATGGTTTTTCCAGTAGTCATGTATGGATGTGAGATTTGGACTATAAGGAGAGCTGAGCACAGAAGAATTGATGCTTTTGAACCGTGGTGTTGAAGAAGACTCCTGTGAGTCACTTGGACTGCAAGGAGATCCAACCAGTCCATTCTGAAGGAGATCAGCCCTGGGATTTCTTTGGAAGGAATGATGTTGAAGCTGAAATTCCAATACTTTGGCCACCTGATGTGAAGCACTGACTCATTTGAAAAGACCCTGATGCTGGGAAAGATTGAGGGCAAGAGGAGAAGGGGACGACAGAGGATGAGATGGTTGAATGGCATCACCAACTCAATGGACATGAGTTTGGGTGAGCTCCGGGAGTTGGTGATGGACAGGGAGGCCTGGTGTGCTGTGGTCCATGGGGTCACGAAGAGTCGGACACGACTGAGTGACTGAACTGAACTGAACTGAAGCACATATCTACAGAGGGTGATATGTAGTATGTTTGACATAATAAAAACTTCATGGGCCTTAAAATTGTATGTTGCATACTTCTGTTACAACTCATCTGCCTAGTGTCCACAGAATTTAATAATGACTCTGAATTCTAAGAATCACTGTACACTTGGCAAAAGTGATTGTGTAAAGAATCCTTAGGGATAATTTAGGTTGAATGTGATGTGGTGCATTTTGACCAAAATAATTCATTCAGGAACATTTTGATCGCATTACCCTTTCCTCTGCCCTACACTCCAGTTATACTAAAGTAGCTGAATTTTTACAAGCTGTTTTCCTTTGGGGCATCTGATTCAAGCAGTTCATTCTGAGTGATACATCTCTTTTGCCAAGAACCCGAGAAGTAAGGGCACGGTGGGTATATAAGGTTACAACTGAACCAGCAGGAACCTAGAAGCAAATTGAGGGTCCACCTCTATTCATCGAGCACCAGCCCTCACCTCAGATGGAGCCTTAAATGTACTGTCTCATACAAGCCTGGGTGTGTCGAGTCACGCACTGCAGACTAATTAGTGAGAATAACCTTTGAGATCATTAAAGCCAGTAGTCTCCTAACTGAAATATTTTTTCCAATAGAACTTTTTTTTTTTTTCAAATGAAACCTGCACATAACCTCACTAACTCACATACTTGCATGTGATTTGTAGGTAACCTGCCCAGCAACGACTCAGCCTGTGCTAACAGCAAAGTGCCCTGCTGGAGATTCATCCCATGCTGTCTTCAGGGAGCTGACCAGTTCATGTAGAAAGAGCTGAGGGGGGCTTCTAGGGCCAAGTTTCTTTCCTTCTAGGAGAGAAACCTAATACAAGACGCTTTCCTTTCTCCCCTTGGATCTGGTGTTCCATGTGACCCATGGAATTATCATAGCAGACTTTCTCTGAAGCTAAGAACAAAGTCACAGAGTTCACGGCAATGTGAAGAGAGAAAAAAAATACACTAGTTTTTGATAATCTCACTGAGTCACTGAACCAAGCAATGATGAAGTCCTGTATTACATTTGGACTTGAAAATACGCTGTAGTCCATGCCTTCGATGTTAATGTTGGGCCTTAGGGGTCTCCTTTCATGGAGCCTGGATCATCCTCACTGGGAAAATCACTCCTGGGGATCTGTTTGCTTCTGCTCCTCCTGTGGGCTCCTGAGGTGCCTTTGAAGAGCTTCAGGACCCTAAGAAATAAGGTTTGAAACCCTGCTGAGATGTTCCAAATCTTCTTATAAATATAACAAGATGAAAACGTTATTTACAAGAATTTATGAGGTCGGTGATTGACCATACACTATCTTCAGTAAGTTTATTCTAAAAAAGAAATACTGGTTAACTTTCAGTTTCTTTGCCTTATGATTAGCATAAGTATGCATATTGTATAGACTTCTAAGTCATTTAGTTGTGAGTAACTTTGCTTTATTTTATCTCTATAGGTTATTTCGTCTCTTTATATTTTTATCAATGGTGTTTGATTTAATTCACTGTGGTCAAAACCTATGAGCTGTATCTTGATTATTTCAAACTCGTTGAGATTTATTTGTGATCTAGTGCCTGGTCAAAATTCCAAATGTTTCATTTGCATGTGAAAGATAAATTTCAGATTAGGAATGTTAATACACTATCCTTTTGTACATTTTATTAATTTGTGTCACTCTGAGAGGAAAATTCAAATCTGTGAATGAGTCTTAAAAGTGGTCTGAAATAGCAGAATGCCTACCCTTTTATTCTTAGCTTTTTCAGGAGCTTATTTAGTATATTCAACATTTTAAACAAATTCATGTATTCAATAATATTGGCCAAACCCTTTTACTGTGTGCTCATAATGTATCAGACAGTGATGGTCAAAACAAGAAAAATAACCTGCCAAGAGGGATCTTTCATTGCAGGGGGAAAAAACAGAGTCATGAACGGAATGCCATAATATAATTGGGGATCTCAAGGAGAGGGAGGAAGTAGGGGGTGGGGGACGGGAGGATGACTCATAAGGTGTTTAGAGAAACACAGACTAGCATAGTCAGGGATCCATCACTGTCTTATGCCTTGGAGGAAACTGTGTATTGTGGTAGCTTCTGGAAGGAGGTGACACTGATTTGAATTTAAAGCAGGAGTGGGAGATAGATTCATAGTACAGCCACTTTGGGGAATGAAAAAGAGAAAGTAAGTTGCAGAGAAGAACACGGCATGTCCTCTTGCTTTCCTTTAGAAAAGCATTTTAATTTCATACCTGAAAATTATCAAAGTTCCAAAAAGGAAGAGTCATTAAGAGAATTAAACACCAAGCCACGGTTTGGGAGAAAATATTTGTGAAGAATGTATCTGATACACAGCTTGCATTTAAAATGCAAGAACTCTTAAAAGAACTCTTAAAACTCAAAAATAAACACCCAAGTTTTGGCAAAATTGGCCAAAGAGCTGAACAGACACCTTACCAAAGATGATCTAGAGATGGTAAATAAGCATATAAAAAAGATGGTAAATATCCTAGGTCATTAGAGAATTATAGAGTGAAATGAAAAGATACCACTACAAACATATTTGAATGCCTAAAATCTAAAGAGCTAGCAATACCAAATGATGACAGGGATGCATAACAAAAGGAACTTTCCTTCATTGTTGGTGGAAATGCAAAATGGTACTGCCATTTTGGAAGACTGGTGGGCAGTTTTTTACACAGCTAAACATAGTCTTATGAGTCAGCAATTGTGCTCCTAGTTACTTTTTTCAAATGACTTGAATGCTTAGGTCCACACAAAAACCTACACACAGAGGTTTAGATCAGTTTTATTTACCTGTCACTAAAAGCTGGAGACAACCAAGATGTCCTTCAGAAGATGAACAGATAAGCAAACTGTGGTACATCCATAGAGTGTATCCCTAAGTGTATTACTTAGCAACAAAAGGAATGAACCATCATGCCATGAGAAAACATGGAAAAATGCCTGCTGCTAAGTAAAAGGGAAGCTATGACCAACCTAGACAGAATATTATAAAGCAGAGACATTACTTTGTCAACAAAGGTCTATCTAGTCAAGGTTACGGTTTTTCCAGTGGTCATGTAAGGATGTGAAAGTTGGACTATAAAGAAAGCTGAGAGCTGAAGAATTGATGCTTTTGAACTGTGGTGTTGAGGAAGACTCTTGAGAGTCCCTTGGACTGCAAGGAGATCCAACCAGTCCATCCGAAAGGAGATCAGTCCTGGGTGTTCATTAGAAGGATTGATATTGAAGCTGAAACTCCAATGCTTTGGCCATCTGATGTGAAGAGCTGAGTTATTTGAAAAGACCCTGATGCCGGAAGGGATTGGGGGCAGGAAGAGACGGGGACGACAGAGGATGAGATGGTTGGATGGCATTACCAACTCAATGAACATGGGTTTGGGTGGACTCCAGGAGTTGGTGATGGACAGGGAGGCCTAGCGTGCTGTGGTTCATGGGGTCGCAAGGAGTCGGACATGACTGAGTGACTGAACTGAACTGAATTGAAGTGAAAGGGGCTAAATAGTGTCTTATTTTAATCACATAACATTCAGACAAGTAAACCATAAAGAATATAGAAAGAATGGTGGTCTCCAGGAGTTCAGAGGAAGGAGAAGGGTGAACAGATGAAGCAGAGATTTTTAGGGTAATTAAACTATTCTGTATGATGCTGTACTGGTAGTAGGTTCATGACACAATATATTTGTTCAAACATATTTTCACTGTACAACGCAGAGTGCACTTTCATGTAAGATACAGCCTTTAGTCAGTACAGATGTATCAGTACTCATTCTTTAATTGTAACAAACTATACCACAGTAATTCAAACTGTTAACAGAGCTAAATTGTGCAGGCGAGAGAGAAAACATGGGAACTCTATAGCAATTTATCAGTAAATCTACTGATTTATTTAATAAATGTAAAACTGTTCTAAAATAGTCTATTAGCTCAAAAAAGTCTGATTTAAAAATAAATATCTAGAAGAACATTACAAAGCAGAGGAAGTGAGTGCAGAGTTAAGAAATAGCACGTGGGCAGAGGAGTTGCTGGGAGTATCAGGTAGATGCGGGCGTGGGGGTGCCTACCAGTAATTCCACGTGGTTGGATCATAAGTAAGAAGGCAGAGAAGTCATGAGTGATGGGCTGGGGAAAACCGGCAGAGGCCAGTCCATGGATCTAGTTTGGAGAATGAATTCTATCCTGGAGGTAATGGATTTTAAACATGGAGGTGTAAAGTTTGTCTCCTGGGATGATGTGGACAATGCCCATGTGACTCATCACACAAGGCTGCTGTGTGGGCCCAATCAGACCATGTCTGTTGAATGCTGACCCTGGATCAAGTTGTCAGTAAATGGCCTGTCGCTTCTGTAGGAGCCTCAGGGTCTTGATCCCTCAAGGGAGGATCAAGAAGTCCTTACACATTTAACTTTCCATGTCTAACTTTCTGCTTGTGATAATGTCCACCCAAGTCTGAGGCCTGTCAAATCACTTTTATGGTGTAACCAGTAACAATGAGAGGTGGACTGTCCTGGACTGTGACTGGACTCTCTGGCTCCTCCAGGAGATGTTGGAAACAGCCTCATCCACTCAAGATAACCTGGATCAGAGAAAAATTTTAGAGAGTTAAACTCACAGTATGGAATTGTAGTAGAATCATGCTGTCTGAATGACACAGTGTGTGTAAAATCTTGAGACAAACAACCAACCAAAAAAAGTGGACAAAAAGCCCGATGTATCATGACTATCTGGAGGAAGGCTTATTGTATTCAACAAAATTAGTTTGCATTCACATAGCTATAAAAACAGTGGACAATTAATTGGGGTATAAAGTGAAATAATAATTAATATTTATTGAGCACTTTCTACATGCTAGGCACTTGACTGTCATTTCCCTCATTTCTATGGTTAAAGACAGCTTTGCAGAGAATTGAACTCATGTAATCTGCTCAAGGGCTTCCCAGGTGGCCCAGTGGTAAAGAATCCACCTGCAATGCAGGAAATCCCTGGGTCGTGAAGATCTTCTGGAGGAGGAAACGGCAACCCACTCCAGTATTCTTGCCTGGGAAATCCCATGGACAGAGGAGCCTGGTGGGCTGCAGTTCGTGGGGTTGCAAAGAGTTGGACATGACTTAATGACAAGAGCCAAACCAAATCTGCTCAGTATCAACCACACAGGAAGCAGAAGCAAGATAGAAACACAGGAGGCTCACCTCAGATGTCACGTTCTCATCACAGTGCATTTCTGTCCTCCACTCCATAAGAAAATATCCTACAATAAAATACAACATCAAATTTCATTAATTTCAGGAAGATGTTAACTTTTCAGGAGTGGAGTGCTGTGAGAATACCTTTCTGGACAGACAGAAGTAGGTTCAAGTTCTGGGCTCTGCTATACCCCAGCTCTGGGAAAAGTACTGAAACTCCATAAGCTTCTGGTAGTTTAGCTCAGAGTCTTTATTTGAATGAAATGTGATAAAATAAATAAAATGTCTAGCACCCAGTGCTTCACACATGCTCTATTCACGTTAGCTCAGCTCTTACCATTTAATTTTTCATGACTTGGTCTCCCGAATGGCTTTTTCCAGCATGAGAGAATGAACTGATTATTTAGACAGCTCTAGTCTCCCCATGAAACTGAATAAATAGGCACTCAATTTCAAGTCATGAGCTTGGTCAATATGAGTCATCCTGCAGAACGAGATAAACTCTTGGAGAATCTGTAAGTTCTGTTCTTTAGTTATATAAAACTATCGACCAGAGTTTGAGTTCATGAAGTTCATTTTCTGAGCCAGCAGCCAGCTTCCCCCTCGCATATCTGTGTAGTTCATGCAAAATTCCTCTTTGATGACTTTGTTTTTATGGCTTCTATTGATGATCGTGTAATGAGATGGTTATTAATATCCTAAACTGCTTACCTGGATGGCACATCAATGATAACTCACTGAGTGAACAAAAACAAGATGTCTTGGTTGGTGAGCTCAGAAGTGCACATCCTATAGATCTCTGGCATCTGGGCAGGGGGCACCTCCTGTGTGCAGTGCCAGCCCCAGCCTTGGCTCTCCTACTCCTCCCCATGCTGTCAGAGCTCAAGCTGCTATGCCCATGGAGAGCTTCTACCCTGCATGGGCCAGGGTGACAACTCGAGAGTTCCAAAAGCAAGGATTATAATTGTGCAGGGCAATGCCCAGACCTCCTCTTGCTGCTATTAAGGGTCAGATACTCATTTCTCTATTGTAGCACTTAGGAAGCTTGGTATCTGTGTTAGGCTATTTGGCACAAGTGAAACAGGAGGATGGCACAAGTTATATGGGAAGAAGGATGACACATACCAATATCTACTTGAAGAAGGCAGGGTTTTTCTATTTATTTCTTGATGTATCACAAGTATATAAAATAGAGCTTGGCAATAACAGAGCCTTTGCCCTGTATGATATATTCCTGGGACTATAAGATATACGTCCCTGGTGGTCCAGTGGTTAAGAGTCCACTTGCCAACGCAAGGGGCACAGGTTCGATCTCTTGTCTGGGAAGACCCCACATGCAGCAGAGCAACTAAGCCCTTGCTACAACTACTGAAGCGGATGTGCCCTAGAGTCTGTGCTCTGCGACAAGAGAACCCACCACAATGAGAAGCCCTCACGCCGCAGCTAGAGAGTAGTCCTTGCTCACTGCAACTAGAGAAACCCGTGTATAGCAATGAAGACCCAGTGCAGCCAAAATATAAAATAAATAACTTTTTTTAAAAAAGATGTATTCCCAATGCCTGATATATAATGAATACTCTTATCACATATCCCCATCACCATCACTGGAACCATCTCGAAGAAACAACCAGAGAACAACAATGCTACAGATGAACCTCTAATCATATTCACTCTGAATTGCTTCTCCAACCCTGGAGTTTTCATTTAAGCACATTATTAAAATATTCTTATTAACTGACATCACCTATATATCCTTCATCTATTATTCATATGCTTTAGTTCTGCAGCCTGGTCTGGAAGAAACAGATACCGTGGGGGTTATATTACCCCGTGGTTGAAAATTGCTTTTTTCTGACTCTTCCTTTCTCTCTCTCCCCATCAGTGCAGTGCTAGGTCAGTTTCTCGTTTTCACTGGCAGGGACCAGTTTCAAAGCTTTCTCATCGCTTGCATTACTTCTGATTCATTTTCCCTGCAATGAAATAGAGTTTCCTGGTTGCCTTCTAAACGATGTGCCGATTGCACCAGTTTTCCTTACTGGGCTTAGCATCACCTTCAGAATCCAAACTTTCTTTTGAGACAGTGGTTCTTCTTTGCCTAATACCAGAGGTGTTACTGGGCCTTGTGTGTCTGTTAGTTGCTCTTTGTGACCCCTTGGACTGTAGCCTGCCAGGCCCCTCTATCCATGGAATTCTCCAGGCAAGATTATTGGAGTGGGTTGCCATTTCCTTCTCCAGGGGATCTTCCCAATCCAGGGATTGAACCCGAGTCTCCTGCATTGCAGGCAGATTCTTTATCATTTGAGCACTGGTTCAATGGACCAAATGCTTTGATTCAAATCCTAGGATCAATGGATTTAATCCCAGGATGAATGGATCAAATCCTAGGATCAAATGCTTCATCTTAGGACATCAAATGACTCAGCAACCTCAATTTACTGTCATTGGCTAATTGTTACCTGAACTGGCAAATCATTTTTTTTAAAAGTTGTTTAGTAAAATGGAAGTTATTTAAGTGAGACCAAAACTAACCCAGAGGCACAGGAAATGTGGCTCGAGAAAATGTGGCTCATAGTCCAAAGTTACCTGCTCTGACTGTGCTGTCCAGTGAATTGTGTCTTTCTGAAATTTGCATGTTGAAGTCCCGACCTCCATTGCGACTATATCTGGAGAAAGGGTCTTTAGGAGTTAAAGTTAGATAATGTCATAAGAGTGGAGCCATAGTCTGATGCAAACATGGCCTGTGGCCTTATAGGAAGAGGAAACTCTCTCTCACTCTTGCTCTCCCTAGCCCGTGCCATGTGACATCACCGGGAGAAGGTGGACCGTCTGCAGGACAGGAAGAGAATTCTCTCGAGGACCCACCTATGCCTTCACCCTGACCTGGGACTTTGAGCTTCCAGAACTGTAAGAAAGTAAATTTCTGTTGTCTTAGCCACCCAGTCTCTGATATTTTGTTGTGTCAGCACAAGCTTACTTAATATAAACTATTAATACTCTACTACTTCTCCATGAACTCACACCTACAGAATCACATGCAGCTCCAAGGGCAGCCGACACAACTGGAAAGAATTATGGGTCTCTTTCACCACAGCATCCTCTTTCAGGATTTGAAGCAGCTCAACTGGAATTCAATCACTTCCGCTAGCTTTGTTCGTAGTGATGCTTTCTAAGACTCACTTGACTTCACATTCCAAGATGTCTGGCTCTAGATTAGTGGTCACATCATCATGATTATCTGGGTCTTGAAGATCTTTTTTGTACAGTTTTTCTGTGTATTCTTGCCACCTCTTCTTAATATCTTCTGCTTCTGTTAGGTCCATGCCATTTCTGTCCTTTGTTGAGCCCATCTTTGCATGAAATGTTCCCTTGGGATCTCTAATTTTCTTGAAGAGATCTCTAGTCTTTCCTATTCTGTTGTTTTCCTGTATTTCTTTGCACTGATCTCTGAGGAAGGCTTTCTTATCTCTTCTTGCTATTCTTTGGAAATTTGCATTCAAATGGGTATATCTTTCCTTTTCTCCTTTGCTTTTCACTTCTCTTCTTTTCACAGCTATTTGTAAGGCCTCCTCAGACAGCCATTTCACTTTTTTGCATTTCTTTTTCTTGGGGATGGTCTTGATCCCTGTCTCCTACTATGTCACATACCTCCATCCATAGATCATCGGGCACTCTCTCTATCAGATCTAGTCCCTTAAATCTATTTCTCACTTCCACTGTATAGTCATGAGGGATTGGATTTAGGTCACACCTGAATGGTCTAGTGGTTTTCCCCACTTTCTTCAATTTCAGTCTGAAGCGATGTGTATATGTCAATCCCAATATCCAATTCATCCCACCCACTCCCCTGTCCTCCTTATGGCTTATTTCATTCTGTATGATAGTCTCTAGCTCCATCCGTCCCTCCAAATGGCCCGATGTTGTTCCTTTTCACGCCTGAGTAGTATTCCATTGTATACGCGCCACTCCTCTATTCATTCCTTTGCATATAGACATTTGGGTTGTTTCCATGCCCTGGCTACTGTAAATAGGGCTGCAATGAACATTAGGGTGAATGTGTCATTTTGAATTATAGTTGGCTCTGGGTGTGTGCCCATGGCGGGATTGCTGGGCCACACGGTAGTTATAGTTTTAGTTTTTAAAGGAACTTCCATACTCTTCTCCATAGTAACTGTATTAATTTACATTCTCACCTAGAGTACAAGAGGGTTCCCTTTCCCTTGCATCTTCTCCAGCGTTTATTATTTGCAGATTTATTGATGATGGCTATTCTGACTGGTGTGAGGTGATATTTCATTATAGTTTTCAGCTGCATTTCTCTAATAATTAGTGATGCTGAGCAACTTTTCATGAGTTTGTTACACATTTGTATGTCTCCTTTGGAGAAGTGTCTATTTTTGTCTTTGCCCATTTATTTATTTATTTATTTTTAATATTGGGCTACATGAACTGTTTGTATATTTTGGAGATCAATTCTTTGTCGGTTTCTTTGTTTGAAAATATTTTATCCCACTCTGAGGGTTGTCTTTTTATGGCTTTTTATGGTTGTCTTGTTTATGGCTTCCTTGGAGTCCCTTGTACAGCAAGAAGATCAAACCAGTCGATCCTAGAGGAAATAAATCCTGAATATTCATTGCAAAGATTGATGCTAAAGCTGAAGCTTCAATAATTTGGCCATCTGATATGAAGAGACAACTCACTGGAAAAGACCTTGATGCTGGGAAAGATTAAGGGCAGGAGGAGAAGGAGGTAGCAGAGGATGAGATGGGGGGATGACATCAGGAATTCAATGGACATAGTTTGAGCAAACCTGGGAGACAGTAAAGGACAGGAGAGCCTGGCATGCTGCAGTCCATGGGGTCGCAAAGAGTTGGAGATGACTGAGCAAGTGAACAACGGGGACCAAATAGAGTCGTGGTTTATCCCTTCAGTCCTGCTGTCCCTTAAGCTCCTCTTTTCATTCTCAGAAGTGTCCCACTAGAGAAAACCTATTACGTGTGGCCACCCTGCTGGTGCGGCACCGCTGCCAGACACAATCATCCTGCCGCCAGGTGGTAGGTGCAGTACTTGTTTTCCTTCCATAGTGCAGTGGGCTGCAATTTATTCTAACAGAAAGACATACATATTCTACATGCAGATTTGTCTTCCCTGCAGGAAACATTTCCAACAGAACCATCATCATTCAGCGGCTTGTGGAATTCATCACCATAGTATCCCACTTTGCATCGACACTAACCGAGGAAATCATTTCACTGTGAAGGAGAATTCGTAATGAGCTAAAACCTACAAATTAATTTTGTGGCCATGTGCCTTATACAACAAAGTCACTGGCTTGACAAACAGATGGAATGGGCTTCTGAGACTCAGCATAGATTTGAGGTAACTCTGTGCAAGGTTGGGGTGCTGTCCCACGAAATGAGGTGCTCCCTTGTTTCCTGCACTGTGGCTTGGCACAGACCTTCCCTTTACTATTGTCTGGTTCAAAAAAACCAGAGAGCAGAGTCTAAAGCGCTAAAGACTTAAAGCAGAGTCTTCTTTTGTGCTGAGCCTGTATGAAAACTTGCAGCCTATGGGTTACCATAAGAGTAAATAGATTTAAACAATATTCCCAAATGTGGTATGTGGTTACCCCTAAAATCCAAAGACACTCACAAAGCAGCATATCCTGTTCTACAGAGCGGTATGAGGTGAAGCAAGTTCTCTCTACCTTTAAAAGGACTTTTTCCACTTGCCCTACACTCTGGAGCCCAGAAGCTTCATGAATGCTGCAGAGTACTTACCCAACATGTAGCAGCTGTAAATAAAAATCTGTCATCTCACTACCCTAGTACTGAACTAACTAATAGTATTCAGTGATGTCTTGGGTGCCTAGGACTACAGCCTGTGGCTGTTAGAAGGTCTACGAATTTCCATTTTTCTGTGCACAGCTACCCTGGTGAATAGCCATAGGGTGTTTCTGTGGCCATTTATGTTTTAATAATATACAATTATTGTTTTCAGCAATTTAACATTTCATTAATTATTTTGAAAGTACATTTCTCCATAAATTTAAATTTTATATATTTTAAGACCATTCAGGTATGACCTAACTCAAATCCCTTATGATTATACAGTGGAAATGAGAAATAGATTTAAGGGCCTAGATCTGATAGACAGAGTGCCTGATGAACTATGGAATGAGGTTCGTGACACTGTATGGGAGACAGGAATCAAGACCATTCCCGTGGAAAAGAAATGCAAAAAAGCAAAATGGCTGTCTGGGGAGGCCTTATAAATAGCTGTGAAAAGAAGAGAGGCAAAAAGCAAAGGAGAAAGGGAAAGATATAAGCATCTGAATGCAGAGTTCCAAAGAATAGCAAGAAGAGATAAGAAAGCCTTCTTCGGTGATCAATGCAAACAAATAGAGGAAAAGAACAGAATGGGAAGGACTAGAGATCTCTTCAAGAAAATTAGAGATATCAAGGGAACATTTCATGCAAAGATGGGCTCGATAAAGGACAGAAATGGCATGGACCTAACAGAAGCAGAAGATATTAAGAAGAGGTGGCAAGAATACACAGAACTGTACAAAAAAGATCTTCAAGACCCAGATAATCATGATGATGTGATCACTCATCTAGAGCCAGA
>SJYF01001398.1:2439710-2460208 GCA_006410515.1 Procapra przewalskii
AAGAGGAACTAAAAAGCCTCTTGATGAAAGTGAAAGAGGAGAGTGAAAAAGTTGGCTTAAAGCTCAACATTCAGAAAAAAAAGATCATGGCATCCGGTCCCATCACTTCATAGGAAATAGATGGGGGAACAGTGGAAACAGTGTCAGACTTTATTTTTTTGGGTTCCAAAATCACTGCAGATGGTGACTGTAGCCATGAAATTAGAAGATGCTTACTCCTTGGAAGAAAAGTTATGACCAACCTAGATAGTATATTCAAAAGCAAAGACGTTACTTTGCCGACCAAGGTCCGTCTAGTCAAGGCTATGGTTTTTCCTGTGGTCATGTATGGATGTGAGAGTTGGACTGTGAAGAAGGCTGAGCACCAAAGAATTGATGCTTTTGAACTGTGGTGTTGGAGAAGACTCGTTGAGAGTCCCTTGGACTGCAAGGAGATCCAACCAGTCCATTGTGAAGGAGAGCCACCATGGGATTTCTTTGGAAGGAATGATGCTAAAGCTAAAACTCCAGTGCTTTGGCCACCTCATGTGAAGAGTTGACTCACTGGAAAATACTCTGATGCTGGGAGGGATTGGGGGCAGGAGGAGAAGGGGACGACGGAGGATGAGATGGCTGGATGGCATCAATGGATGACTTGATGGATGTGAGTCTGAGTGAACTCCGGGAGATGGTGATGAACAGGGAGGCCTGGCATGCCGCAATTCGTGGGGTCACAAAGAGTCGGACACGACTGAGTGACTGAACTGAACTTATGAAACAGTCAACATGCCAAGGAAAAACAATTCAGTGAAGGCGTGATCTTTCAAGCATGCCCTGCATGTGATTTTATTCTTCCACACCTTTCCTGTGCTGGTTCGTCCATCAAGAGCGCCCGTCCTGGGACTTCCTGGGTGGTCCAGTGGTTAGGACTTCACCTTCCAGCGCAGGTGGTGAGGGTTCAGTCCCTGGTGGAAGAGCGAAGGTCCCACATGCCTCCTGGCTGAAAAACCAAACAAAAGCAATATTGTAACAAATTCAGCAAAGATTTTTAAAATGGCCTACATCAAAAACATCTTTAAAAAAACAAAACAAAACAAAATGAATGCCTGTCCCTTCTTCCCTTCAACTCTTACTGTTGCCACCAGAACAAAGATTAGGAATGCATGGCCCTCTCTCCTCGTGCATTAGAACACATCAGAGAAAGTTTCCAGGAAGCCGCAAGGCTACAGTCAAGGTTGCATTTAAAGCATGCATTGATGACTTCAGGAAGTGAGCTCATCAAAGACACTGGGGACTATGAGACATTGGTGTATCTTCAGAGATTGCATAATTCACTCAAATTCCCTGTCATGAGTGATTGTCTCCTAATAGGGTGGCAGAAGCTATAATAGAAACCTGAAATGCTTCTAAGCCTGAGCTAAGGGAAAATATCTGGGCTCATTTAGTGTAAAGAGGGATGCATTTTACATCTCTGCCTTCCTACTCATTACATTACATCTTAGAAGTTCAACCACCTGAAAGCCAGTTTTTTCTATCACATTAAGGACCTGTCAATGACTTATGGCTTTGCATTATTCAAGGGTTTGTTTAATCAGGATTTGCTTAATAAAAAAAGAAATGACGAAGCAGCTTTGACCTTTAAACTTTTTCTGTCTGGTTTCGGATTTGGGTCTGCACTCATCTAAAAGGAAGACTTTGGCATTGAAAGCAACTGAATTGGAAGCTTTTCTTGCATAAGTTATACACTGTTTTCCTCTGAGATGGCTGCGTGTCTTCCTCCTGCAGGAATAAGTTCTCATCAGTGAGACCTGGATGAAGTGTCACTTTGTCCCTGCAGCCTGGTGGGGATGTGAAAGGAGTGAATTTCATTAGGCTGATTTCTGCTGTCAGCTTGGAACTCTGTTGTTTGGATTTGCTCTGGGATAATATCATTCTTTATGCTTTTAAAAATGTTATAAATAATACTTTACTTATTTTTGTGAAATCTTGTGAAATGTTTGATGAAAGGTTATCTTCATCAATGAGAGTTATCCAAAATTCTGCAAAGAAATCGCTGTTCTTTATACCCTTTTCCAACATGAGAACTTGAGGCTTATAAAGATCACTCACCCAAGCTAACCTCTGGCCACAGTAGTGAGGGGTCAACGCGAAAACCACTGATGTAACACAAGTTCCTCATTTTTTTCAACAGCAAGATGAAGGCTTGATTGAGAAAAATGGAGTTTCCAAAAATTACTCCATGACTTCGGATCAAAGAAGCATTAGAATGCCAATGGAAATGTTTTCCTTCTGGTGCCATACTTGGAGATAATTCACAGGGAATTTAGGTCAGAAGCCTGTTTTTCTGATTCTGTTGCCATGAAGGTGTGCAGTTCTGTTGGATCCCTGGTGGTAGAGTTGATAGGATATGAGGGCTGATGCGTGAGATGGGTCAGAGTGATGGAGGAGTTGACAGTGACTTTTGATTTTCACCATTCCAGCATTTCAGACCATCTTTTTAGAAAATCTCTCTTTATAGTTCTCATAGACAAGCTTTCATCCACAAAATATTACCCAAGAAAACATGACTGGGTATGTACCTAGCAGTTGTCACTGGGAATATCTTTTTAATATGAAATAGATGTGTCATGCTATGAAGAATCCTAACTTTGCTCAAGTCAAGATACATTACACCTGTCCCCGTCTTCCCATCTCTAAGCCCCATTACCCTGTCATGGGAGATTAGACTCATCAGGCTGAAAATGGTCCTTCAGAAAATCTCTCAGGCTCTTGCCTAATTCTCTGTTCTCTTCTGTGGTATCACATTTTTTCTCAGTAAGCATTTCTTAACTATGTAAGAGACTAGATATCTGGCTTACAACTAACATAGCTTCTAAAATAATTGAAAAATTAATCTGGAAAATATATAGAATAAAATAGCTGAATTTCAATTAACTGCTTGATGAAATAGACAATTTTCAATACACTAATATTCATTTGCTCTTGACTACAAAGGGAAGATGTAAAATTTGTTGTATATAATTACTTATCAAGTATTTACTTGTGTTCTAATGATATTATAAGCTAGGAGCCCAAAACATCTAAACCTCTGGGAATATCAGGTTTCCAGTCTTCATTCCTGCTCAGCTCCACCAAGAAACTCTGTCTAATATTCTCTGCCTCAACTTCAGCAGCTCCACCAGTATTGGCTTTGGAAAATTCCCCTGTGTGTTGTGAGTCACTCAGTCGTGTCCGACTCTTTGTGACCCCTTGGACTATAGCTTGTCAGGCTCTTCCATCCTTGAAATGCTCCAGGCAAGGAGCACACAGGAGTGGGGTGCCATTCTCCAGGGGGTCGTCCCGACCCAGGGATGCAACCCAGGCCTCCCGCATGGCAGGCAGATTCTTTACGCTGAGTCATGGGACACCTCCCCTAAGGAACCTTTCGGTCTGTGACTGTGTACTGCTGCCACTGGCTTGCCACCACATCTCAGAGGGTTGCCCTGCAAGTATCCGACACCATGCACGACGCTTCCCTTCTGACCTTGCAATCAACCCTGCCCACGTCCCCTCCTCCGGACCAAGGTGCTAAACAGTTAAGCACCATAGGCTGGATGACAGTTCTGGGAAAGGAGGTCTGGGGCCTCTGAGAAGACAAGGCAGGAAGGCAACCTTCCCTTGGCATCTCTGGGAAGCCCTCCCAGAGGAGAGGCAGCATCCTGGAAAACAAGTCGGAGTAAGCCAGGCACATAGTTAATGGCTAATGTCGGAAATCCAGGTCAGCAAGAAGGAAAAGTCAAGAGGAAGAGAAGACAGAGAAGGAAGAGAAGGAGGAGGAAGAAGAGGAGAGTTATATTAATTGAAATCCCAGCACGTAGAGATAACCACTATATTTTTTTATTATCTGGCTACAGTCCAATGGGGTCTCAAAGAGTCAATCACGACTGAGCACACACAGACACCCACCATTCCATATGCAAATACAGGACGAATGTATACAATGCTATTGTGTAAACCATAGATTGTATTTAATTCTCCCCCATGCAACTGGACATAACCCATCATATACATCCTGAAACCCAAGCAGAAATGTCTTCAGGTTCTTGAACAATCCTTGAGAGGTTCAGGTGATCCCACCTGGCAACTGACTGACAGGGCAGGTTCTCAGGTGGCAGATACTCAGCAGCATAATTAGGATGCACCGTTAACTTTCTCAGTAATGTCTGATCGAGTAACTTCTTTCCAACGCAGTTAAAATGGACACACACAAAGAAAGCTTGGTCACACATGCACACAGACACACGGGTGAATGAGAGCACGCACAGGGCAGCTGCCTCTCCCATCCTGGATTCTCAGATGCTGCTTGAGTCGGAGACATATTTCCCGGGTCTAATGAGAAAACCGCCAGAATCCTGACTCATCTGGGTGCTTCCTTGGTTTTCAGTGACCTACAGCTGGCGAATAGTTTTCTCAGCACCACCTCAAAAGAGAAAGTCTGTGGGACGATTTGCTCTCCTCTTTAAAAGTTGTTAGAGTTTTGTAAAAGTAGAGTAGGTCTATGGAAGCAAGTTAAACACGACATCCTTCGTTGGTTTGGGGGCAGGCGTATGTCTCACAAGTAAATGGAATGTAGAATGTAGAATCTTCCCTGAAATTGCCCCAAATCCATGGATCTTGAGTATTTAAAGCAGGGGTTATGTGGCCACTGGAAGGACTAAGGTTTCACAAAAATGCTAAATACCTTCTGTTGGTGAGATGATCTTACTTGAGTTGGTTTGGGTTTTATTTTTCCCATCCCAGAGGCATTAGGAAAAACCATTAGAACAACATTTACTCTCCAGGCACATGGACCACGAGGGCCAGAGTGAGTGAGGGAAACTCCGCCTGCTTTCCGATTTTCAGTGCAGTGGGATTGGGGTGGATTAAACATGAGTTCAAACCCTGGTTCGCAGCTTGCTGTCTGTGAGATCTGGAATAAGCCATGTCCTTTCTATGAGGGCGTCTCCTTCCTCTGTCCTACAGGATAAGAAAATAAAGCCTGATTCCAAAATCAACTCTCCACAATTAGTGCCAACATCCTCACACGCCAACATCTCATGGCCCCAACACCTCTTCTTCCCAGTGCAGAAGCTTAAACTGCTCACAGTGGGTCTTGGAGTCCTGGGATGCACCTTCTGGCTCTTCCGCTGAATCTTCTGGGAATCTGCCAGGGACCGTTCCACGCCACAGCTGTCCCCCACCCCGCTTCCACCTCCTGCTCGGCCCTTGGCCACAGCCTCTCCTTATGCTCCTTGGCCGGGGACCTGACAGCCCTTTGACGATTCGCTATGACACGGGCCTTGGTGGGGAGGGACCCCAGTCAGGGAATGAGAGAGATGGTGCTGGCACCTCCCCTCAGTCCTCCCTGGCTGGACTTGCCAGCCCACGTTCATGAACCTGGCACCCCTGGCGCTCCGTAGGCACTGCAATTTCCCACAGGGAGCCTGGTTCCTTCCTAGGGACAGGCTTTGCTGTGTGATTTGTCTCCTCTCCACTATTTGAGTGCAAGTGAAAGTCGCTCATTCGTGTCCGACTCTTTCAGCCCCATGGACTATACATTCCATGGAATTCTCCAGGCCAGAAAACTGGAGTCGGTAGCCTTTCCCTTCTCCACGGGATCTTCCCAACCCAGGGATCGAACCCAGGTCTCCCGTATTGCAGGCAGATTCTTTACCAGCTGAGCCACCAAGGAAGCCTGACTATGTGAGAAGCAGATCCAACTCTGTGCAGCTACCTCTCAGGTCCTGTCCCCCACTCAGCAGATGGCGGTTTTTTTACTCCCCGGCTCCATCAGCCAGCTCCCTACATTCTTCCCCAGGTCCCTCCTAACATGTCTTTGGCTCAACAGAAAGCAAGTTGTTGATGACTAACATCCTGTGCTTATAAAACCTTTTTTTCTTTATAAATTACTAATTTCAAATGTATGCTCAGTTGACCTTATGTATGCTCTTTTCGACCCTATGGGTTGTAACCCACCAGACTCCTCTGTCCATGGGATTCTCCAGGCAAGAACAGAAAACTGGAGAGTTGCCATGCCCTCCTCCAGGGGATCTTCCCTACCCAGGGATCAAACCTGCACCTCTTATGCCTCCTACACTGGCAGGCAGGTTCTTTACCACTAGCACGACCTGGGAAGCTATTCTTGAAGACTGAGCATTGGCTGAACTAGGCAACCTTCTGGAGAAGGAACTTGAAATTGTTGTCATAGAAACGTTAATTCGCAACATTGTGGTTCTTTAGCCTTGGGGAGAAAAGAGTCATTGCAGCTATGACTTACCCTCTAAGAGTTGGAAAGACTTTCTGATAATTTGGGGGAAATCTTTCTTTGATGCTACCTCAATATTTTGAATGAGGACTAAGAGATTCAAATATCGAAAGCGAACTTCTTATTTTGAAGAATAACTTTAACCTCCTCCCCCACCAAATTAAAAGAAATCTAATTGGTTCTTTGGGAGGCAGTGAGCTTTCTGCCACCTTTGATTTTTCAAGTAGAAATGGGATGGGTGCTATGTAAGTCTTGGAAGAAAGCCTTTGTTCATGATTCATCTATGTTACCACCTTATAGCAATTCTCACAGCTTGACCTCTTTAGAAATATTATGGAAGTGTGTAAATGATTCAGTCATTGAAGCCAGACAATCTGAATTCTCCTTGAATAAGCTCTAAAGTTGGGTTATTTCAGGTGTACACCGTAGCTGTAGACAATGTCCTTGCCAAACCCCAAGGTGCTTGTCCATAAAACAGAGGCTGCACAGGCACCCTTCTGGTCTCTTGCTGACGTGCTGAAGCTGCTCTCACTCCCTGCTAACTTGGAACAGAACTCATCCTCATGGAAGTCCCTGAGATAACCCATCTGCACAGAGCCTCACTGAGCACAGCAGACTTTCCCGAGGTGTCAGGGTGGAGGAGGGTTTACAGGGCATCCTCCAGACATAACAACTCACAGCAATGGGCAAATATCTCCCAAACTCCCTTCTCACCTGTGCCTCCTCACAGGCTGGTGGGTCTTTGTTTTTCCTCGTTCCTCTTCCTACCTGCCCCCTCGAAGATACTTATTCCAGCTCCCATTTCTTTCCAGATTCCAGCCCCACACCTACCTTCAAATCCCTCTGCTCTAATGCAATTCCACTTCCATGGCTGTCTCAGACCATCGATGCTCTTCACAGAAGAGACGTACAGAGGACTCCCTCCTTGGACGGTTTTGTGCATGCATCCTCAGTCATGTCTGACTCTCGAGTCCACCAGGCTCCTCTGTCCATGGATTCCCCAGGCAAGAATACTGGAGTGAGTTGCCATTTCCTTCTCCACAGGATCTTCCCAACCCAGGGATCAAACCTGCATCTCCTGCACTGGCAGGCAGGGTCTTTATCCCTGCGCCACCTGCCAAGCCCCTAGAGGGCTTTATACTGTGTTATTTTTGTGATTTCACTTCTATCTCAGAAAACTCTTAAAAATATTTCTCCCGAATAAACATATTGCCATCTCCATAAGAAAATTTTTCTTTCTTTTCTTGATTCAATGAGTTAATACTAAGATGCCTCAGCTGTCTTATTCATAATGTGATTCATTATTATAATTGAATGCTGTAAAATGCACAGCATCCACTGTTCAGTGCTCCTTAGAGGAAAGAGATAAAAAAGGAGGATGACAATACATATAAATGCCAAAAGGGAATTTCAAGTCAACCAAGGTGCCCTGGACTGAATTATACCCCTTCCCTCATTCACCGCTGAATCCCTGACTCCCATTGTGGTGGATTTGAAAGTGGGGTCTTTGGGAAGCTATTAGGCTTAGATGAGGGTGGGCCCCTTGGGATAGGATTAGTACCCTTATAAGAAGAGGAAGAAACACCCATGAGGACCTCTTGACAAGGTGGCCATCGGCAAGCCAGGAAGAGAACTCTACCATGCTGGCTCCTTGATCTGAGACTTCCCACATCCAGAACTATGAGGAAGACATGTTGTTCACTGTAAATCAATTACACTTCAGTAATTTTTTAAATGTCTGTCACTTAAGCCACCCAGTCTATTATATTAAAAAGTGCTTGCCCCTTGGAAGAAATCTATGGCAAACCTAGGCAGCATATTAAAAAGCAGAGACATCACTTTGCTGACAAAGGTCTGTATAGTCAAAACTATGGTTCTTCCAGTAGTTATGTGTGGCTATGAGAGTTGGATCATAAAGAAGGCCAAGCCGAAGAACTGCTGCTTTTGAACTGTGGTGCTGGAGAAGACTCTTGAGAGTCCCTTGGACTGCAAGAAGATCCAACCAGTCAATCCTCAAGGAATCAACCCTGAATATTCATTGGAAGGACTGACGCTGAAGCTGAAGCTCCAACACTTTGGGCACCTGATGCAAAGAGCCAACTCATTGGAAAAGACCCTGATGCTGGGAAAGATTGAGAGCAGGAAGAGAAGGGGACGACAGAACATGACATGATTGGATGGCATCACCAACTCAATGGACATGAGTTTGAGTAAATTGTGAAAGATAATGAAGGACAGGGAAGCCTGACATGCTGCAGTCCATGGGAGTCACAGAGAGACAGACACAATTTAGCAATTGACCATTCATTCAAAGGTTGAGGAGCAACATCAACGGTATAATCCCATGTGTCTAGAAAGAAAAGCCTTACCTGAAAAGGTCCAGAATGAAGCACAGGAAGCTGTGCTGGGTGAGTGACAGGCGTGGCTGGCTCACGTCAGCCACCAGAGGAGGCACGATGGGAGGGACATGGCTCACAGCTCTGGAAAGGGGTGGATCAGCCTGCATCTGTGCATTTAATTTCCTGACGAAAGGCACCTTTCTACTCATCACATTTTCCAACACACACACACAGACCAGGGAAGTATTTGTAGGGAGTTGTTGTGTTTAGTTGCTCAGTCGCTCACTCTTTGCGACCCCATGAACTGCAGCACACCAGGCTTCCCTGTCCTTCACTCTCTCCTTGAGTTTGCTCAAGCTCATGTCCATTGAGTAGATGATGCCATCCAACCAACTCATCTTCTGTCACCCCCTTCTCCTCCTGCTCTCAGTCTTGCCCAGCCTCAGGGTCTTTTCCAGTGTAGGGAGAAGGTGTGCTACTCCAGGGGGCTGACCCCCGTGCTGTCTCCACGTGGATTTGATTGTGAAGGTCTGCAGCTGCTCCCGGGCCTGATAATCGGATTATTCTGGCAGAAGGACATTTCATTGCTAATTAGCACAAGGAGATCTTCCAGGCTTCTCGGGCTGGGGCCTGGCAGATGATAAAAGGCCTGGGTCCTGAATGGTGCCCTTTGAGATGTTTAAATGGGTTTGGGAGAGAGCCTGTCACATCTGGTTGCTGTGATAATTAGATTATGAAACAGGGAGGGAGAGAAGGTGTCCAATATAATCTGCAGAGACTCTGCCAGAGCCTGGAGCAGGAAACTGGCCATGCAGTTGACCTCCAGAGGGTCACAGTCGATGTGGGCCCCAGGGCTGGAGCTGGGGGCACCAACTCAAGGAAGCTCTTTTTGGTGTCTAAGGGCTGTTGAGGACATCTTGTCGAGTGACTTCCAAACATCAGGCGCTTGGCACGTTCATTTGAAAATACAGGTTTCCAGGCCCTGTCCCTGCAAAGTCTAGGTCACTGGACTTGGCTTTGATCCAGGGATGAGGCCTGTATTTTTAAAATTCTTAAGTAAGGAGATCAGCCCTGGATATTCTTTGGAAGGAATGATGCTAAAGCTGAAACTCCAGTACTTTGGCCACCTCATGTGAAAGGGTGGAGGTTGACTCATTGGAAAAGACTCTGATGCTGGGAGGGATTGGGGGCAGGAGGAAAAGGGGATGACAGAGGATGAGATGGCTGGATGGCATCATCGACTTGATGGAGTGAGTCTGAGTGAACTCCGGGAGTTGGTGATGGACAGGGAGGCCTGGTGTGCTGTGATACATGGGGTCGCAAAGAGTCGGACACGACTGAGTGACTGAACTGAACTGAACTGAGCTGAGCACTTTTTAATGTATACAGTTTAGTAGTCCCTTGCCCAGTTCAGCACTGACATTTGGCAGACGGAAATGAGGAGACATCCTGGAGACAGTGGTGACAACGGAACCCACGTTTGCTTCCTGGCAGCCCTGTAGTGCTGGCTGTTTGCCCAACTTGACAGATGAGGATACCGAAGGTCTGAGAGGACCAGGGACTTGTCCACAGTCACCCGGCCAGTCATCGATGAAATGAGACTCAGCAATGCCTCCCAGGGGGCCGCTGAAAGCACTTGGTCAGAGTCCACAGGCTTATCACCGACTGGTCCCTGCAGGGTTGCTGAAGGTAGTCATTGGATCCCAGAGGGAGGGGGCGCTTCGTGGGGAACAGCATCTAAGATGAGCTGTGGTTGCCAAGGACACTGCCAACCTGCAGAGATCTTGCTGGGAGAGGACAAAGAAGGAAGACCCTGATCCTGCCACCTCCCTGCCCTCAGATCTCTGCCAGGGCTCCCCCGTGAGCTTGGAGCAAAGTGAGAAGAGTAGAGAGAGCAAGCAGGGAGGGCGGTAGATAGAAAATTTACAGCACACAATTTGCGGAGACATCGGAATGCAATCAAGTAGAATTTTATGGAGATAACCTTGAATTGCTCCAAGGTATTTATAAAGTCTGTAATTTGCAAACCTCGGCATGTTAACGGTTATTAGTCTCAGATTACTTGGGGCACATCTCTGCATCGTTGGAGGTGCATCAAAGGAGCCTCACCATGTTTACCAGGATCATCAGAGAAGCGGAGAAAAGATCGTTTAACCGGAACATATATGACCTGCCGCGCGCCTGACACACATTTCTACAGTGTAAATATGCCAATTGGAAAGAGTATGATTATCTAAAAAGTATAATTCACTTGTAGGATCATCTTCATATATCCTGTTAGGTTCTCCACCCATTATAGGAAATGAGAGACATGACATATAACATATATTTACACAATCTGCAATTCAGCAACTCCAAGGAATTGTTATTTACTGACCACAGAAGCACCTGAGAACAATCACAACCTTTGTATTATCATCAAAACTACTGTTACCGTAATGTACTTTATAGGATCTAGCCTGCCTTGTCTTTACTGAACGGACTGGATTAATGGGGCATGGTGTCCAATTACTCAGGAGGTTTCAATCTTATCATTCTTCCATTCTATGCCATTCATGAGGGAAAACTGTTCTTCAATTATATTTGCACCTCTGATGTGAAAAGGCGTTAGGCCAAGACTCCTTCCAAGAACACCAAGAAGAGTTTAAAAATATTTCATTTCACATTGCAATTCTATGAATGTGTAATAAACCATCCAATATATTCATATGCACACACTCACATATATTCCATGAGTGTATAAGGAACTACTCCAAAATTTAGAGGCTTAAAATAAACAAAGGAATTCATTTTCTCCAGCACTTCAACTGGGCACGTGGCTCCAGCTGGGGGAGCTTGAAGAAAGCTGGAGGACTTATTCCCAGAAGGGTTCACTCCTGGGGCTGGCAAGTTAGTGCTGGTTGTTGCTGGAACCTCAGCCAGGTCTTGGGGCCTGCACAGCCTCTCCAGATGGCTGGGTTAGCTTCTCACGGCACCCCAGCTTCTCCTAGGTTTGAAAAGGAAGCATCCCAAAGTCAGTGTTCCGGGGACCAAGCATCAGAATACATGATTTTGTAAAAGTTAGCCTCAAGGCCAGTCCAAAGCAGGAGTCAATGTGACACAGGCTACAAAGAGCAGATGTTCCAGGAAGCACAATGCACTGGATATGAGTGTGTATTTGCTGATTTACTGGCATAGATAATTTGTCAAGGAAGTTAGAATTTGGGGCCATAAATCATAGTGAAATTAAAACAAAATGAGGTGAATCCAAAATCAAATTGCATATTGCTTCTTTCATCTGAGTCATTTTTATGTAATTACAAGTGATAAAAATAGCCAAGACAATCTTGAAGAAGTAGAACAAACATGGAGAACTTTTACTACCAAACATTAAGATTTATATAAATAATTATGACAGTACACTAATAAATGCAGAAATGGGCAAATAGAGGAATGGAATACAATAAAAAGTTTCACTAAACACACACACACACACACACACACGCAATCAAATAAATGAATTATTCTGGATAAATTGGATATCCATATTTTATTTATTTATTTATTTTTTGGATATCCATATTTTAAAACTCTGAATATTGATTCCTTCTATGTTGGATCCATAAAATTCATTCCAGATAGATTATAGATCTAAATATAAAGAGAAATTATTATAAATTCTAAAAGGTAACTTGAAGAATGGCTTAATGCTATGATACAGGCATCTTAAAAAAAGATTTTTTTAAGCAGGAAAAACACTCATAAAGTATTAAGTATTTTTTAAAGATAACTTGTCTAGGATGTAATTAAGAATTTCTATTCATCAAAACACCCCAGTAAGAGAAGAACTGCGCAAACCATGGATAGGAGGATTGTGATTATATCTTATGAAGGATTCATACTCAGAATAAAGAAATCTTTTAAATCAGTGAGAAAAAGAAAGAAAATTCAATAAAAAATGAGCAAGAAATTGACTAGTCAGTTTGCAAAAAATTTTATCCAAAAGGCGAGCAAGTATATGAAGTGTGTTCAACCTCTTTGCATGCTCAGTTGCTCAGTCATGTCCGACTCTTTGTGACCCCATAGACTGTACCCACCAGGCTTCTCCAGCCATGGGAGTTTCCAGGCAAGAATAGGGAGTTGCCATTTCCTACTCCAGGGGATCTTGGACCCAAGGATAGAACTCAAGTCTCCTGCACTGGCAGGCAGATTCTTTACAGCTGAGCCCCCTGGAAAGCCTTCAACCTTTTTATGCAAATTTAATGTGCAATGAGATCCCAGTAAATGCCCTCTCACCTCCCAGAAGATAAGACAAAAATGACTGACAATACTAAATGCTGGTAGCTGACTGAGAATTTGTCAACTGCAATCTTCACGAACAGGATAACCACAATTGTGGAGGTCCTCCCAAAGGAGTGCGGGGTCTCCAGCCTCCACACTGGTCTCCCAGCAAAGGGATCCTGAGCAAGGAAGACGAGCCCCTGGAACATTTGAAGGCCAGGGGCCTTTTGTATGATAGATCTGGTGGGCTGTAGGAAAAAGAATCTGCTCTTGAAGGGGCTACACAAAACCTCATGCACTCTGGGTTCCGCAGAAAAGCAGTAATTTGAAAGGACCCTGGGTCAGAGCCATCTGCTCATCTTGCAGAGCCTTTTGGAGTGGAAGGAGGCAAATGGGGCTCCCCATTTTGGGGAGCACGTCCTACCCCAAGGACACTGATGCTGGCAATTGCTATTTCGGAGACCTCCCTCTAGCCTATGAGAGCCAGGAGCTTGAGCTGAGACAAGGATTCTCAATATGGAAACTCACGGGATTGGATTCAAGAAACATTTAGAGATGACAAATTATCAAGCTACAGTGATTGGCTGGATATGAGAGGCTTAGAAGAGAAGACAGATAAGGGATGAGCTTGGAGATGAGATGATGAGTGTGAAGGGCCCTGGACAGACTCAGAAAAGCCTGAAACTTAGAGAACAAAGAGAAGCCCTGGAGAATCACAGAGAGGAGAGTTAGATCATCAGGGGTGTGGTACGTGACAGCTGCTATGAAACATTCTCCTGGTAGACTCTAACCTAAAGCTCCATTATAGCTTTAAGGTCAGCGGCCTTCATGAGTGATCTATTTGAAATGGCAACATATTTCTGCAAAAAGAAAAAAAATGGCTCAATTTCAAAATATCTAGCAATGAGATTCAACACATGTACATCCTAAAGGAGAGGAAAGGACTCAGCAACTTAACAAGATTAAGGAAATGGAAGGTGTATTCATGTCGAACACTGTCTCTAAGGTAAGAGTATAAAGGGGAGGAAAAGTCATTTCCCTCCAGCCTCCTAGGCTTTCGGCTGAGAACCCCATAAAAGGCACTAACAGGAGAAAAACCCATGTTTAAAAACGTGATTTCTCCTGTATACATGGGAGGGACCCAGGAAAACTGAGTAACCTGTTGAAATGGCCCATCCACACCACCTTCAATACCGTGCTTGGAACAGTGACCATGGCTTAGCAGTGATGAACGTTAGCGGCCATTAATGTTATTACGTGTAAGTCTCCACTGTCCACAGGGTGGCATTTAGGGCCTTTGTAAATATGGCCTCAGCCGGGCTCCCAACTTCCCCTTATGTGTCTCTGGTACCCACCGCCGGCTCCTCTGCCCTGCCCGTTCCTGGGGTCAGTGCGGCTGGGCCTCTGCCAGCCCAGGGCTGTCCTTTGCCCTTCGCCTGGCACTGTTCCCCTCTCCCGCCACATCGTGCCTGACTTCTGTGCTTTCTCCTTGGAAACCTGCCTCTCCTGACTCCTGGGAGGCTGTCCTCACCTGTCCCCCTCATGCTGGCCTAGGCTCACCCGTCCTCCCCACACCTGCCCAGGGAGGGGCCTTAACCCCCTGAATGGCAGTTCCTGTCTCGCTCTCCTCTGTTCATTCTAGCCCACCATTTACTCGTCTGTTCAGTCATCTCTCTGGGGGACTCTGATGACCCTCTGGATACAGGCTCCTCCTCGTCACTGTCCACTCTCAGACCCAGAGTCTCCCCCTCAGGTGGACGGGGCCCCAGGTGGGCCTGCCTGCCCCTGGGGGGACCCCCCGCAAACCTGCTGTCTGGTCTTGGAGAATGGCCCACCCACCTCCCACCTGGCGTTCAGCCTCTCACCACCATCCTGTGAACCAGACCACAAATGTCTCTGTTATTACAGTGAAGGTATTGCTAATCGTTAACACTTAATCAATAGTTAAGCACTTGGCAGACATCACAGTAAGCACTTTGAGTGGATTAATTCATTCAGTAACAAGTATGAAGTGGATCCTATCACTCCACCCATTTTGCACCTCCCATATGGCCTGGAGGGAAAGCTGCTTGCCTGGCAGAAGGAGAGGAAGACCCTTGCTAACAGGCCACCCCCCTCTCCCCCACCCACCCCATTTCATTGCCAGAACCTGCCCTGCAACTGCTACAGTGAGCTTCCGCAAAAAAGGGGGGGGGTGCTATTCTGTTTAGGAACTCCCCATCTTCTGCAGCTGCAAGCCCACCTGTGACCTGCCTACCGACTAGCCTCCAACCGATGCTCCGAGGTGGTCAAGCCCAGAAAGGCCCCCCACGATGCCTCCACGGGCTCCCATCACAGCCACACGGCTCAGAGGATGTCGACATATGGAAGCTCTTTGCTGCCCCCTGCCGGCCGCTATAAGAGAGCCCCGTGGGAGGAAACCTGCAAACCTCCGTATCATCCCATCCGCGGGGTTTCAGCCCCAGGATTCTCGGGGATCTTCCTTCCCACCGGGTTCCTGTAATATTCTCCAAACACGAATCCTAGAATCCCCAGCTGAGGGACCCTAGCATCTGTAAAGTGCCTTGGCTGATTTGCTGTTTTTGTTTCAAAAGTGCCTTTGCTGACTTATCAGGCAGGTTTAGAGAAATCACGTTCCAAACACACTTGAGATCCAGCCGAATGGGCTTCGCCTGTTAGCTCTGCCCCTCCCGCCCCTATCGCCAATCTGAGCATCTCGTTTAGGATTTGCTGTGTGTGCAAACAGCCCCTGATTCAGTGGGGGGAAAAGAGACACCCACTCTTTGAAAAGTACAGCGTTGCACACACAGAGGCTCATATGTATATATTGAACGTTAGCTATTATTACTGTCCTCTGACACTCTTGGGTCCACAGGACGGTGGTTGGGGGGTTGCTTAGATGATAGTGGGGAGTTTGACTCTTAACATTATAGAAAGGAATACAGCTGGCTAATGGGGGGGGGGTCTGGTCCCTTTTGGATGGACAGCACAAGATTCCTTTGTTTCTTATTTCTTCTCTCATCGTTGTCCTTCTTCCTCCTTTTCTATCTCCTTCTACGGAAGACCAGCCTCAGGGCCCAATACAGGCTGAGGTCACATGGCGAAATGAGGCCAGGTTCCTCTCATCAAGAACCTTCCCATCACCTCACATGGAAGAGACACGGAGGAGTCAGTGTGTGGTCCTCCATGGAGGACTCCCCACCCGCTGCGCCCCAGGAGGATCACCCTCTACCGCGGCCACAGTGAACACGCAGTTCTTGGGGTGAACGTGCTCCCCACCCCATGCCCTAAGTCAGACCCAGACATCCAGAACAGACACTCATGCCTACAATACTGAACTTTACTTTTCCCCCTAGACTATGTTTAAGGTTGTTAAAGTAATCAGGTGCCCTCGCTTAGACTGGATTACAAAATTTTGAAGATAGGAGACTAGTCTTAAAAAAAAAAAAGTGAGTCAATTCTTTATTCTGAGAGAAGACCAAATTGACCATTTTAAGGGCAGACTCGACTTTGTTCTGGAAAATCTACTACATGGGGGTGCATTGTAGAGAATTTCTTATCCTCATGCCTTGGGAAAAAATTTTAATTCAGCAAAGTGACCCAAATGAGTTCTCTGAGACAAAATGAAAAAGGACATGTTCTGCTTAGCTATGGGAATTAATTGGATGTGGTAATTGGATGTGGAAGAATTCCTGCAGATTTTGTTGCTTCAATTGGAGCAAAGTCACTTTTCTCTGCGAGGGTTAGACTGCCATAGGCCTGAACTTACTTTGTGTTCTTACAAGATTTCATGGCTTCTCACAAAATGAGTTGCAAGGTGAGACCTTGAGACCCCAGAAAAAAATCAAACATGTTTAAGATTCACTGCATCGTGCTGAAGGAGGAATTTAGGTGAAGCAACCCGAAAGATCTGTATGGTGCTTCTTTTGGCTGAGCCCTGGAGCAGGGGGCTTGGTGGTGCCCGTGGTCTGAAGTCAAGGCCCTTTACATTTTTCATCATGAGCTAGCCCTAACCTTGAATCGAACCCAACAAATAAGAGGCGCCATAAACTCCGTCTCTTAACAGTAACTCAGAGCTTATAAACCCCTGGCCAAAAACAACCTTTGCAGCTTTATTTCCCATTGCAGCCATAATTGTTTCAAATTGTCCCAGTCAGGACCACAGCCCCTCACTGTCCTCTATTTCCAGTTGGCTCTGCTGGGAATGACTGTGCCCCTACTTCTGTTTCTCTCGGATGTTTGAAGGTTATGTGAAACGCACCTCTCTGTGACGCATTTTCAGATTTGTCCTTCTCTGTAGAATTGCAGGCCTCCTTGCACCCCACCCCCGCCCGCATGTCACATCCTTCTGTAAGAGCAGATCACATTTTGGAAAACAGGGCACAGTGAGGCAGGTGAGCAAACTGGTTGGCAGATCCCACTGTGGAGCGAAAGTGCTAACATTAAAATCTACGTTTCACAACTGGCTGGGAATGTGATTTCGAGCTGTTTCCATAAACTCTCTAAATCTCAACTCCCTCTGCACAAACATGAAGATAATTGTGGTAACTGTGCTAAGAGTTTTGAAGAAAATGCAGCAAAATATGTAAATATATGTAAATATGTAAATATAGCACTGAAGCTATGCTCAATTCCTATCCACCATCATCTTCACCATCACATCACCATCGTCATTATCAAGATACCATCATTCCCATCAGCAGCAGCAGCAACATCATCACCAGTAACATTATCACATTATCATCCTCACCGTCCCCAGCATATCATAGTTAACATCATCATCATCACCCTCATTGTTATGCCTGTGATGGTCCTCTTATCACCATCATCTCATCATCCCCATCATCCTTATAATCATCCCCATCACCAACATAATCATCAACACCATCATCATCACTGTCATGCCCATGATGGTCTTCATCTCACCATCTCCATCATCTCACCGTCTCCATCATCTCACCATCTCCATCATCTCGCCGTCTCCATCATCTTGCCATCTCCATCATCTCCACCATCTCACTGTCTCCATCATTTCATCCTCTCCATCCTCCTCATTAGCATCTTCATTAATACCGTCATCATCATGATGCTCCTCATCCCTGTCATCTTCATCACTGTCATCAGTATCAACATGACAGCTGTCATCATCTGTGGTCCCAGGTCTAGTTCAGTTCTTAGCCTTAGCAACTCCTTGAGGTTGCCAACAGTCATGTTAGTGAAGATGGAATTTGAGATGATGGTGGCCATGCACTCAATGCTTACCCCCTGAGGGACCTTTAGCCAGAACCACCCAGAGAAACCATTGCAGATTCCAGGCCCCTGGAAACCGTGAGATGATACTTCCTTCTCTTTTCTTCAGAGATAAATGAGCCCGTAATTCCCTTATTGTCTGATATATGGAAACTATTTTGTATCTATTTTTAAATACCCTTATTTTAAAATAAATATATTTTAATTAAATTTCAGTTATTATTAAATATTTATGTTAATTTTTATCCTCTTAAAGACATTTGTACATTTTTAATTTATCACTGAACACCCTTCTCCCATCACAGTAGTCAAATGTTTTTTTAATGCATTTTAAAACTAAATTATAGTATGAAGTCAAAGTGAAAGTGTTAGTCGCTCAGTCATGTCCAACTCTTCATGACCCCATGGACTGTAGCATGCCATGCTCCTCTGTCCATGGAAGTCTCCAGGCAAGAATACTGGAGTGGGTAGCCATTCCCTTCTTCAGGAGATCTTCCCAACCCAGGGATTGAACCCGGGTCTCCTGCATTGCAGGCGGATTCTAAGCCACCGGGGAAGTTCAAATTATAGTGTAGAGCCTCCTAAATGTTCTCACTTAAAATCCTTTTGCACTGTCCTATAGGAATAGCAAGTAGAATGGGCAGTTTTTGCTTGCATTATTGATTTTGCTGGCCTCCTCTCTTCGCTTGGATGAACTTCGTTTATTTGTTACTTAGTGAGCTGTTTTACTAAGGAGATGATTTTGACCCAGCGTAGCTCATTCTACATATGTTTACAGTGTCTGTGCTCACCCTTACTAAAAAGTCAACAGACATGTCCTCACCCTCCTGTTTGCAGTCAGGTGTTCCTATTAGTTGCTTAGGGTCCTGACCTTATGGCCCAGCTCCCGCCCCTTCTGCTGGGCTTCTCTCTTCCTTCTTAGTGCCCCATGTTCTTAAGGAAAAGTTAAACTCAGAAGATACACTGGGGGCAGCTTCATTCAGCTTAATTCCCTGAGTGCCCCAGGAGTGTGCGTGGGAGTTGAACTCGTCTGTCAAAGATGAGTTTGGTGCCCCAGGTGGCACTGTCTCTGGCTCTGATGCGGCCTCACCTGTAGAGACCTGTGAATAGCAACACACCTTGGAGTCTTTCTGCCGTCTGCCTTAGTGCCTTCTTGGAAGCCACAGGAGTTCACTCAGCACTTTTGTTCTGTACAAAAGTGCTGTCGGGAAGTGTCTGTGGGTCTGGCTTCTCATCATTGATTTTTTTTTAAGTGTTCTTTATTGTGTGGATTTTCTCAAAGACTTAAGTCTTTTGTCACGTAGGCACTGCACCGACTCTCTTCTCCCCAGCCTGCAGCTTACCCATCAATTTACTTACAGATGTCATTTGATGAGCGCACTGAAGCAACAGTGTGTTGAAGCCCAGTTTTTCTCTTGATTTCTTTTATAGGGTTAGTGCTTTTGTGTCCTTAGAAACCTTTGCCTATGTGAAAGTTGCATATATATGACATGTGTTATTTTACAAGTTTTAATGGCTCTAAAGATTTTAAAATTTAGTCTATGATTCATTTAAAACGTATACTAAATAGTGTGTCTATATGACTCAGGTAGAGATTTCATTTTTTTTTTAATATGGTTACTTGATCGTTTAGCAAGTTGACCTTACGAAATTTACTTATCTGTTATATTCTTCTTTTTTTTAAGAGCCCTTAGATTTTTCTGTAGATACAACCATATCCTTGAGAATAAAGAGTTTGCATTCCTTCTTTGTAATGTTTGTCTTCTTCCCGTTCCTTGCCCATTGCTCTAAGACGCCTGGTTCATGCTTGGGTATGAAAGGTGAGGATGGGCATCTCTGCCTTACAGACAATGAGAGAAGACAAGCATTCACTATTTTATGATTAAGTGTGATGACAGCTGTGGGGTTTTGTAGATGCCTACTATATATATATATATTAAAATTTTACTTTACAATACTGTATTGGTTTTGCCATACAACAACATGAATCTGCCTCGGGGGTACACATGTTCCCAATCCTGAACCCCCCTCCCACCTCCCTCCCCATATCATCTCTCTGGGTCATCCCAGTGCACCAGCCCCAAGCATCTTGTAACCTGCATGGAACCTAGACTGGCGATTCATTTCTTATATGATATTATACATGTTTCAATGCCATTCTCCCAAATCATCCCACCTTCTTCCTCTCCCAGAGTCCAAAAGTCTGTTCTATATACCTGTGTCTCACATACAGTGTTATTGTTACCATCTTTCTAAATTCCATATATATGTGTCAGTATACTGTATTGGTGTTTTTCTTTCTGGCTTACTTCACTCTGGATAATAGGCTCCAGTTTCATCCACCTCATTAGAACTGATTCAAATGTATTCTTTTTAATGGCTGAGTA
>SJYF01001398.1:2460924-2477283 GCA_006410515.1 Procapra przewalskii
AGTTTTATAGTTTCTGGTCTTACATTTAGATCTTTAATCCATTTTGAGTTTATTTTTGTGTATGGTGTTAGAAAGTGTTCTAGTTTCATTCTTTTACAAGTGGTTAACCAGTTTCCCAGCACCACTTGTTAAAGAGATTGTCTTTAATCCATTGTATATTCCTGCCTCCTTTGTCAAAGATAAGGTGTCCATAGGTGTGTGGATTTATCTCTGGGCTTTCTATTTTGTTCCATTGATCTATATTTCTGTCTTTGTGCCAGTACCATACTGTCTTGATGACTGTGGCTTTTCTTGATGACTGTGGCTTTTCTTGATGACAGTCAGGCAGATTGATTCCTCCAGTTCCATTCTTCTTTCTCAAGATTGCTTTGGCTATTCGAGGTTTTTTTATTTCCATACAAATTGTGAAATTATTTGTTCTAGCTCTGTGAAAGATACCGCTGGTAGCTTGATAGGGATTGCATTGAATCTGTAGATTGCTTTGGGTAGTATACTCATTTTCTCTATATTGATTCTTCTTATTGATGCTGATTATCATCACAAATAGTTATTAAAATATATAAAATAATTTGTATTCCTTCATTAAAATGGTCAGATGATTTTTTTATCAGTACTCTTTTTTAATTGAGGTATAACTTATTAACACTCTTAATCTGATGAATTACCATGGATTGTTTCTCAAATGCTGAAAACACCCCAACAGTCCTGAGATAAACTTCATTTGGCATATTTTAGATACTCTAGATTCATTTTCGGAGAAGGCAATGGCAGCCCACTCCAGCACTCTTGCCTGGAAAATCCCATGGACGGAGGAGCCTGGTAGGCTGCAGTCCATGGGGTCGCCAAGAGTCGGACATGACTGAGTGACTTCACTTTCACTTTTCACTTTCATGCATTGGAAAAGGAAATGGCAGCCCACTCCAGTGTTCTTGCCTGGAGAATCCCAGGGACAGGGGAGCCTGGTGGGCTGCCATCTATGGGGTCGCACAGAGTCAGACACGACTAAAGTGACTTAGCAGCAGCAGCAGATTCATTTTACCAACATTTTGTTACAAAATTTTTCATATATATTTCATTCCTTCCTTCCTGATTTTGTACTCTATATTTCACTTATAGATTTTACAGACTCCACAATACTGTTATTTTTGCTTTCTACAGTCATTATGTTTTAATGAAAAATGTACAGAATAATATTTTTCATATATTTATGTACATATTTATAGTGTCTGATATTCTCTTATTTTTTCTGTAGATCTGAATTTCCATCTATACCTTTTCCACTGTATTTTCTTCACATATTTTTCACAGCTGTGTCGAACCCCCCATCTGCTGATTCCAACCTCTGAACTACCTATGGGTCTGCTTCAATACAGCGTTGTGCCACCTGATTTGGTTCAGTTTGCTTCTTTATATGGGGTGCGGGGGGCTTCCTAGGTGGCTCAGTGGTAAGGAATCCACCTGGCAATGCAGGGGACATGGGTTCAGCTCTTGGGTCAGGAAGATCCTGTGGAGAAAGAAATGGTAACCCAGGGGGCCACAAGGAAATGGTCCAGGGGGCCATAAGGAGTCGGACATGACTGGGTGACTGTGAACAGAAGTCTGGGTTTGTCATGCCGGACTTGAGTCATCAGTAGGAACATGAGTTGGTAGACCAAAACAGATCCTTAGAGGTCAGCAAGACAACCCCCCTCACATTTTAGAGTACAGAAAACTGGCTCAGAGAGAACCAGTCCAAGTTTACCCAAAACAGATCCTTAGAGGTCAGCAAGACAACCCCCCTCACATTTTAGAGTACAGAAAACTGGCTCAGAGAGAACCAGTCCAAGTTTACCCAGGAATTAGCTACAGGGTCAGAACTCCAGCTCACCATCTATGCATCTCTGCTTTTGAAGCACCTGCCTCCCAGAGCCCAGGTTCCCTCATTATTAAACTAAGGGAGTTGGACTAGGTTAATAGCCGGTCCCTTCCAGCAACATGATTCTTTTTTTTCCTTTCATTGTGCCTGTGAAAGCTTTCAAGGGTGTCAAGGACATGATCCTTGTTACATCATTGGAGGACCTTTTCTATTTACACTTAAAGGTTTGTCAGACCATGTCTAGATCACAATTCCAGGAAAAAAATAATAGCTTCATGTGAAAATGTAATAAAAACCAAAAACAAAACATTTTTAAAAAATGACTCTCACCAAATCCAAATGTGTTCTTGTGAAATATTTATGAGGCATTGTCAAGTATAATAAAAACACTATAATTTCCTCCTCCTTCCATCCCCAGATATAACCACTATAAAGAGTTTGATATAGATTCTCACAATACTAGGGGCTTACATTATATCTATGCTTTATTCCTTCTGCATATACTCACTGATGTCCTTCTGTGTGCTGGAATACTCTGCTAGACTCCAGGGTAAGGCAACGAGACACACAGTCTCTCCTCTCATGGACTTTATATTCCAATGATGAAGGCAGACAGGAAGTAAGCAAGTGAATCGACAGCAGCTTCCCACAGGTAGAGAAGGGGGCAGTACCTTGGAGGAGGGCCGCTCTGGAGAGGGTGATCAGAGCGCATCTGTCTCCGAAATTGAGATCCAATGATGCAGAAGAGTCAGACGTTATAAAGTGTGGGGTATGAGTGAGCTGATGAGAAAAAGCAAAGGCCCTGAGAGAGATCAAGCTAAGTGCATTCAGCCCCCAAGCGGAGTGGCTGGAGTGTGGAGGGCAGGGAAGAACAGAGTGAGGCACAGGGCAGCTGGGGTCCAGGTCACGCAGGTCCTCAGCCGGTGGATTAGGTGTGGCCTAAGTGCAGCACAAAGTCAGCGAGCAGTGTTAAGGGAAAACCTGAGTCTAGTACATAACTTAAACGGTGGTTAAATATAGACTCACACATAACACATGCTTATACTAAAATAGACACATATCCATTCACACATCCATTTCATTGCAGAGACGATTCCTTCTTGCTTTGGAAGGACAGGCTCTTTCTTTGTATGCCCTCGGACACACCTTTCTGTCCGTGTCTCTCAGACACCTTCGCTTGGCAGCATCTAGAGGTCACGCATGGCTTTATTCAACAGCATGTCTCTGTTTTTAAACCCCTTTGCAGAGAGATGTTCCTTTGTATGAAACGACCGTGTGTGTATAAGTTCTGTTTGCTTATTTCAGTTACTAACGACTCACCTATTCAGTTATTCAGCACACGTTGTTTGAGCCTCCACAGTGCCTACAACTCTAGATATTCACAGGAATATGAATGAGTGGAGGGTCCTTGCCCTCAAGAAGCAGCGTTTGGGGAAAGGGTGCGCAGTGTATGACCACGTCCTGCCGGGTTTCACGAGGTCTGGAGGGAAGACCTCACAGAGCAACAGAGGAGCACAGGTTGGGAGGAGTCCAGTCTCGGGATGCTGGGCGTCAGGGGAGCCTTGCAGAGTGGCTGGCTCCCAGGGGGCTCTGAGACGTCGGTAGGAACGTGCAGCAGACAGAGCCAGCAAGGGGAAAGCACGGGGCAGGATGCAGCCCCACGTGTGAAAGGCACTGTCATTAACACTTGAGGAGACTTCACCGTGAGGAGAAAAACAGGACTTGTGATGGTGGTAAGGACACCTGGGCTCCAGCTTGCTTTTTCCTCTAATCCCCATGTCTTCATCGTGCAGTCCTTCCCTTCTCTGTGCCTCAGCCTTTGCATCTCACAGGGGCACCCTGGCTTTCACATCCTGTGGCCTTAAGTAAAAATAAGACATAAGCAAGAGCAGTTGGGGGAGGGGGGAGCAGAATCTGTTTCAATTGCTCCCGAGCTCTGAAATGCTGCCAAGTCTTTTTCCCAGCAGACAATACTGAAACAATTAATGGAATGAAAAATACTGATCTCACAGAGGGCATCTTCAGCAAACTAAGGGGAATCATTAAATAATACTGTAGTTAAAGTTTCAAAGTAGCAAGGAGGCAGTTTGGTCCCATGCCCAGTTGATAATTTGATAATCCTGAACAGCGCCACCTAGTGGTCATCCCGCTTGGGCTTTAATGAAGGAAGGTGTCTCCGGGGCTGCTGCTGCTAAGTTACTTCAGTCGTGTCCTACCCTGTGCGACCCCATAGATGGCAGCCCACCAGGCTCCCCTGTCCCTGGTGGCTCAGTGGTAAAGAATTCGCCTGCAATGCAAGAGATCCCAGCAATAGAGGACCTGGGGGTTTGATCTCTGAGTGGGGAGGACTCCCTGGAGAAGGGAATGGCAACCTACTCCAGTATTCTTGCCTGGAGAATACCATGGACAGAGAAGCCTGGCAGGCTACAGTCCATGGGGTCACCAAAGCGACACGACTTAGAGGCTAAACAACAGCAGGGGAGGAAGCCCACCCTCTGCAGGATTTGCTCTAGGTGCCTGCTGCACCCATAACTTCGGCCGAGACCTTCTCAGGCTGTGGCCCTGGGCTGGGTGTTCATGATCTTTACAAAGAGACTCTCTACGGTCTGAGTCGAAGCAGCAGGGCAGACCGGGGCAGGGCCCTTCCTTGGGGACATCAAGCTCCAGCCCAGTTGAAGAATTCAAACAAGGGAGATGGAAACTGGCTGCAATGGGTTCCTTCTTTGAAGAATTTGAAATGCGGATGTAAACAGACAACGGATGGGAAGAGCAGAAGGACAGACGTTCACCATGTGGGGCACCGTGTTTGCCCTTCCATTACCCAACCCATTTTGCCACTGGGATTGGAAGTGAGTTTGCAACTCTTTCCTAAGATGCAGGGGCACTTAACCAGAAAGATTAATTCTCCCCTCTTCACTGTGTTGACCAGCATTGGCCAAGAGATCCCTGATTTCTCTCCCAGCCACAGGGAGTGCCTTATGAACTCAGGATTTTACAGGCAATTCTGAGAAACAGGCTCCTTATCTGTGGTTTAAAAATGCAAAACCTGGAACTTGATGACTGCCATTGTCTCCGCACCTATGAGAAAAGCCAATATGAGAAGAAAGCAGATGCGTAGAGATGAGCAGAATAAAGGACGTTGCAGAGAAAGAGACGTGGTGCCGTTCCACTGGTCCTAAATCCACTCTCTTTTATTGTCTAGGCCAGTTTGTTTGGAATTTCTGTTACTTATTAAAAATGTATCCCCCAAACAAGAAAGAAAATAAAAACAGTGTGTCCTCTCTAAGATGCCGAGGCAGGGTGCATGTACCATCAGAATCCTGCACCCCAAGGTCCCCCTGCATGGGGGCGTGATGATCTGGACCAGACTTTAGTGCTAACTCAGATCTTGGTCATTCCAGACCCAGGAACCTGCTTGTATTCCAGCTTCTAAGCTGTATCTTTCCTGGTTACCTTACTTCACAACATATATTTGACTATATCTACCATCCTTGCGTATGTGTGTGCTTAGTCACAGTCATGTCCAACTCTCTGCAACACCATGGAAGATAATCCGCAGGCTTCCCCGTCTGTGAGGTTTCCCAGGCAAGAATACTAGCATGGGCTGCCCCTTCCTCCTCCAGGGGATCTTCCTGACCCAGGGATTGAACCCAGGCCTCTTGTACTGTAGGCACATTCTTTACCATCTGAGCCACCAGGGAAGACCATCTCCCATCCTTACTCCTACTTAAAACCTTTCATTTGGGTTTTCAGTGATTTGAGGATGCAAAGCCAAATCTCTCCTCTGGCCCATAGGGCCCTGCGTGGTCTGGCAGAGAAGCTCACTCTTGGGTCTTCCTGACCGAAGTCACCTCCTCAAAGCTCAGGGCTCTGGTCCACCTGAAGCAGACACCCCCTCTCCCTAAGACAGCCCCTCCCCTGTCTCCAGCTCCTGGTGTGTCGGATGATTCTGCCAGTGGGTGTGTTTGGGGAGCCCTGGGAGTACAACCCCGAATCTGCTTCTGCTTACCATTGGATTCAGTCTCCAGCCAAGAGGAGGCGGGGCAGAATTAATAGGTATGTGAATGAATTCCTACCGCTAACAGAAAGTGTCAGTTCTTACTAAGGCGAATCTCTGCAATTAATCCCTTCCAGCAAGTCAGAACATGATATAGAACTTCTTGAACCACCAAATCAGGTGTCATGATGTCCCCAGGAGTCTCACACTATCAGAGTGGGGGGGAGGCACACCTCTTCAGTGGATACAAGCAGGATCAGCTGCTCAGTGATGCCTTGAGAATTGCCAAGGCATGGAGTTACTGCTGTTGTTTCCACTGGACTGAGGAAAAGACTGCGGCTGACACACTCCTCTGGAGTCTAAGAAATATGTCTAATTGATTTCAGGGGTGGTGTGGGGGTGGCTTTTATAAAATTCATTGCCAAACCCTTGAAATGTATGTATATTTGAAGTGACAAAGTGTGCTGTGCTTCCCAGGCAGCTTCTACCCCCTGCCTGGATGGATGGAGGTCAACTGCAGGTTGCCTCAGTGGTACCAGCACTGAACCGTGCAGTAAAAAATGAGTTTTAACTCCAGCCTCACCACTTGGGAGCATGGATTGTCAAACTTCAAGCATGCATTGGAGGCTGACCTGTCCTCTTCTCTCATCTTTTGTAGATGCTGATTTGGATGGCTGGCCGGCTTAGCATTTGGTGAGCACTCTTCCCTGTGGCTCAGATGGGGAATCCATCTGCAATGCAGGAGGCCAGGGTTCAGTCCCTGGGTTGAGAAGAACCCCTGGAGAAGGAAATGGCAACCCACTCCAGTATCTTGCCTGGAGAATCCCATGGACAGAGGAGCCTGGCGGGCTACAGAGCATGGAGTCGCAAAGAGTCAGACACGGCTGAGCGGCTCACACACACAGATCCTTCCCAGATCGCAGTGGAAGGCATCCCTTCATGCGAGATTAGGGCTCAGGCTCTGGATTCAGACTAGTTTGGAGCCCTGACTCTACCCTGTGCTTGGGTTAGCGGTCTGAAGCATCATTAAACTCTCAGCTCTTTCCTGGTCCATAACAAGGGGTGGGGGTAGGGGGCATGGAATCTGCTGTAGTCCTCAACGAAAAGCAATTAGCAAGACACCCTTCAGTACAGAGCAAGTGTTGAATATATCTGCCCCAGTGCTTTTCCCAGTGAAGTCAAAATCCAGCTCCAGGTCTTGTTACCCAGCTCAGAATTCCACATCCTACACCATGAAGAGGGGCCTGCCTGGGAGACCCACAGAAGGCAAGAGCCAAAGGCAGAGGAGCCATGCGCATTTCTGACATCGAAAGTCTCGCCAGCCAGAGGAGAGGGCCCTGGGATCTGCTGCCCGTGCTTCTCCATGGGCTGAAGGGAGCGCTGGGGTGGGCCCAGGCCCCACTCAGGGGGTCCCGTGTCTCCACGGACTGGAGGAAGCCTCAGAGGTGGGGCCAGGCCCCATTCAGGGGGCTCCAGGTGTCTTCAAGGCAAGCAGCCCATGACCTGTTTCCTCTCCCTGAAGCTCGGTGGACACCCTGTTGGTTTCTCAGTGTAAATGAGGACAGGCGATGGTATCATTTAGCTCCCATGACACTGTAAGATGCATAAAGAGCAAGACATTTTGTGAGATGGAGAACAGGTTCTTTGTTGAACTGAAACCTAACTTGCTGAAGCTAAGTTGGAAAGGATCTTAGAGAGAATTTTGTGCTTTCCTGAGGCCAGAGAGGGAAAGGAACTTTTCTGCACAGTGAGTTTGAGGAATGACAGGAAGAAAATGCTCATCCTGGCTCTGAGTTCAGTTATTTTCCATTATTTCACACTATCTTTGCTTGCTCCCTCTGATAAACTATACTGCAGCTCTTTGTGAGAATTAAACGCTGGGGAAAACTGCAGAAGACCTGCAGTGAGGGGACCCCAGCCACTCTGACTGAGTGGCTTGCAGGGGGCAGCAGGGATGCTGGGGGAGTCAGGAGGGCTAGTCCCCACCCTGCCTTGGCACAGCCACAAAGAACACATAGCGTTTGCTTCCATTTGTATGAAATGTCTAGGAAGGGAAAATCCACAGACAGAAAGTAGAGCAGTGGTTGTCAGAGTGATTATGCTCAGAGCAGCATGACATCTGAAAGGACTTCCACGTGTGCCGTCTGATAGAAGCCGTGGGAGGACAGTGCATGGAAGGATAATCGCCGGTGTTTCATCCCCACAGAACTGGGATCCAGAGACGAGAAGTGGCTTGAACGATGACCTGCACACCTCGACTGGGGCAGAAGGGGCAGAAGGACTGCTCAGTGCTCCTCTGCAGCTCTCCACAGCCCCTACCCACACCCCCCAGACCCAGAGCACTGATTAATGCTATTAACAAGAGCAACAAATCCTGGACAGATGCAGGAGGCGGTGTCTGCTCTTTCCTCGTGGGGTTCTACGCCGTCTCCAATGCTGCTTACTCAGCACCCCCAGAGACGCTTGACCCACCAGTCACTCTTTGTCCCCCTCCCCAGTGCCTTCACCCTGCAGCCCCTCAGTTTTTCTGTTTCCGGCCCACAGGTGACCAGTGCTCTCAGGCCCCAGATGGGCCAGCTTACCCTACGACCATCTAGGGATATCTCCCTCCCTTGGGGACCCTTCCTGGGCTGTGTCAGGCTCTCTCTTGAGATTCTCCCCTCTCATGATCTCTGGTGGCACCTCTGCACGTGCTTCCTGAATTTCAACGGCTGCAGGGCCCAGGCCCACGTCAAGCTCAACTTCATCAGTATCTCCTCCGCTGGACCGTCTCTCGGCCCCTGCCCTGGAGGGTGCAGAAACCTCACGTGCAGAGAAAGGGACCGGCTGTATTCCTCAGTCCCGCTCGCCAGCATCCGCACCCAACGGTTCAGGCTCATTCTCGCCTCTCTCTTCCCCCTTGTCCCCTTCTCTCTCTGTCTGCACCTCTCACCGTGTCTGGGTCCTCCTCTGCTCCTTCCTCAGTTATACCCCTTGTCTCCTAATGAGTAACTGCTGTGTGTTTGCTGTCATTCCCTGAAGATGTGGGTATCTTTGGGAAACGTGTCAAGTTGTCTTCTGCGTACCTATTTCAAATGTGTATTAACGATCTCTTGCTGGCAATTCACTCAGCACTTTTAAGATGTAGCCTGTCTTAAAAGTGGGGTGTTCCTCTGGTCTGCTGCTTCTGACTGCTCCGTGTCCAGAGTGGATTCACACAGCTGCCTGTCTGTTCTGCCATTGATGAGCGACTGGGCACCTTCCAACACCTGCTACCGCAAATGGATAGCCGGCCACATGCCTTATTTCCGCGTATTCCGCCAGCCTTTCCACCCCGAGACGCCATCGGTGTCCCTTTCCCCACGCCCCCTCCCACACGCCCCATCGTACCCCCTTGCTGTTGTTGTCAGGATAAAAAGTTGTACCTTTCTTTCCATTAGCATTTTTAAATTACTGAGTCTCCATGTTTTCACTAAACACGTTAGTAATTTTGACTTCCCCATCTGTCAGTAGCCCTATTTATAGCCTCAGCTCATATTTGTACTCCGTTTAGTGTCTTTTAAATTTTATCTCAGGAATTTTACCTTTTATTACTGATATTAATCATGCGTCTGTTTCGGAAGTTGGGGAAAAGTCTTCTCCTGGCCTGTCATCAATTCTTTTTTTTGAATGGGGATTGCTATTGTTCGTGTTGTAAGAACCTTTCTTGCTCCCTTGAGCCTGGGGCTTCCTGTGGCACCTGTCCTGTCGCTCTGCTCCCTAGCTGACCACCCCAACGTGTCCTGTCTCAGCTCAGCACCGCCCGCCCGTCCTCCCCGATGGCCCCTCTCCCCCGCCAGCCCACCTGCACCCCTGCTGGCCATGAGGTCTCCTCTCCCGGCCCCACCGCTGCCCCGGTTTGTTGCCCACTGGCTCTCACCTACACTGTCCACCGGACCACTCTGCCTGCCCCAGACCCCACCTCTCCCCACTCCAGGCTCCCAGCTGCTTCAGTGTAGCAGTGCTAGTCGCTCAGTTGTGTGCAGCTCTGTGTGACCCTGCGGACTGTGGCCCTCCAGGCTCCTCTGTCCATGGGATTCTCCAGGCAAGAATACTGGAGTGGGTTGTCATGCCCTCCTCCAGGGGATCATCCCAACCTAGGGATCAAACCTGGGTCTCCTGCATTGCAGGCAGATTCTTTACTGTCTGAGCCACCAGGGAAGCCCCCCAACTGCTTTAGTGTAATTTAAAAAAACCCCAAGTTTATTATTACTGCTACTATGACTCGTGGTGCTATGACCTCTGTTGGTCTGGGGCCAACTGGACTCAGTTAAAGGCTTTCACTGGGCAGCAGCCACCCCGTTGCAGCCAGACGTGGCTGAGGTGGAGTCTGTCTGGAGGCCCCCTTGCTCCTGTATCTGCTGGCTGGGGTTGGTTATCAGCCACAGCGCCTGCCTGTGGGCTCTCCATATAGCCTGGGCTCCCTCAAAGCACGGTGGCTGAGCTCCAAGAACGAATGGCTCCAGAAAGAGTTAGGGAGAAGCTATTTCCTTCCACGAAAGTCACACGGGTCACTTCTGCTTCACTGTTGTGGCCCAGGCAGTCACCGAGATCCACCTGGTTTCCGGGGGAGGGGACGGACACTCCTCCTGCCTGGGGAGCCGTGGGTCACGTGGTCCAGAGAGCACATGGACTTTTGTTATGACCCACATTCGGAAAGTACAAGCTGTCTCACCAGGAAGCTGGTTAACTTCTCTGAGCCTTGGCTTCCCCGTCTGTAAAATATGGACACCAGCATAGATGCCAAAGGAAGGCCGGCTGAGAGGTTCTTCTCCAGTGAAACCTGACTTCTGTTAGTAAATATTGAGCATCTGCTGAGTGAAAGCAGAAATGGATTGAACACGCCTGAGGTTCATGATCTTAACAAGCCCACAATCACTATTAGCTTCAAGTTCCCTGTAGAAAATGACAACATGCAATGTTCAAAGTCGGCATCACCGTTTGGGAGTGGGCCTTTGTGAAAAACATCAGAGCAGGAAATTGCCCGCCTGTGTACTTCTCCCCGAGCCACCACTGCTCCCTGTCTCCCCTATTTTTACCCTTGTTCTGAGCTGCTTTCAACCAGATCTGGGCATATTTCCAGCAATGAACACCCTTAACTGTTTTGTCTTCAAATATTTCATTTTGGAAGAAATCCATGTTTAATTAAATAAACAGCCTGGTCTGGGGTAAGGAAAAGACAGAATATTCCCATTTTTACTACAAGAAGCCTTATGTATCTTTCTTCTTTTTATCTGATTATGCCTCTCATATTCACAAATTTCCACCCATTAGTGTCACTATACAACATGTACAAATTTTATGAAATACAAGGCTTAATTTTTTTATCCCCTCCCCTTTCCCCTCTGGTAACCATAAGTGTGTTTTCTATGCCTCTGGGTCCATTTTTGTTTTAGAAGTTCATTTGTATCACCAGGGGGTTGAAAAGAGTTGGACATGACTTAGCAACTGAACAACAACAAATCATTTTCTTTAGATTCCATATGTAAATGGTATCATATGATATTTGTCTTCCTCTATCTGACTTACCAAGTGAAGTAAGTCACTTACTTAGTACGTGACTTATGAGTATGATCATCTCCAGGTCCATCATGTTGCTGCAAATGGCATCAGTTCATTCTTTTTAATGGCCGAGTAATATTCCAACGAATATATACGTACCACATCTTCTTTAACCATTCATCTGTCGATGGACAAAGATTGCTTCTATGTCTTGGCTATTGCAATTACTGCTGCTATAAACTGTATGCAGTGTGAAATTCGAGGGAGTATGGACTTTGGGGTCAGACAGATAGAAGTGCAGTTTACAGGGATGGAATTTACTCGTTGGCTTTAGACAACTCACCTTGGTCACTGTGTCTCATTTTTCTTATCTGGGATGATTAGTTAGTTGTTTTTAGTGCTTAAAATATCAAAATCTATTCCATGAAATATCAGCTCCATGATGCTAATAGATATTCCACATATAAACCAATACTTTATCAAACATGGTTCAACATTTCTAAGAACAAATTATTCTTTTAAATTTTATGACTCCTAAAGGGATCTTTCTAGTGACTATCCTAAATCTCCAAGGAAGTACCAGAATATTCAGTTTTTCAATACATCTCTGACACACTGGAAGCATTTTCCACAGAAAACCCTAGTGCTGTACGAACACTCCTGGTGCAATGATGGTGTAAGACAGAATACACTTTCCAAAATTCTACCTACTATTATCACTACTACTATTATTGTTAGCGTAACTATTATTCAGTTATTAATTATTACTTAGCAGCAATAATAATAATGCAAGAGGTCCAAATTTGAAGAAATCCAAGTTACAGTTCAAAAATTCCGAGTTTTCCAAACAAAATCTTGCCTGTTGCATTTTCCTTGGTGCATCTCCTCTGAATTCTACTGGTTGTAGAAGAGACAACTTGAAAACAGACAAATATCTCCTCCCCTTGCTAATTAGCAAGTTGGATTGTTGAGAAGGGACTGCTCCATCACAGCAGAGATGATGCCATTGCTTTTAATTAGCCATACAGGGACTTGAATTGATTCAAAAAGAAAGGAAAGTTCTGAACATGCCCACTCACCTGGGTTAAGGACCAAAGAAGTCAAAGAAATAGCAGCTGTGGGCATGCGTTTCCTATTGAGCTCCTTACATGACAACACATTTATACATACAATCCATGGTGCTGCAATGAGTCAGACATGACTGAGCTCCATCACCACCACCATGACTTTGAATATTTATAACTGTCTGTGTTTTCATAACATGGGGCTAATGAGAGCATGGCCAGAGAAAGTGGTACACTCACGTAATTCTTCAGTGCCAGCTTTTTGTCTAGTGCCTTCCTGGATTATGCTATTAATTCCTTGGAAAGTGTGAATCACAGTAGTTGCTAGGTGATGAGTAATTTTCCATTATTCACGAATGCATTCTTGTATAGAAACAACAGCCTCTGTGTGCCAGCATCTGTTTTATTCACTGAGACAGAGGCCCCCCCACCCCCTGCACTCTGGTTCTAGCCCTCCAGCATCCCTAGGTCTCCAGGATGAATGGAAAACCAGAAAGCATCCAGGCCGTGGGGTCTTTCTTGCCTGCCTTGGGGTCTTTCTTGCCTTTGGGTTCTTGTCTAGACTCTTCCCTGTGTGGGAGTCTGGGCAAGACTCACCACCATTCCTCTTCTCTTTCCTAAGATGAGCTAGACGCCTTCCGATTCCAAGACTGGAAGCCCAATCCATGGCTTCAGGTTAAGGGAAAAATGAAGCCCTTGGGTTGGAGGGAGAATACAGGAATATTTACTTTGTCACTGGCCCTAGCTATCTTTTATAACTACTCAGCAGACATTTACTGAGCACTTAGTTACTAAGCCATGGGCTGGACACTGGAGAAACAGAGCTCATGATCACATTGGGGAGAAAAACATATGCCCATAAAATAATGCAGTGTGTGGTATTCAGTCCTGATGTGGACATGTTACCAAAGAAATTACAAAAGGCAGGGTGGTCGCAGCAGGCCTCACAGAAGTCACTGCTCTGAAGCAGAGTTCTGAAGGCTGAATGTGTGTTTGGCAGTTGAGTAGGGATAGGAACTCTGAGTAGAGAGAACAGCACATGAAAAAGTGCTGAGAGATCTCAATATAGAAAAGGAAACACACACACATATATAGTAACTATATATAGTACCATCCATCTATAGGCAATCCAGAAAGCCAACTCAAGGGCTTCCCAGGTAACTCAGTGGTAAAGAATCCACCTGCAATGCAGAAGATAGGGGTTCAGTCCCTGGGTTGGGGAAGATCCCCTGCAGAAGGAAATGGCAACTGACTCTGGTATTCTTGCCTAGGAAATCCCATGGACAGAAGAGCCTGGCAGGCTATAGTCCATGGGGTGACAAAAAAATTAGACACAACTGAGCAACAACAACAAAAAGGAAACCAACCCATGACCTGCAGTAGGTCAAACTACTATCTTTAGCAACCAACTCAGGAAACCAAACAATAACCCCTATAACAATCAGCCCCATATGGCCAGGTATTGTTTAATAACTGACAGCTTCCCTGATTTTTGCCCCCCATTTCCAGCTTCGGGCCCAATGGAATGAAACAATGGTCACCCCTAAACTTTCACATAGGACGTCCCTCTCGACGTAGTTAGTCCACTTCCGGCTTCTCCAGGCCAACAGCCTCCAATCAGGGGACATCTGAACTTTTGTGTTTCCTCAACTATAAAGCTTTCCCACTCCTCTGCCTTGATTCTCTGCCAAACGTAAGAGATGGCGGTTGACTCCCTTGCAAAAGCAAGTTCAAAGTAAATAGCCTTTGCTTATTTTCATCTGGGAAATCTTCTTTTAATGTCACAGCACAGAAGCATGAAACCATATGTTTTGTGTAAAGAACTGAAAATGTGTATTTACTGTAGGTGGTTTTTTGTGTGTGTTTCTGTGAATATGCATTGGTTTCTGTGAATATGCATTAATATGCATTGGTTGAGGGGAGGATGATGGCAGATGGGTTTGGAAAACAGGCAAGACCAAAGCCACTTAGATTTTGTATAATGTATTAGCTAACCATTGCTGTAGAATAATATTACCACAATGTCAGGTGCTTCAAGCAACACACGTGTGCTATCTCCATTCACATGGGTCAGGAGTCCAGGCACCCTTAGCTTCAACCAAGGTCTCCTTTGGGACTGGACTGAGGCTGGTCTGGGGAAGGTTCTGCTCCTGGCCCACGTGGCTGCTGGCAGCATGTAGTTTCTTGTGGACTGTTGGTCTGAGGACGCTGGAGGTCACTGGAGGAGGCAAGGTAATGGTCCCCCAAAGATGTCCATGACTTCATAACCAAAATCTTGAATATATGCCCTTACATGGACAAAGAGACTTTGCACATGTGATGATAGCTAAGGACCTTGAAATGGAGGTGGGGGTATTATCCTGGAGTACCCAGGTGGGCCCAGTTTCATCACATGGATCTTTAGTACCAGGGAACATCTCCTAGTTACAGCCAGAGAGAATCGTGAGAACACAAAAGAGAAGAGACTGGCTGGACTTGAAGATGGAGGAAGAGGCTCATGAGCCGAGGAGAGCAGATGCCTCCAGGATCTGGAAAAGGCAAAGGACAGATTCTCCCCCAGAACTCCTGGGAGGAACCCAGCTCCGGATATGTGCACTGCACAAATGTCCCCCCAGCCTGAACCTTTGGCCACTGAAATCCTGCCTGTGCTCTGCTCACCAAGCAACACCCTGTTAAGGGGTGTCCACCCATTGTGGGTCATCTGCCTAATCTGTCCAGCTGAAGACGGTGCCACTCCCTGAATATCTCTAGAAGGAGCATCCCTGTGTACTTTGCCCACAGGTACCAGACAGAAAGTCCTCTGTTTTCACAAACGTCTCCACAAAGTTACTGTTACCCACTCCCTGGGAATGAAGCTTAGACATAAATGCCATTTTTCTCTTAAGTCCAACGGATCTAGGCTCTAATTTTAGAGCTGAATCTCACTCCTTCTTCACACAGTTGAGCCCCTGTGCTTCCCCAGATAGTCATGCTCCCTCCCTGCCAAGTCTATGCCTGTGCTTCCTCTTCCCCGGCTGTCTACTGAAGCCACCAAAGTAGCCACTCAGCTGTGACTTCAGAGCTGAGAACCAGGCAGGCAGCCCCTGGCCTCAGGCAGGCCTTGCCCTTTCCTGCCGAACCCAAACACTTCACAGAATATCCACATTAGACAAGGCCACTATGTCCATGACGGATCTAGACAAACAAGATTGTTGGGCAATCATGAACAAGAACTTTGTCGAAACGACAAAAATGTGTACACGTCCCCCATCCTTGTTATCAGAGCAACTGCTGCTTTTTTTGAGAATCACAGCTGTAGCCATCACCCTCCTGGCCCCTGACAGCTGAAGGAGCTTTGCCTCGATTTATCTCTGTATTTGTTTCAAAGGCACCTGGGATTTGACAGAGATGTTTGCAGCTGGACTTCAAGAGGTATGTGGTGGTCAACTGCCCTGAACTGACTCTGACTTGACCACAGGAAGAAGCCTGCACAGAAGAGATCTGGAGGCGTCTGAAAGCACCCAGAACAGAGCTTTCCCCACCTTCTCCCACCATGTGTCACTGCAAAGCCCATGAATTCCAGGGAATAAAAACTTAGTCTTGGTGATAAAACAAAGTCTAACCTTTTCTTTTCCTTTGTTCTTGGTCTAGTTTCACTGGCTCACAGAGGGCCACGTGCAGAGACCTTGCACCCAGGGCTCTAGTCCAGAGCTCCTGAGGAAAGATGGCTTCACCCACACTTCAGCTCTCCTGCAGTGTGTAGGATGCTGTGCATGACACCACCTTAACCAAGATGGCGGCAGTGGTGGGCCGTGTGCAGAGGTGCCACACATGCCAATCAAGCCAAGATGGCGGCGGCGGCAGGCCGTGTGCAGAGACGCCACACCTGGGCCTGCGATCTGGGAGGAGGTGCCATTTGAATTGGGCCCTGGACTCACCCTCCA
>SJYF01001398.1:2490752-2502022 GCA_006410515.1 Procapra przewalskii
AGATAAACACAGTCTCAGCAGGAAGGGGTCCAGAAGCTATTTAGCCCCTCATGCTTAACATCTGATGCTCCCTGTGGTGGGGCTGGGAAAGCCTTGGGCATCTGCATCCCTAGCCAGGGTCTACACCTGCCACCTGGTTTCGAAACTGAATTTCTGCCTCAGTTTCCTGTCCAGCACCTCAGCTCTATGCAGGGCTGGAGGCCAGTCTGGGGATCCAGAGAGACTGGCTGGGATCCAGCAAGCTGCGTGGCCCCCATGAACTTCAACAACTCTCTGATCCTGCCTCAGATCAAGCATTGGAACCACGTCTCCGCCCTGCCTGACTCTGAGAATCGCTGCAGACCTTGGGCCCTTGCTGTTCTTCCCCATGCACGTGGGGAGATGCTGTTACTTATGGTGATTATTAAAACAAGAGTTGCAGTATGTGCCAGATATTTTACAGGTATTGTCTGATTTAACGGTCCTAACAACAAAGAATGTTCTTAAGGTGAGGAAGCAGACTCAGGTCCCACCACTAGTGCATGTAACCCCCATGACTGATTATACTGTCAGTGCCCCCATCACACAGGTGAGAAGGAAGATGAGGCTCGAGTGTGCAAGGCATCTGTCTAAGGTCTTCCAGCACAAGGTGGATGCGTGTCCTTGTCGCAGCCTGTGGAAGAGTTTCACACAAGCTGAATCAGATACAGCCTCCAGAGGTGGCAGTGGCTGGCACCAGTGGCGGGCACCAGTGGCTGGGCCAGCCTCACACAGGAGACCCGTGCAGACACACCAGGACCCCACGGCCAGAAGGGCCTCTGGATGGTGAATTTTCTATTATCAACCTTGCTGGACCTGCAGATGGCCTGCTGTCTAGTTAAATGCTATTTGGGGTGAGTCCGGGAGGATGTTTCTGGAAGATACTGACATTTGAATCCATGGACTAAGATTGCCCTCTCCAATGTGGGTGGGCATCACCCAATCCACTGAGGCCGGGATAGAACAAAAAGGCAGAAGAAGGGAGAGTCTGCTCTGCCAACCCCTTGAGCTGGGCTCTGGGTCTCTTCCTGCCCTTGGACTGGAGTTGCACTGCCGGGGTCCCTGGGTTGGTATCCAACTTCAGACAGTAGCTCGTGAGACTTCTCAGTCTCCATAACTCGTAAGCCGGCTCCTTGATAGAGAGATAACAAGGTACCCTGTGTGGGTGTGTGCCAAGTCACGTCGGTCACATCCGACTCTTTGCGACACCATGGCCTGTAGGACTGTATCCCGCCAGGCTCCTCTGTCCAGGGGATTCTCCAGGCAAGACGACTGGAGTGGGATGCCAAGCCATCCTCCAGGGGATCTTCCCAGCCCAGGGACTGAGCTTGCATCTCTCACGCCTCCTACACTGGCTGCTGGGTTCTTTACTGCTGTTGGCACCTGGGAAGCCCCAGCAGGGCAGCCTACATCTTCATTTTGAGCTGGAATCTGCATAAAATGTAGCCAGTCCTGAACAGCATGTTTTTTAGTTGAAAGGGAATTGGGAGGACTTTATTGTAACCCTCCTTTCACAGCTTGGTTCTCTTGCCCCATGCAGTCTGGCCCCACGCAGGCCCTGCCCAGCCTCTGTGGGGCTCACCAGCTGCCCAGGCCATGCCCAGGACACAGTTCTTCTAGGAAGCTGCCAAGGGCCCCAGCCAGGCTGGCCTCCTCTAGGGGCACAGGCTGTGTATTTAACTGGTTTCTGAGAAAGTCCCAGAAACTCCCTGCTTCTTCCCCAACAAAGTCTCTCTGGCCACGTGAAGCCCCATGCTGTGAGGCCCGTGGCCCACGGAAAACCCCTCATTGTGGCCAGCACAAAGCCTGAATGCGCCGTCTAGCCCGGAATCCTGGCCTCATTCATTGCATTGTACCCGGAGAAAGAAGGGCGCCTTGAAGTGTGCAGAAAAGAGGGGGCACGTCTCGCCTTGAGCGTGGAGTCGGCATCCACCCTCTGGTTCGTGGGGCCTCCACTTTCCCACAGCAACTCCCCCCGGCCCCCTGCTTTGGCCTCATCGTACCAGCTTTGAATCCGAAGGTCATTTCCAAGGGCCTCCCAGTCAGGGTGTCTTGGCTCAGTGGAAAGGAAAGGTGCTTCTTCAGGGAGGCAAGAGTGCCGTGGGAGGAAGATGGGCTGGGCTTTGGTGGCAGGGGGCTGGGGGCTGCGCGGGCAGCAGGCCTTGGAGGTGCTCTGATGGGCCTGCGGCTGGACACGGCACGCCTGCCCTGTCCTTAGGAGAGTCTTCCCTGACAGAGCCTTTCCTCCCAGGTCGGAAGCACTGCACTCATTCTGACCAAATCTGAGCATGCCTTAAAGTCGTCCACTCCCATTTCCTCCTTCCCCCATCTCAGCAGCCTCCTGCGTTTCGCTGACTCTAGGCAGCAAGGAAGGGCTTCCCAGGTGGCTCAGGGCTGAGGAATCCACCTGGCAATGCAGGAGGTGTGGGTTCGATCCCCGATCCAGGAAGATCCCACACGTCTCAGAGCAGCTAAGTCCGCACGCCACAGCTATTGAGCCTGTGCTCTGGAGCCTGGAAGCGGAAACTGCTAAGGCCTCATGCCCTAAGGCCCGTGGCCCTCAACAAGAGAGATCGCATCACAAAGCCGGCGCATCACAGCTAGAGAGCAGCCCCCACTCACCGTAACTAGAGAAAAGCCCCTGCGCAGTGAAAACCCAGTGCAGTCAAAAGTCAATAAGACTAAAAAAAAGAAGATAGCAAGGAATCACGCCCAGCCCCCTGGCTCCAGCCCCTTCAGCTCTCCCTTCCCTGGGCCCTGACCTCCACGTGCTCCCTCAGCTCAGACTGGAGACAGGAGGGGTCTTGGCTCCAGCCTACCCTGCACGCTAACTTCCATGCTGGAACTCAGGCTTCCTAGCTAGTTTGGTGCTGACCTTGGACCTTACCTATAACATATGCACACTTAGTCCTGACCCTGGAGCTGGTGAGAATTGCAGGCACCTTACTGGCTCAGACAGCAAAGCGTCTGCCTACAGTGCAGGAGACTCACGTTTAATCCCTGGGTTGGGAAGATCCCCTGGAGAAGGACATGGCAACCCACTCCAGTATTCTTGCCTGGAAAAAACCATGGATGGAGGAGCCTGTTGGGCTACAGTCCATGGGGTCACAAAGAGTTGGACATGACTGAGCGACTTCGCTTTCACTTACCTGAGAGCAGGGATGGGGCCAGGAAGGAGCACCAATCACCGAGTCACGTGGGTTACTCAGGGGTGCCTGAGTTTTCTCTGTACCCACAAGCATCTTCTCCTTCATTCTCAGCACCTCACACACATCCCACATGCAGACCACTCTCCTGAGACTGTGTAGTTCAATAGAGGACCATGACTAGCTTTTCTGAGCACCTACTAAGTGCTGGCATTTGTGGCTAATTTCACAGAGGGGATGTCATTTACGTGAGGAAACTGCTGAAGACTCATAGTCATCCTCGGATGACTCGCGTGAACCCATGGGATGGGCGCCACAAGGCAGGACCTAGGAGATGATGGGTGTTTTGGCTAAGGTTATGCAGCTGGGTAAGCGGCAGACAAGGGTTCCGGGTGGTCTCCCCTCTCTGCCCTGAGTCCTTGCAGCGAGTGATACTCAGACTTCAGGGTATCTCTCCGAGACCATGTATGGGTCCCCCTCCCCAACCCCTGCAGACAGAAGGTGGCCCCTTCCAACGCTTTCCTTGTCCAGATAGCCTGAGGGTGGGGTGCATCCCACGCCCAGTCCACTGTCTCTCTGTAAATATTTGTCTGCGCCTTTCTCACCGCCTGCAAAGGTGGGTGAGCACAAAGCCAGACGGGGCATGTGAACATAGGCAGTTTGTCAGCATAATTGATACTGCGAGGCCAGAGGCCCGGCTCAATGGATGCCTGCCGAGCAGATGGGCGAGGATGTGTAATCCCTATAATACAGGCAGGCGTGTAATTTAGGAAAGTGGATTTGTTTTTCTGGAACAACGGGGACAGATAATGCCACTCCACGCAGCCAAGACGGTCTCTGGAGAGTTCAGATCCGCACCGCTTTTCTCTCTTGCTTTTCAAATGCTTGCTCTGCAGGCATCCGTCACTGGATGGCGGCTCTGTGAGTGAGCGCTCCATCCTTGGTCCCCCCCCGCCCCCTCCCAGCTGCCCACAGGGGGACACAGATTGACCTCTGGGCGGCAGCGGGGCATAGAGGAAGTTGAAAACCCGCTTCTGTTTTCTCATCTCTGCAGCAGGGATGATGGTGCCTTCTGCATCGTCACTCATTCAGCCACATCAAGCATACTCGTGGAGCCCCCGTCTCTGTGGGCTGGGTGTAACCAGCTCTGACAGTGCTGAGCAGATAGCAGATGCTCTACACATGCACCTTTCAGACTTTTCCTTCTTTCCTAAAACTCCAGTTTATAAAGCAGCCTCCCGTCTCCAAACCCCTCCCCCCATCACGCTTGTTCTGTACAGAGTAAGATCCCTATTTCTTATTGGGCTCTAACATTGAAGCTATCCAAGAAAAATAAATCTATCAGAAAATAAGGTGTACATATCCTTTAACCACCTGGGACCATTTCTAGGACCCTTCCCGCCTAATTCACAAGGACAGATAGAGAACAGAGTGAGACGCACATGGAAAGATGTTTCCTGCAGCATTTTGTCAGTGACTAAAGACTTGGGAATAGCCATCTATCCCTTGAGGAATCGCGATGGAATTTCCTGTTCTCCATTCACTAAGCTTGGTGAAATTTCCTGGCATGTGATGGGCGTCTAGTGTGTATGTGAAGTGAAAGAACAGATGGAAATCAAGGTAGCCATGAACAGAATAAGGTCAATCTAAAGAAACTGACAAGTGACCAACATACAGGGTTAGATAGAAAAACAACTATAGAATAGGGTGTGTAAGGGGCTTCCCAGATGACTCTAGTGGGAAAGACCCCCCCCACCCCCACCCCATGCCCTCCTCCAGGGGATCTTCCCCACCCAGGGACGGAACCTGTGACTTCACTTTCACTTTCCACTTTCATGCATTGGAGAAGGAAATGGCAACCCACTCCAGTGTTCTTGCCTAGAGAATCCCATGGACAGGGGAGCCTGGTGGGCTACAAGCCCATGGGGTCGCAAAGAGTTGGACATGACTGAAGTGACTTAGCACACGTGCAGGGTATGTAAAGAACATGTTCTCATTTTAGAAAATAGAATGTAGAAAATATTAAGAAAGCTACAAAAGCATCTCTTCAACAAAGACTTTTGGAAAGAGAAAGGGAGAGCCTGCTTTTTTTTTCTTCCTCCAACTCTTCTGCTTTATTCTTTCTTGCCTTGTAATGAGCATAACCCTAAATCTCCACTTGAATGACTTTCCATCATTTCTTTCATACGATCCTCTAGCATTGCCCATTTTTCACTTTTGTAAACAGTGTTGGTCTGAACACTCTTGGGAACATATCTGTGCTGATGAGGAATGCATTCCGGGAAGTACAATCACTGCCATTTTTACTAATGTTCCTTCCAGTTGTCTTTGACCCACTGCACATGATTTAATTGATTTCACAATCAAGGAATGTTTCACCCTTCACTAGCTCTGACACAGAGCAAGCGACCCTCCGAAGCTCACTTGCCTTACCTGGAAAAGGAAAGTTTACGATTTGAGATGCTGCCAAACAACAGGGAAGATCCCTGGACGTGGGCAGTCATATCACCCTGGATGCCCAGGAATCTTAGCAGGGGACTTCACAGAAAAAAAGGAGTTACTGATGTTGGTGTAACGCTCAGTTTCTAAAACAGGGAAGCCTGGGAATGGGGTGTGAGCCCAAGGGCAAGCAGCTGACCCAGGACTTGCCTAGGTGGCTTTGGCAGGATCACACCACGAGTGTGAAGGCTCTGGTTGAAATCACCCTGGATGGGACACCGGGCAAGACCCAGGAAGAAGGAGATTCTGAGTTGCCAGGAAACCAGTGTTTGATTTCTCAGCAGATAACTTCGACCCACTTTTCAGAAATCAGAGCATTTTTGTGCTAAAAAAGGGAAATTTTCAAGTCATGTTTCAGGCTGGGATATGTAAAGCTTCTAGAAAAGCTTCTAGAAGAAGACCTAGATTCACAGGCAGGTGGACAGCTCTGGCAGGATTCTCAGCAACCAAGCCTCCGCCTTGTATCCGTGAGAGGAGGCTGGCCCTGTTACCCTGCCCGTTGTGCTCAAAGTGACACACGCATGTCTGGAAGTGTTTCTAGCACATAGGCACCTAACTCGTGGCCACGGTGACTGATGTCGTTGTTGTTTAGGTGCTATTATTATTTTCTGTCTCTCCTGGAGAATTCCATGGACAGAGGAGTCTGGTGGGGCTATAGTCTCTGGGGTCACAAAGAGTCAAACATAACTGAGCGACTAACACTTTCAACTTCACTGGAGATGTCAGGGCATCTCAGGAGGAGACATCAGCCCAGGGACTAAGTCCCCTCACTCACCAGCTCCTCTCTGCTCTGGACCAGGCGCTGTCCTCACCAAAGGATGCAACAGAATTTCCTGCCCTCTTGGGTCTTGTTTCTGTCTGGGGAGACAAAGAGGAAACACTCAAACATAAAATACGCTGTCAGAAAGTGAGACTGGCCTGCTCTCAGTCACTCAGTCATGTCCAAATCTTTGCGACCCCATGGATTGCAGCCCGCCAGCCTCCTCTGTTCAGGGGGATTCTCCAGGCGAGAACACTGGAGTGGGTTGCCATGGCCTCCCCTAGGGGATCTTCCCAACCTGGGGACTGAGTCCAGGTCTCCTGCATTGCAGGCAGATTCTTTACTGTCTGAGCCACCAGGGAAGCCCATGACAGGCCAAAGCCAAGTAGGGAGCAGGGACAGATGTCGAGCTGGTTTGCATTTTTAAAAAATTTATTATTGTAAGGACCCTTAACATGAGATCCACCCTCTTAACCAATTTTTAGGTGTGTAATACCATACTGTGCACATTGCTGTAGAGAATCTAGAACTGATTCATCTTGCTTACGTGACGCTTTGTGCCCCCTGAACAGGGGCTCTTCTCTTCTTGCTCCCCTGGATCATGGCAACCACGATTCCACACCCTCCTGTGTATCTCACTGCTCCAGCTGCTCAGAAATGGAATCCTACAGCGTTTGCCGTTCTGAAACTTGCCCATTTCACTGAGCGGAATGTCTTCCAGACGCACCTGTGTTGTCACATATGGCAGGATTTCCTTCTTTTTCAAAGCAGAATGACACTCCATCATATGTCCATACCGCACTGTCTTCATCCGTCCGTCCACAGTGGGCATTTAGGTTGTTCCGAAATAACCTTGGATATTGTGCCCAATAAACGCAGATGGGGTGGAGAGGGGGCCTGCTGGGGAGGGGGCCTTTGACCCGAGCCTTCTGTGGAGGAGCACACGAGGACGCCTGAGGCGGGCCCTCATAGGAGGGAGGGCCACCGAGAGCCCCGAATGTGCAGGGGGGCTCCAGGTGGGAGGAAAGGCAGGGAGGCCACTGGGGCTGGTGCTCTGGGATGAGGGTCCAGGGACAGAAGGTGGGGAGGGCAGGGTCCTGGGCAGTTTGTGAAGGAACACGGTGTGGCCTGGGAGCTTCAGAATTGATTCTAACCCAAAGGGGAAACCCTCAGGAGCTTTTCCAGCAAAGATAAAGAAACTGGATTTGATTTTCAAAGGATCCCCCTTGGAGGCTGGTGGGTGGAGGGAGGAGGGTGCCCAGAATCCATTCCAAACATGCCCTCCCCTGCCCCACCCTTCCAGCCACCGCAATCTGGCCCCTTTTCCGCAATGTTCATCCTGTCAATTGTATTTGATTTGTAACGTACCTGTTACATGGCGAGTACCACCCTGGGCTTGGGGACACAGCAGTGAACAAGAAGATGTGTTTACTGCCCTCATAGAGATTGAAGTAAGAAAGAAATGCAGGAAATACCCCACTTTTTTTAAGAGAAAGGAAAAGAATAACTACAGATTTCAATAAGTGCAGAAGTTTGATAAAAGGGTGTGGTGGGTCAGAATGACTCCCGCCAGGAAAACGTCCCGCTCTAACCCCTGGAATGTCAGCATGTGGTTCCCTCTTGGGATTGTGTTATGTTATGGGGCCCACATTAATAGAGAGAGCTTATTGAGACTGTCTGGGAGAGCTTCACCTAATCCCATGAGCTTTGAAATCAGCCAAACTTTCTCTGGCTGGCGGCAGAAGAAGGCAGAAAGATACGAGAGCGGTGCTTGCACTGGGCTGGCCCAGGAAGAAGCAGACTCTGATGGAGAGCGCTGACCTCTCAAAGGGATGCTGGGGCCACGCTCAGCACTGATGGGGAGCCAGATAATAGGGATCTCTGTGCCACAAGCAAGGCACCGCAGCCAGCAACCCCAATGAGCTCGGCAGCCAATTCTTCCCCAGAAATTTCCGAGGGAAATGCGGTCTGCAGCACCTGAACTGCACCTTCGGGAGACCCTGAGTAGACGATCCCATGATGTTTCCACCCAGAAATGTGAACTATGACTGGCGATCACCTTAAAGTTATTCCATGTTTACCCATGGTGTTTATTATCACCATGATGGAATGGGCGGAAGAAATGAGGAGGAAGTAAGTCACAGGGGGCATTTTCTAGCTCTTTGTCTAATGGATATCCATATACTTTTGTATGCAGAATGATGGGGGGGTGTGTGTGTGTGTTACTCACTTAGTCGTGCCTGACTCTTTACGACCCTGTGGATTGTAGCCCAGCAGGCTCCTCTGTCCATAGGGTTCTCCAGGCAGGAACACTGGAGTGGGTAGCCATTCCCTTCTCCAGGGGATCTTCCCAACCCAGGGATCGAGTCCAGGTCTCCCGCATTGCACGCAGATTCTTTACTGTTTGAGCCATCAGGAAGCCCATGAGGAATGATACCCATGCATATTTTCTATTTCTGTTTAACACATCTTGAAAATGTGAGAAGCTTGGCATCAGAGTTGGACTCAGCAACTGGACTCAGCAGAGAAAGAGTCCAGAAGGGAAGGAGGCGAGACAGAGCTTTCTGGAATTGTCTTTGCAGAGCCCTCTGCTCACTTCTCCAGGCTCTCAGCCTCTCTTTGCAGAGATGGAGAACAGAAGAAATCCTCGTGTCCATTTCTCAGAGGAAGGGCATGACCTTGTGAACCCAAGGATCCATTTTTGTGAAGAGGTTTGGTTTGGAAGACGGCAGCGAGGAGGGGCTGGAAGGCAGTGCCGAGTATGCGTGGCCTCCTCTCTGGGCCTCGGGGTGCTCAGGTGGGGAAGGAGATGGAAGGGGAGGCCGCTGGTCTCCGGGGGTTTGTCCAGCCTGGAGAGGCCTTCATCCTGGTTTAACAGTGGCAGCAGGGGTTTCCCTGGCAGTCCAGTGATTCAAACTCCATGCTTCCATTGCAGGGGCAAGGGTTCAATCCCTGGTCAGGGAACTAAGATCCCATGTGCTGCTAGGCAGCACAAAAAAAAGGTTACCACTGCATTTGATAAAAATTAAAAACAAAATAATTTTTAAAAAACCACTGGCAGCAGCAGAAGGGAAGATGGGAGACTGAGGGCTAGGATGTGTGGTGGGGGCCATGGGGCTCTGTCCACAGTTGGTGGTCAGGACACACTCAGTCATGGTGAGGCGTGGGGCAGAGGCCGGGGGAGAGCCCTGGGTGACAGCACCACTGCAGGGCAGGGTCCCAGAGACAGTCCCAGTGGTGAAAAAGGCCTTCTGTCCTGTGAGCTGACCTCCCTTACTAGGTCTCAGGGGTCATCAGAGGGGAGAGGTTGTTTGGGGGACCCCACTGGGGCCGCCCCTCAAATGTGCAAGCTCGTCTTCAGCATGGGGCTCTGCACTAGCTGTTTTAGGAGCTCTAGCTCTGATCTTGGATGGTTTCCCAGCTCACCTCCCTGCCATGGCCCATGGGCTCTAGAAAGCCCCCCGCTGGCCAACCCCCTGCCCCACAAGCGCTCCAGACACTCCTGATCATCCGGCTCGAGTCCACTATCTTCTCAGGCCTCCCCAGCTGCATCAGTCACCTGTGCCTTGCTCCTCTCTCTAGCCTGGCCCTGGCCACAGTCCCCCCCACTAACCCCAGGCCACAAGGGGCCCTCAACTCCACGCTCAAGTCCTTTACTCTGCCTGGACAGCCGCCTGTGCCCTAGTGACCTCTGGGCACCCTACAAGTCTCAACCCTGGGTGCCCTCCTTCACCAGGCAGGACAGAGGTGCTCCCATCTCTAGTCACAGTGCCCTGGTACTGATTCTGGAGTACGGCTCCCTCTCCATTCACTCTCTAATTCATCTTTCCTTCTCTGGGTCCTTCACAGCACTTAGGACAGCCTCATCATTCAATGCGGTGGGCCGCATCCCTGTTTTCTGTCTCCCTGTGATGATGGACATGGGCAACCTCCCCCTCCCTACTGGGCTCACCATGATACCTGGCACCTGGGCACACGTGGGGCCCGTGACGCCTGTGTTAAGTGACTGTGCGGTCTAGTCCTTTCACGCGGGTATGATGACTCTCTTCCTAGCCTCCCTACCCTACCTGTGACTCTGATAACCAGGGCGCCCATCTCAGTTCATTGCCATCCCATGCCAGGACAGTGCCCACCCCCCTCCCCCCCAGCATGCCTCCTGTGTTCCATTTACCTGGCAGTTGACACTCTGCCTGGTACCAAGTGGGCTCCCAACCCACCACACGTGGAATGAACTGCCACAAGGGCAAAGGGAAATGAGGAGGAGAGGAAGGAAGGGGCTGGATGGCTGAGAATTCCCTGGGTCACAGATAAGCCCCACTCTGTCTGTTTATTAAATCCCTGCTGCCGAGCAGGAGGCCAAATAAAGACACCCCGGAGCTTAGGAGTCTGATTTGGGTCCAGTGGGGCTGAGGGAGGTCATTCAAATTAAGCCATGTTCTCATCTAGTTCAAAATACTCAAGCCCGGCCCATTTTTAGGAACGGAGGTCAGCAAGAAAAAGCAGAAGAGCCCTTGGGGCCAGCACCTGTTCCTTCTCTTCTTTTGGAGGCTTTGCAGCCTTTGAGGAAGGAGAGTGTTGCTCCTCACACCCACCTGGCCCCCATCCCTGCTCTTCTGGGGGACTCCCGCGGGCGGGCGACAATGGCTCTCTCTGAACTTTCCTAGTCCTCCTCTCAAAATAAGGACATCAACCCGCTTCTCCCCCAGGATGTTCTGAGAGCAGGGAGAGGGGCCACCTGTAGCCAGAGGCAGGCAGGTGCTGGGCCAGGAGAGGGGCTCACAGAGCTCGGCAAAAGCGAAGCCCCCCCTCCCCCCCCCGTTCCCTGCCCCTCCAAACTTTTCAAACTT
>SJYF01001398.1:2520030-2530390 GCA_006410515.1 Procapra przewalskii
GAGAGTTCCTTGGACTGCAAGGAGATCCAACCAATCCATTCTGAAGGAGATCAACCCTGGGATTTCTTTGGAAGGAATGATGCTGAAACTGAAACTCCAGTACTTTGGCCACCTCCTGTGAAGAGTTGACTCACTGGAAAAGACTTTGATGCTGGGAGGGATTGGGGGCAGGAGGAGAAGGGGACGATGGAGGATGAGATGGCTGGATGGCATCACGGACTCGATGGACATGAGTCTGAGTGAACTCCGTGAGTTAGTGATGGACAGGGAGGCCTGGCGTGCTGCAATTCATGGGGTAGCAAAGAGTCGGACACGACTGAGCGACTGAAGTGAACTGAGAATAATGGTGCCTTACCTAGCCTGACTCCTCAATGGGCATTTTGCTATGAAAACTCCATTCATTCTCTTCCCTACAACATCTTCCAGAAGACAGAAGTACAGGGAACATTTCCTATCTCATTCTGTGATGCCAACATGATCCTAATCCCAAATAAAGGCATTCGAGAAGAGAAAATGGCACACCAATATCTCACATGAGACTCAATGCAAAAACTCTCAACACAATATTAACAAATAAATATGACAGTGAATAAAGGGAATTCTGGGTCATGGCCAAACAGAGTGTATCCCAGGCACGCAAGGCTGGTTCAATGTTTGGCAATCACTTAATCGAATCCATCACACCAACAAGCAGAGAAGACCCTTCTCTGTTCTCTGGAGGATGCACGACTTGGTTTTGGCTATATCCATGTTGTCTCTGTGCTTAAGAAAGAAGTGTTGCTCCAGCCAGATTCCAACATCCTGAGAAGCCCTGTTATGCTTGATTATACCCATGTGCCTGTGATTGCCTGGGACTAAATCCTGGCTACTGGGTGTGTGTCAGGGGCAGGTTCTTGAGCCCTTTGTGCCTCATTTTCTTAATCTGTAAAATGGGTCTCATGACAACTGCCTTCCATATTAAATGAGTTATTATGTATCAAGTCCTGTGAATGACTCTTGGCGTTTAGTAAGCATGTGATATATGTTAAAAAGGTGAGTGTTGGAGAGTGTGGACTTTGGTCATTCAGGCCTGACGGCAGGTCCAGCTCTGACTTTACTGGCCTGGGTGCCTAGCAGAATTGTCTGTGCTCCGTGTTCCCAGGTTCGTCTTCAGGAGAGTGGGGCTCGCAGTACTGCCTTGCAGAGAAGATGTTGCTAAAAGGGGCCTGGTTTGCAGCACACACGTTTCCTCAGCCTTTTCTTTAGAGGACCAGACAGCAAGACTGTGAATTTTCAACTCAACACATATTCACTGGGACCGAGGTCAGCACAGACTGGCCCTGGGGGGGCTTGCTGTGCTGCTGCTGCTGCTAAGTCGCGTCAGTCGTGTCCGACTCTGTGCGACCCCATAGACAGCAGCCCACCAGGCTCCCCCGTCCCTGGGATTCTCCAGGCAAGAACACTGGAGTGGGTTGCCATTTCCTTCTCCAGTGCATGAAAGTGAAAAGCGAAAGTGAGGTCGCTCAGTTGTGCCCGACTCTTAGTGACCCCATGGACTAAGCCTACCGGGCTCCTCCGTCCATGGGATTTTCCCATGGAAAGAGTACTGGAGTGGGGTGCCATTGCCTAAGGAGTAGTTATTTCTGAGTCCCGTGGACCTGCTTTCACATGCAGCTCTACCCTTTACCACCTGGGTGTGCTGGGGGCATCTCCCTGCTTGTCAGCCTTGGCTTGCTGGCCTGTGAATGGGAGATGCAGCTGACACCATGGGGCTGTTCTAGAGATGGGATCTATGATAGATACAGCGTGGAGGCTCTCCAGTGACGCCGGGTTTTACCCGGGTTCAGGGACCTTTGGGCTTCCCAGGTGGTGCTAGTAGTAAAGAACCCACCTGCCAAGGCAGGTAGACGTAAGAGACACAGGTTCAGTCCCTGAGTTGGGAAGATGGCATGGCATGGCAACCCACTCCAGTGTTCTTTCCTGGAGGAGCCCATGGACAGAGGAGCCTGGAGGGCGGCAGTCCACGGGGTCACAGAGAGTCGGCTGAATGGCATAGCATGCACACGTGCACAGGATGGTGATGGGCTGAAGAAGCAGGTGTGGTTGGAGTCCCTGCCCTGGCTTCTGTTACTGACATGGCCGTAAGGTTGTGCTAAAGCTTTACTTGCAGGTGTTTTTTTTTTAAGATTTACTTTTGCTTTCACTGAGTCTTTGTCACTGTGCACCAGCTTTCTCTAGTTGCAGTGGGTGGGGGCTACTCTCTAGGTGCGGTGGGCTGGCTTCTCGTTGCCGTGGCTTCTCTTGTTGCGGAGCACAGGCTCCAGGTGCACGGGCTCAGCAGCTGTGGCTCTCCGGCTCTAGGGTGCTGGTTCAGTAGCTGTGCACATGGGCTCACTTGCCTTGTAGCATGTGGGATCTTCCCGGAGCAGGGATCAAACCCATGTCCCCTGCATTGGCAGGTGGATTCTTTACTGCTGGGCCACCTGGGAAGCCCTTAATTGAAGTTTGCTTATTTAATCCCCTTGCAGCAGCCCAGTAAGGTGGTTTCTGTTCGTATCTTACTCCTCAGTGAGGATGCTAAGGCACAGAAAGGTTAGGTCCCTCTCTGAGATTGCAGAGTTGGTGACTGACAGGGATTTGTACCATCGGGCACTCTGGGTTGAGGCCCCGCCCTCCTGACCTCCCGGCAAGGTCTGCCCCCATCTACACCTGGCCCCATCGAGGGAAGCTGCTTTTCTCTTAGTGGCGCTGGTGGGTGATGGAGCTGTGAGCGGGCTGAGCATGCTGACCTGTGGCTGGGGATGTGGGGTCAGGCTGTCCTCAGCCCAGGTGTGGGGATGCTTATGGGTTGTTACAGAATCTGCTGCCTGTTTCACAGTCAGGCCAACTAGTCCACCCTCACTAGAGAGAACCACTCCTGAGATCTCTTCTTCTTGTAAGGACACTGATTTATCCTGGTGAACACAACCTCATCTAAGCCTAAGTATCTTCCAAAAGGGGCTTCCTAGGTGGCTCAGACCATAAAAAATCTGCCTACAGTGAAGGAGACCTGGGTTCCATCCCTGGGTTGGGAAGATCCCCTGGAGGAAGGTATGGCAATCCACTCCAGTATTCCTGCCTGAAGAATTCCATGGACAAGAGTCAGACACAATTGAGCAACTACCACACACACATACTTTCCAACGACCCCACTTCCAAACACCATCACACTTGGGATTGAGGTTTCAACACATGAATTTGGGGGGACATGATTTAGTCCAGAGAAAAAGGCCTGGACAAACATTTGTAGATGGTAGGTGAAGAGAAAGGGAGGGTGGGACGTTGCCAGGAGGGACCACTCAGTATCCCCTCCTCCAGGGGATCTCCCCGACCCAGGGATTGAACCTGTGTCTCTTACGTCTACCTGCATTGGCCCTTCATTCCCCTAAACTGTCATCTGAATTCAGTGTCCTGTGGATGCTGTGACAAACATTGAACAATTTAAGCAATGCAGATTTATGATCTTAAAGTGCTCAAGATCAGAATTCCAAAATGGGTCTCACTGGGCTAAAGTCAAGGGGTTGGCAGGGCGGTCCCCTTCGCAGTCCAGAGGGGAGAATTCATTCCTTGCCTCTTCCAGCTTCCAGAGGTCACTTGCATTCCTTGACTCGGGGACCCTTCCTTTGTCTTCAGAGCCAACAATAGCTGAGCAAGTCTTTCTCAGGTTGCCATCTCTCTGTGTTCTGACCCAGATTCTTCCTTTTGTAAGGACCCGTGTGATTACGTGGAGCCCACCCAGATACTCCAAGTTATCTCCATATTTTAAGGTCAGGCGATTAGCTATGTATTTTTTTTTTTTTTAGCATTAGCTTATTGTTTTTCTCATTTCCTTATGCATTTTTTGGCTGTGCTGGGTCTTTGCTGCGGTGTGTAGGCTTCTCCAGTTGCAGCGCACAGGCTCTCTAGCTATGCATGTGGGCTCAGCAGTTGTGGCACATGGGTTTAGTTGCCCTATGGCATATGGGATCTTCATTCCCCAACCAGGGATTGGATCCATGTCCCCAGCGTTGGAAGACAAATTCTTAACCACTGGCCCACCAGGGAAGTCATGATTTGCAATGTTAATTCCACCTGTAACTGTTATTCTTCCTTGCTATGTAGCATAAGATATTCACAGAGATAAGGATATAGACATCATTTATAAGGTTTATTGTAATAAAAAGTATATAACATAACATTTACCATTTAAAATGTGTGACTCAGTAGCATCAGGTTCATTCAGATATTGTATAAACATCAGCACTATTTCTGGAACATTTTCATCACGCCAGACAGAAACCCTATAACCATAAAGCAGTAACAGAAGATGTCTTACTGTGTATTTAGGCCTTTCTTTAATTCCGTTCAGCAGTGACTTGCGGTTTTCAATGTACAAGTCTTGTACCTCCTTGGTTCAGTTTATTCCTAAGTATTTTATGTATTTTTTGATAATGTTGTAAATAAAATTCTTTTCCTTAATTTCTCTGTGGATTGTTCATTGCTCCTGGACAGAAATGCAGCAGATTTTTGAATGCTGTTTTTTTTTTTTTTTATTCTTGAATGCTGTTTTTTTTTTTTTTATTCTTCAACTTTGATGAATTTGTTTATTGGTTCTAACAACTTTTTGTGAGTTTTTGGGGTTTCTACACATGGTAACTATCATCTCACCTTCTGCTGAAATGGTCACAGGACAGTCCCCCTCCTGTTCCCGAGCCCCCATAAACACCCCCCTTCCCTCTCTCAGTGTCATTGAGCCTACCTTGCCCTGGCCTATGTCTTACCTGTCTCCCAGGTGTCAGTGAGTATGGATTTGGTGACATTCATCTGCCTGCCCTCAGAACCTGTCACATGAGGGCCCCTGGCAAACATTTGTGAATGAATAAATGAATGGTAACATCTATAAGCAGTTTCCTTTTTCTGGATCTTGGCATTCACAATGACAAACAGCTTTTGAAATGGCCATCCACATGGAAATAAAATGCACAAAATGGGAAATCATTTAGCTAATAAACCTCAATAGATCAAAGAAATGTGTTGAAAGCAAGAAGGGATGTTGAGTTAGCCAAGATCAGAGGTATGGTGCCACTCTGTGTGGCCAGGTACGCAGTGAGAGGGGCACCCCACACACACTCCAACACTGCTGGAGGCAGCGAAAACAGCGCAGCCTTTTTGCAAAGCAATTTGGCAGTTCTTACCAGGGCCCTTTCAAAACCCATAGGACGGACGCCCCAAGTGTTTTCCTACAAATCTGTTGTAAGAAAATAACTGAGTATGGGCAAAGAGGTATCCTCTTGTGACATGCTAAACAAATAAAGCAGCCTATTAATGTCTAAAAGTAGAAAATACGATCAGAATAATGATGTTAGGGTCACAGGTCATAGCCTTAGGGAGCAGATAACAGGAGGCTTGCAGGTTCTTAATTAATTCACATCTGCTAATGGATGGATGGGGACTGGAGAGATGGATGAATCAGGGATCAGGAGGTAACACTGAGCTTTGCTCTTAGAAAGTCACACCTTTGGCAGTGTGAAAAGGTGAGTCTCAGCAGTGAAGAGGGTTGGGAGGCTGGGTCTGGGGAATTCCTCCCCTGAGGGGGTCCAGAGGTTACTTCTGCAGCTTCTTAGTTCAAGGGCCCTCCTGTAAAGGTGTTCTTCCTCCACACAGGACATGTTCCAATAGACCCTCATGGCGTCTTTTCTTGGCCAAGAAATGCTGGTTCCCAAGCACGAGAGAGCCATGGGCCACCTGCGAGGGAGCATCGTGGCCTGCCTCCTGTGGATGCTGCTGCTTTGGAGTGGGGACGGCGGCTGTCAGGCCCAGAGGGCAGGTAGGGCCGTAGGCGGAATACAGAGCAGTGGGTGTGTGTCCACGTGGGTGGACTGGGGATGTGGGTGTGGGTGTGGGCTGGGGATGAGCTAGTGCCGGTGTGTGTGAGTGTGGGTCATCCCAGGTGTGGTGTCCACTGTCCCCCAGCCAGTGTGAGTCATAAAATGCTGTGCCACTGGGGCGTGTACATGTGTGTGAGAGTGAACACACGTCTGTGGTCGATCATACGTGTTGAGACTGTGTCTCTGTTGACCACATACATGGTGTGGGGCAGAGTGGGGTTAGTGTCCTGCTGCCTCATCTGGTTCTTGAGAGGACCTTGGGCCACAGCCTGAGGGGCACTGAGTGCCCTGGAGTCCAGCCTGAAGGGGTGGTGGGGACAGTGAGCGGCCAGGAAGTGGGGAAGTTATGGGAGCAGAGGCAGCCTGTGTGGGAGGGGTGAGAAGTGATGGGATGGCTTGCCCACCCATCCGATGGTCTCCTGGGAAGAGTCATGGTCTGTGGGGGACCTGGGGAAGGAGTCAGGGATGGGAGTGGCTTGGGCTATCACGGCACCCAGCCCCGAGCCTATATGCCGGGTCTGTGGTACACAGCTGGACCTGGTCTCAGGGAGAGAACTGCCGCTGGATGGCTCGGTGTGAAACCCTGCCCCATTTTACAGATAAGGAACTGAGGCAACAGAGGCACACTATTGGATAAAAACTATGTAAATCGCAAGGATTTACTGTGCAGCCCAGGGGACTATATTCAGTATATTGTAGTGACTTATAATGGAAAAGAATTTTTAAAAAGACTATAGATTGATACATAAATACGCATAAGCAGATCACTTTGCTCTAAGCCCTGAAATTAACACAATATTGTAAATCAACTATACTTGGATTTTTTAAAATGTTGAAAAAAAAAGAGAGGGCCCCCCCCACCCCACCTCCATGCCTCACTCCCTGTGAGGTTGAAGGAATAAGCAGGGCTGAACTACAGTCAGGCTGTTTATCCGGGCCCTCCAAAGAAGAGGAAAAACAAACAACCCCCGAAGGCTCGCATTTCTCCATCACTTCACAAAGGTCGATTCTTCTTGCAACTCATAAAGCCGGGGTAGCTAGACAGACAGTGATGAGTGTGGACATCCCGTTTTCCATGTGGGGAACGCGGGCCTTCTGCGGAGATTTCTGTGCCCCCCAGGACAGCTGCAAGTGCCCAGTTGGCACCAGGATTATCAAATTCAGAAGCGGGAAGGCCCGAGGACCTTCTGTCTCTGCCCTCATTTCATGGACTGGAAAGCCGTTTGCGGGGTCACAGGGCCCCTGCGAGTTGCAGGACCGAGGCCAGAACCCAGGGCCCCTCCTGCCTCACTGCCCTTCATTCTCACCTGCCCGCAACCTCACCTGTGCCCTGGCCTCAGAGAAAGTGGCCCCGTGGTGAGGCCTCCCAAACGAATGAACCTTCTGCCGCCTACAACCACATCACCTCAAGGGTTAGAGCTGTGGGCAGCAATCACCCTGATCAGGCTGGGATATCACGGTCCCAAAGGCAAAAGGATGACCTTTGTGTCCAGGGCAAAAATTCCCTAGGAGTTTTCTCTGAGTCCACACATCTGGGCAAACACACTTTGAAAGCTCTGATCCTGTTAGGGGATCCGTTCTGCAAAGGCAGGGGTTCACCTCGGCTTCTCAGCCGATTGGACTTGGATTTTAAAAAACTAGAGGGGAAGGTAGACGTGAAAATTCAAGGGGAGCACTGGAGCCAGGTGGAATGAGGACGTGTGCGTGTGTGTGTATAAGTACTCCTAGCTTTATTATTTTTGTTTTTTGAACTTAATGCATTGTGTGTAAACACAAGATCAGGACTACGCAGAACTTCACGCATGGCTCTGCTTGCCAGAAAGAGGCAAGGGTTCTTTTTGTAGCTTCTCGCCTCAGTACACAGTTGTATACATGCGCACACACAAATGCACACAGACACACACACATGTGCTTTTCGTACCTAATGATAGATGAGTGAAAAATGTATCCACATTGGTAAATACAGCAACAATAGAGTAGGAAGGTGTATCCACGTTGGTAAATACGGCCATCACTGTGGTGGCTGCCTGGCATTCCACTGAATGATGCAGGCGGAATATTATTTAAGTGGTCCTTATGTGTACCCACGAAGGCAGGCTCTGGGATTTTGCTTGGCAATGCTTCCATGAACTTCCTTACAGCTTTACTTTGGCCCTTTCTATTTATCTGCTGGTTTTCTTTAAGTAAATCACTGAATCTGGAATTGGCAGATTCAAAGATACAAGGCTTTTAGGACTCTGACGATGGGGGTGGCAAACCCCAGACTCACTCCTTGAGACCATAAAGGCATTCTCCTTACATCCTCACTGGCCACCACAGTCAATATTTTTTACTTTTGCCAACTGGATGTTTTAACACAGTGAGATCTCTCTTTAAAAAAAAAAAAAAAGTTATTTTCACTGATCAGCTGTCTGTGCCGGGTGCTTCCAGAAGCCTGATCCACTGCTGCCGTTGTCACGGCCAAGACTCAGATTCTGGAAGAATCGAGGCAAGGGCATTTTGATGATGCCCCTGTCTACTTGTGCAGCTCTTTGAAGCTTAGAAAACACTTTTCTTCCTATTATCTAACTGTAAAATGGGGACCAGCAAGCTCTCTGCACAGGGTTGCCCTGTGGATCAGAAATAAATTATAGTGCCGCATTTTATTTAATCAAAAATGTCATATAGCTTATATAAAGTTTATATTTGTAAAAATATGAGCATATTTTTATAAAGCACTGTAGATGTTCTAAAATATATGAATGCAATCCATTTTATATGATTTCTAATAGTGAGACACTGTGAACTGTTTAACTATCTGACAGGAGAGGACTGGCTAAATAAATTATGTTCATCTCTGCGGCGGAATCTCTGCAGCCATGGAAACCAGCATTATCACACTGGAAATGGGTTCCTGGCGTATCACTGGATTCTGGGAACCAGCTTATATATCAGTGCCATGGGTACAGGCCCACTTGTGCCAACAGCATAAATAAATACACGGTGGGTTAGCAGTAGTTATCTCTGCCCAGATGGAAATATGAGCGTTTGAAGATTTTTTGGATTGCCTTTTGCAGGTTTGAAAGACAATGAGGTCACTTTTGAACCAACATAGGAGGAGGAGTTAAAGAAATTGACGACAGTAGTCAGTACTGTTACATGACTGCTATGCCTTTACATGAATATATCTGTGACCTATATATAATCATATATACTTATATTCAGTACATAATATATAATATATATAATTATGTATTCACTTGCATAAATACATAAAAACTATATATAATTATCTATACAAGTGAATACATAATTATATATATTATATATTATATACTGTATTCACTTGTATAAATACATATAAACTATATATATAATTGTCTATCGGAGAAGGCAATGGCACCCCACTCCAGTACTCTTGCCTGGAAAAATCCATGGACGGAGGAGCCTGGTAGGCTGCAGTCCATGGGGTCACTAAGAGTCGAACACGACTGAGCGACTTCATTTTCACTTTTCTCTTTCATGCATTGGAGAAGGAAATGGCAACCCACTCCAGTATTCTTGCCTGGAGAATCCCAGGGACGGCAGAGCCTGGTGGGCTGCTGCCTATGGGGTCGCACAGAGTCGGACACGACTGATGCAACTTAGCAGTAGCAGCATAATTATCTATAGTATATAGTATATAATTATATGGTATTCACTACATACATATATATATGTGAGTGTACATATTAACTATATACATAGTCAGGTGAACATCACAGCAATCTTAGGGAGACTCCCCATCACATGGCCTTTAGGGAACCAAGGTTGGGGCTCTATGGCGGCAGCCCATACCCCCTCCACCCCGCGGAGCTGGCGGGGCCTGAAGACAGGTTTTGGGGGACCCGGATGATCACTTCTCCGGCCCCCAGCAGCAACCCTGCCTTTCCCGTTGCCCCTGTAGGTTGCAAAACCGTGCACTACGACCTGGTGTTCGTGCTGGACTCCTCCTCGAGCGTGGGCAAGGAGAACTTCGAGAAGGTTCGGCAGTGGGTGGCCAACCTGGTGGACACGTTCGAGGTGGGCCCGGAGCGCACGCGGGTGGGCGTGGTGCGCTACAGCGACCGCCCGGCCACGGCCTTCGAGCTGGGCCGCTTTGGCTCGCGGGCAGCGGTGCGCGCAGCGGCGCGGCAGCTGGCCTACCACGGCGGCCACACGCACACGGGCGACGCGCTGCGCTTCATCACACGCCACAGCTTCACCCCGCGCGCCGGCGGCCGCCCTGGGGACCGCGCCTTCAAGCAGGTGGCCATCCTGCTGACAGACGGCCGCAGCCAGGACCTGGTGCTGCCTGCCGCCGTGGCCGCGCGCCGTGCCGGCATCCGCATCTTTGCTGTGGGCGTGGGCGAGGCGCTGCGCGAGGAGCTGGAGGAGATCGCCTCCGAGCCCACAGCGGCGCACGTCTTCCATGTGTCGGACTTCGACGCCATCGACAAGATCCGGGGCAAGCTGCG
>SJYF01001398.1:2530588-2541874 GCA_006410515.1 Procapra przewalskii
AGGGTCCCCTGGGCACTGTGCCTTGGGCCCGAGTCTAGGGAAGGAAAATTCAGGAGGGCTGGGTCCTAAACCCCATCCAGCCTCAGAGTTCGGTTCCACGTCTCTGGTTGCAGCTCCATATCAGCCATGGGGACCGTGCACTGGCTTCTCAGGGCCATTGAGTCGGAGAAGGTGCTTGCAGAGGCCTCACCCAAGCACCTGCTCACAGAGAGAGAGATGTCGGGTCCTGCCCCTCTCCTGAGGTGTCACAGTGAAAGGTCATGGAAGAACGGGGCACAGACCGCCTTCAGGAACTGTCCCCGACAAGCCCGAGGCAGCCACTTCAAGATGATGGCCGCTGCTGGTCCCAGAGGCCAGGGGCTCTTGACCTGTTGCTCTCTGAGATCACCCGAGGCCTCCGAGTTATTTGTCTGGAATCTTGACTGTGGCTGGGGCTAGGGGGATGAAAGAGGGAAGAGTATGTGGGTGGAGTGGGGGGACAACTGGGCAGAGAGCCAGGAGCCCCTAGGGCTCTGACCTGGGCAGCTGACCTCAAGATTCTAGTGGGGTCATCCTGAGGCCAGCCCCCTCTCCAGGACAGGAGGGGCTGGAGTGGGTTTCTCCCATGTCAGCCTTTCCCCAGCTTCAGCCTGTGCCTGCTTCACCGGGCTGACATTCCTTCCTTGCTGGTAACTGCCCCCTCCCGGGCCCAGGTCGGGGCAGGGAGCATTGTCAGCCTCTGTCTTACTGACTTCTCTGGGGGACTGAGCCCTGGGTCAGGGAGCCCTGAGGGTCCCACCTAGACAGGGGCAGGAGGCTGGGTCAGTAGAGGAGGGACTGACAGTGGGAACAGCTGGCCGGAGCTGCAGGGACCTGGTCTCAGGGATGGGCCAGCCTTGCAGCTAAGCCTTGTCTGAGACTTGATGCTTCTCTCCGTTTCTTTAGCACTCTGTGGCTTTTTCTCTGTGTTGACTATTAATCTCTACTTACTTATTCACAGATGCTTAATGAGAATCTGTATTTTGTGCAGCCTTGTGCTGATTTCTGGGCCTATAGAAAAAGATAAGACGCAGCCCTTGCCCTCAGGCTTTCCTCATCTGTTGTTCAGTCTCTAAGTCGTGTCGACTCTTTGCGACCCCTGGACTGCAGCACGCCAGGATGCCCTGTCCATCACCTCCTGGCGTTTGCTCAAACATGTCCATTGAGTCAGTGATGCCATCCAGCCATCTCATCCTGTCATACCCTTCTGCTGCCTTCAATCTTTCTCAGCATCAGGGTCTTTTCTAATGAGTTGACTCTTCACATCAGGTGGCCAAAGTGTTGGCGCTTCAGCATCAGTCCTTCCAAGGAGTATTTAGGATTGATTTCCTTTAGGATGGACTGGTTGGATCTCCTTGCTGTCCAAAGCATTCTCAAGAGTCTTCTCTAGCGCTACAATTCGAAAGCATCAATTCTTTGGCGCTCAGCCTTCCTTATGGTCCTCAAATGACTACTGGGAAAACCATAGCTTTGACTAGACGGACCTTTGTTAGCAAAGTAATGTCTTTTCTTTTTAATATGCTGTCTAGGTTTGTCATAGCTTTTCTTCCAAAGAGTAAGCGTCTTTTAATGTCATGTCTGCAGTGATTTTGGAGCCCAAGAAAATGAAATCTGTTCCTCATCTAGATATTGGGAAAGATACCAAAAAAAGGAATGTGGTGGGTGAGGTCCTGCTGTGGTTTTGGTGGATGGTGACCTTGAGAATGAGGGAGGGCTTCCTGGAGGAGGTGGCACTTAGTTTAGAAGAAAGAGCGCAAGCTTCAGGATGAGGTGGCAACGTTTAGTCAATGCACTATAATGATTGGAGGAAAGGAGCCGAGTGGGGGCTGGTGGCTTTGTGTGATTGTCAAGGCCTGGATAAAGGGGGGCCTTGTGTGCATGGCAAGGCACTGAGGGTTCTGGGCAGGACGTGACATGGTCAGATCTTCACGGAAAAAGGAATGCTGGCCGGTGAGCGAGCCCCCTCACAAAACAGCTGGGCAGCTTCAGAGAATGGTGTTGGTGGTAGATGCCCAGGCCTGTGTTGCAGATGAGGAAAGGGATGCCAGAGGGTTAAGGGGCACTCACCTGCTCCACAGGGTGCAGTTCACTGGCTGTGGACTTCCATAGTGACCTCATTTGACCATCGTTACAGCCTCCTAAGATACAGATGCTCCCCTTCTTGCTGAATGCTGAGATCCAAGGGGGCCCAGCTGCAAGGCCTGTGGGGCCCTCAGCAGCAGTCCAGAGGCGTCATGGCGCCATGGGGGGAAGAGGAGGAAGGGAGGATGAACTGCTCCAGCAAGGCCGGGTGGAGACTTCATCTAGGTGCATATGACCAGAAATACCGGCTGACGAGAGGCGGGAGCTAGGGCCAGGTCCAGCCAGGGGGCAGTCATCCAGCCTGGTGGCCCAGGGTCTGTGAGTGCCCAGCTGACCGCCCCCACTACCGCCCCAGCATTTCTTCATCCTGGCAGCCTGGGTTCAAAGTGTTTCTTCATCTTGGCAGAGCAGAATCTAGATTTTGAAGAGGATGCCCCTCCCAGGAGATGGTTTTGGGAATGGTTCGGACAACCCTGGAGAGGTCAGGTCACTGGATTGTGTTGCCCAGTTAATAAAATGGCAGTGTGGGCACAGAATCTGGGCCGTCAGCCTCTGCCCTCATCCCCCTGTGCCCCTAGAATACAGATTTTACCACCACTGACCCTGGGTCTGAGTCAGGGACAATGGTCACAGGTAACAGCAAACCCTGCTCTAACTTGCTTAAGCAGTAAGACACATGGGCATCACCCAGGATGCAAAGGCCAGCGGTCGGGCAGCCCCGAGCGGAGACCAGGCCCTCTACTCTCCTGTGGCTCTGCTCGCTCTTGGTGTTAATTCTGTTCTTGGCAGATTTGTGTGTCAGGGTCCGGCAGTGACCAGCGTGGATGGAAGAGATGCTGATGAGGTTCTGTTTGGAGAAGACAGACGTTGGGGAGGGAGAGGGAGGCACTGGGAGCAGGGATGGCAGGGAGCCAGGGCCCCTGGGTTGGGAGGGCCTGACCATCATGAGCTCTGGTCTCCTCATCTTGGGGAGAATCACAGCTGCCCACTTGTCTGTGACCCAGAGGAAGCAGGAAAGGAGCCCCTGCCTCACTCCCTGCCTGCCTGGCTGGCTGACCTCATCCCACAGCAGCCAGTGAAGGGGCCAGGTGACACGGGCCCGAGCAGGACAGAGAAAGAGCGGGTGTGGGTTGGACCCAGGAGAGGAGAGGGTGACCCCACAGGCCTGGACTGTCTAGCTGGATGCCTATAGGCCCTGTGACTGTCCCCAGCCAATCACCGTAACCTCGGAGTGAAAGCAGGCTGACTCTCTGGGCCTGAACCATAGGACCCTGTTTGACATTGTGGAGTGGAGTCAGTTACCGCCTCTCCTCCCTCAGGGAAAGGGGTCTGACCCCAGCAGGAACACCAGGGATCAGACCCAAGGGGAAAGGATACAGGTCCAGCCCGCCAGCACGTCACACGTCTGCTGTGGAAATGTCAGGAGAAAGTCAGGACTCTCCCTTGCAGACTTCTCCACATGCCTGAATGGAGGGAAGAGTCGAGTTATTCTTAGTCATCTGAAGGGAATCTAGTTTGTAAATACAGCTGGAGGCTGAGAGGGTCTGCTCTATTCTGGAGACTCAGGAAGCAAAATCTCTTCACAATTGCTTCAATTAGAAACAAAGCAAAACAAAACAGAAGAGGGGATAGTAACGGAGTGGAAAGCACGTGGTGGCTGAGATCAAGGAGCCCCACAGCATCCAAACAGCCAGAAGCCCCTTGGCACAGGGAGGGCACCTGCGGATGACTCATGGTCTGGATCCGGGCTGTTCCCGCAGGGGCTTCTCACCGATGACCTGGGAGATCTGAGAGTAATGGCATGGGTTTCCAGTGTTGTGATCATTCATTCCCTCCAGTCCATTCATTCATTTATTCATTCAGCAGCCATGGTGGATTCACACTAATCTGTTCATTCATCCGACTTCAACCCAACCATATGTTGCAGTCGGCATTGGTTCACTTCGGTCCGTCTATCCGTCCGTTCGTTCATTCATTGAGCAGTCACACACTGAGTGAGTCCTCTGCCAGGCAATTACCAGGTGTCCGGGATGTAGTGTTGGAGCTGATGTCCTTCTTGTCCTTGGGAAGCTTTCTCTCCTGGAGGCAGTGGGGAAGTGACAGATTATTATACCACAGACTGTGCATGCTGGTTGCCTCCTGCCGTTTGAAATTTCTGTTCGTTTGTCTGCGTCAGAGCTGCCTTCACCCACGGAATACAATCCTCACCAGGGAAAGGCTGTTCCCAGGGGTACCAGTGCCTGGAACGGAGCCTAGGATGGAGGAGGAGTTGCCTGAATGTTGTTGAAAGAGAAATCAGGGGCAGTGGATTCTGTGCTGTGCACGTTGGAAGCAACTCACGCAGTGATCTACTGCCTCCCAAATGCAAAAGACTAAGCATATTCAGCAAATCTGAAATCCTAGCCAACAATAACTGTTTCCCTTGTGTGTATGAGCAGAGTGGAATGATTATATGTTGAAGGTTGATGAACGTCTGGAAAAGGCAGGCTGGGGCGTGGGGGATGGGGGATGAATCATACCTGCTCCCTATGGCAGGCCACATCTGGGGGAGAAGGACCCCAACCTGATTTCCCAGGGTCAGGGTGGGGAGGTGAACAGCACTTAGAGAGCCTGCTGTTCTCTGAGCACCAAACGTTTTGAAGGCTGGGGAGGATATTTGCGTTTCACTCACACTGTGTTCTCACCCAGCCCAGTTGGGGTGGAGGGAAGGGGCGGTGGCCGTGCTCACGATTTGCATGTGGGGAAACGGGTGCCTAGTCCTGCGCTGGCCATCACGTGTGGCCAGTGACCAGTCTGGGGCTGGTCCAGACTGCGAAGTGCCTGAGTGCCATTCCCACTGGATTTTATAGACGTGGTATAAAAGGAGCAAAGCAGCTCATGCATCTTTTTATATTAATTACATGTTTAAATGATAGTATTCTGGAAATTTGGGGCTTCCCTTGTAGCTCAGTCAGTAAGAGTCTACCTGCAATGCAGGAGACCTGGGTTGGGTTCCTGGGTCAGGAAGATTTCCCCTGGAGAAGGAAATGGCAATCTACTCTAGTACTCTTGCCTGCAGAATCCCGTGGACAGAGGAACCTGGCAGGCTACGGCCTGTGGGTCCCAAGAGTCGGACACAACTGAGAGATGAAGCACACGGCACACACACATCCTGGAAATTTAGGTTTCAATACAACATATTCCTAAAAGTAATTTTACCAAGTTCTTTCTACTTTTTTAAAATTGTGGCTGCTAGGAAATTTAACTTTCTGTATGAAGCCTACATACGAGCTGCTTCCTCCTCCGCTTCTTCCTGCTCCTCCGTCTTCTATGATGCTGATGCTGCAAATGGGAACTGAGGTCTGACTGCTTCCAGGGCCCATGCTTTCCAGTCAGCCCGGCTATAGGAGGAAGGCAGGGCGGTCTGAGGGGACAGTGGGGAAGCTGAGTCCCAGCTCAGCGCACAGGAGGTGAGGGGCCAGCATCCAGGTGGGTGCCCAGCCCCAGCCCTCAGGCAGCACAGGTTGGGGTATGGGGGCCGTGGCTGCTCTGCTCTGGTCTGGAAGCCCAGCTGGGAGTGACCGTGTGAGCAGAGGAGGAGGTGACGTGGGGACAGGACCAGGCCTGGGATTGGACAGTGCTTTTTCAGGGTGACCGCTGCGGAAGCTTCTCTTTGTCAAAATTGCTCCTGGACCAGCCATGAACTTGAACTGTGCTTCTGCTTCTCAGGCCTCAGAATGCCATCATCCCTCACTGCTTGGAGCAGAATTCCCATAACCTGCCTCCTAAATCGTAGCAGCAAATAGGGTAACTTGGTGCCGCCAGCTGATTTTTTTTCCTAATGCATTAATGGCTTCCTTTGCGCGTCCGTCCTTTCTCAGAGTTCATATTCACAACGCTTAGGTGCTTATGTTGGCTTTTACCCAATGGCCACTCCTGGTCCCTCGCTGGGGTGGCTAGTTCGGGTCACTCCTAAAGTGGCCCCACTGGCTGGGAGCAGACCTGGGATTTTGACCTCACTCTGTTTGACCACAGGGCCTTAGCTCTTCCCACTAAGTTTGGATATTCAGAAACCATCTTTAAACCCACCGTGGCTTTGGAGTCTCACCCTAGTCCCCTAAGTAAATTTTTCTTCTGTTGCTGATGGCCCTGAGGGGCCAAGTGGCTTATCCAGGATCACAGGGAATCAGACTCCTCACCCAGCTCAGCACCCAGTGCCCGCGAGTTGAGCTTTTCTGAGCTGTCCTTCCATAGTAATCCCATCAGATGTCTAATTATTGAACCCTTCCAGGGCCTGGTCAAGCCCTGGCTCCTGCATGGTGACCAGTGGCTGTTTGTTCAATAGACAGATGAAGGTCACGGTAGCTGAAGAAATCTTTATCCTCATTTTTATAAATGACAGAGATGATCTGCAAACTTAGGAGCGACCAGCAGCAGCAGCAGCAGCAAGCACGCATGGCAGTGTTGTCAGAGACCTGTTTCTAGCATCATGACCTCCGTGGCCTTGCCCGGTGACCTCTCCTAAGGCCTGCTCTGGCCCGTGGCTCACTGTTCCCCTGGCCCTGGGCTCATCCAGGGAAGCACCTCCGTGTCAGGACATCAGCTCCTGCCCCTCCGTGGCCTGCCGAGGCCTCCAGGGGACTAAATCTCAGCCTGGCTTCCTGCAGAGTGTGGGGCGGAGGCCCAGCCCCGGAGCCGCAGCTGTAATTAAGAGCCCTCTCCACCCCGGGTTCCGTCACGGCCACGACACAACCTTTATATAGCTGGTGGTGTGGCCTTCAGCAATCCTGTGGCCTGCCGGCGCCCACAGCTGGGGAGCCTCCGCCTGCTTCTATTCTGGGGATGCTCTCTGGTGGTCCTGCCTCCCCTCTCCCCAGGGACAAGGGCCATGTCCTGGGCTGCATCCTGTGGCTCTTGGATATGAGCGTGGGCGGAGCCTCTCGTGTCTCTGCAGCCTCCCTCCCTCCTCTGTGCTGTGTCCATGTGCTTTCCCGTGGGTTTTGGCTCCTGGATGCGAGCCTTACCATGAGAACACTCACACGCACGCTCAGAGGGGCTTTCTCATGTGTGAGGTGGAAGGCATTTCACTGTTCTCCTGCAGATCTCACTGGGAGCATGTCGGCATCCGCTCCCCAGCCACGTGTTTCACCAGTTTGTGATTTTATGTGTGTCCTCAGCCCCTGCAAGAAGGGTCCCGGCATCCTGTGCTCGTTAGACCTGCTCACAGACTTGGCAACCATGAGGATGGGGAAGGTGGGCCCAGGGGCTGGGCGCTGAGATTCCTTGAGAGGCTCTTTCTTGCTTTTGACTGTATCTGCCATAGGCCACTTCACCTACGGGTGAAGAAATCACTTGAAAATGTATTCTATGCTTTTTTTTTTTAATAACATAAAACAGTATGAGTAAATCGCGGGACTTATTTGTATAACTGGGACGGACCAGGTGGACCTTTGAAGACGGCAGCTCGCGGCAGTGTGTGTCTTAAGGGCTCTCTATTATACTCTCGGGTTACTTTCTCAACACATATTTTTTGTTTCCCTCTTATCTCTTGGACTTTGTTCTGAGGCAAGGGGATCGTGATGCTGAATGATCGCATCTGAGATTCTACTTTTAGGGCGATACTTTCCAGAAAGGATATGGAGGGAAAAAAATCAAGTGACTATAAATGTGATTTCATAGAGTGGTTTAAATGCTTTGAAGAAATAAGAAAGGTTCATATGATGAAGGGTCTTAAGTGGAAAGGTTATAGGAAGGCCTTTGAGAAGAGAAAAGCTGAGTTGAAGCTGGAATGACATGGAACAGCCATTCACGCCAAAATTGATGGGCCCAGAGTTCCAGGCAGAGGCAAGTAGGGGAGCCAAGGGCCTGCAGGAGGCCTGGGCCTGATGCTGGTGGAGGAGGGGCTGGGCCCGGCGGGGGCGGGCAGCAACGGTGCCCAGGAGGGTAGCATCATGGCACTTACCAGCGAGGGGCGCTTTACCAGCGAGGGGCGCTTTACTGGCGAGGGGCACTTACCACCGAGGTGCCCTTACTGTTGACGGCGGATGCCGAGGCTTGACTTGGGGGCTTGACTCTCCGGAGCCCACCCAGCTGGGAGGGGGCCAAGTACCAGCCAAGGGCAGAGCACACCTCAGCACCCAGGAATGTCCCCTTGAGGACTGAGAGATTCTGTCCAGGGAGAGCCTGGGCCCGGCTGTTGGCATGTCTGGGCAGTGTGTCCGGGCTGGGAGTTTGTTTGGGCCTGTCTCCCTTGGGGCCTGAGTCTTGTGGTCATCAGAGAGGGCACAGCCCTGCTGGCGGCCTTGTGCCCAGGGACCAAGTCCTTCTGTCCCCACCCGTCTTCTTTCCCACGTCCCTCTGTGTGACCCGGAGACTTGGAGTGAGGTCAGTGCATGCGAGCACACACGCACACTTACTCACATACACCCCATAAATCATACATACACCCCCAATACTCTACACACACACCCCCACACACAGACACCCCTTAAATCATACAAGCACTCCCAGACACTCTGCACACACCACACACACACTCACATCTGGGAGCACACACATGCCCACGAGGCGACCCGCCCAGCTCGTCCATCCTGGGTGGACCTGAAGCCGGGGCAGAGCCGGCGGCTGCCCCAGCTGCGGGTTTGGAGCCGCCACGTGGATGCCTGTGGCCTGGCTCCCCGACCACTTCGTCCTCAGGAAGTGAGGCTGGGGGTCCCACCCTTTGCCTGAAGGTCACTGGGAGGTCCTCCCCGGGAAGACTTGTCTTGATCGTGGTCACCCCCTGGAAATGGTCATGGTGTTTCTTAATTCTGATTACGAGCTGGGACATTTTATTGGAAAATTACTGAAAGCAATGGAAAACTAAAAGCCACCCATCACTCATTCTTGATTTGTGCACTTGGGGAAGAAGGCAGAGTCGCCCAGCCCGGCCCCACAGGGCCCGTGCCCGACGAGATCCCTGCCTGACTCCTCTGTCGGCCGCATCTGTGTGACCCATGTGTCTAAACCCCACAGCTTCTGCCTTTAGCCTCTGCTGAACCAGGGAGGGCAGCTCGTGGTGTCCACACTTCCTGATGAGTGTGTCCTGATGCACAGAAGAAGCAGGCTCCCTCGCATCCTGAGTGCTCCCCACCGCTGCTGGGTTCTGGAGTCTTAGGATGGCTGTCCTGCCTTTTTAGTCCTGAGCTCTCTGCGGATCTGTGCAGGCAGGGAGGCTCCTAGAGCAGGCTTGCACATGCCCAGTGACTCCCCCAGTGTAGCGTGGGCTGGTTGGAGGGCTTCGCACCCCGCGCCCTGGGTGAAGCGTCAGGCCCATTAGCTCACCTCTTCCTCTCCTGTTCGTTGGTACGAAGAGGGTGACTGTGACATTTCTGCCTTGTCGAGCGTCCTGAAAATCTAAGGATTGGGGTATGGAAAGTGCTCGACACAACAATGGCCCTGAACACACATTCTGCCACTGTCTGCTCTGCTGTATGTGTGTGTCAGCACGTGTGGGCTGCAGCCCCCAGGCTCCTCTGCCCCTGGAGTTCTCCAGGCAAGAATCCTGGAGTCGGCAGCCATTGCCTTCTCCAGGGGATCTTCCCGACCCAGGGATCGAACCTGCATCTCCTGCGTTAGTAGGCCAGCTCTTTACCGCTAAGCCATCTGGGAAGCCCTTGTGTGTATATTTATTATTTGTCAGAAAGATGATTGAGTTTCTATGTTTCAAGCAGGGCAGTATTTCTCGACCTTTTAAAAATAATTTCCTCCTTTGAAGGGTATTTATGTAAGTGTTCTGTTTCCTCTCATTGCCTGCTTCTCTGAAACTGTAATATCACACCTACTATTTATGCTGTTTGGGTAGGTTGAACTTTGGAGGGCCCCATCTGAAATCCCTCAAGATTTTTTCAACCCCTCCCTGAAAGCCATTTTTGCCCCTTTGGAGGCAATATTACCCGCTTTGAGAACGCGTGGTTTCTGGCATGTGTGAGGATTGCAGGATGAGAATTTGGGGAGGGCCTGCGTTCATAGCCTGCCCTCTGTCTCTGGGGAGCTGCAGTGTTGTTGAGCAGATGGACTGAGGTCTAGAGGCCCCAGTTAAACACAAGTTTCTCTGTTTGACAGGTTCCTTTTTTAACCTTTAGTTTTCACTATAAATTGAGGACAGAAATATTACTACCTACTCTCTATAGCCCAGCAGACATGCACATGAAAGGCTCCCTTTGTAGCCTGGCACAGAGTTCGTGACCATCATAATCAGGGCACGGCCTTGCCAGCACTTCTGATCTGTGGCACAGAGACTGGATGGAATCCCAGCTCTGCCCCCTGCCCGCTGGCGGGTCCTGGGCTGGAGTCTGAGCCTCTCTGAGCTTTGGTTTCCTCATCTGAAAGAATGTGCTATTTACCGATCTGGTGAACAACTTAACTGTGGTTCTTGTTTTTATTGCACTTGTTTTTATTATCATACTTAATGCCATGATGCTGAGAAAGATTGAAGGCAAAGCAGAGGGGGGGTGAAAGAGAATGAGATGGTTAGATAGCATCACTGACTCAATGGACATGAATTGGAACAAACTCCAAGAGATAGTGAAAGACAGGGAAGCCTGGTATGCTGCAGTTCATGGGATCAGAGAGTCAGGTGCAACTGATAAACTATTTTTATGACAAATCTACGTTTAAAAAATGTCAAAACCCGAAGTTCTGAGACATAACGACTGGGTGTGAGCTCCTCATCACAGGAGGGAATCAGGCAGAGTCTCGAAGTTCACGCACTTTGAATTCTGTAAAGGGAGCTAGCCTATTCAGGAAGGCAAGCCCGTCCTTGACCTAGTGCATGGGCTGGCCAACTCCAGCCCGCAAGCCAGATGCACTCAGGCACCACGTTTTACACACTGAGTTTTACTGGAGGATGTAGTTCATGTCAGCTTGTTTGCATGTTGTCGGTGGCTCTGTTCACACAGCCACAGGCCGTGGTTGTGCCAGCGACCACGTGGCCCGTGAAGTCTGAAGTGTTCACTCTCTGGCTCTGTACTGGGAAAGATCACGGACTTCTGATAATGGGTTCTGATGCAGTGGTTGAGAGAATCTGAAGTCACTGCCACTGTCTCCTGGGGTGACCCTGGAGAGGGCGTTTCATGGGGTGCTGAGCAGGGTGGGTGGGAACCCCACACAGCCCATTATATTATATTATAAATTAATATATATTTTACATTATATTATAACTTAATA
>SJYF01001398.1:2541921-2567858 GCA_006410515.1 Procapra przewalskii
TCTTACAAATTAATATATACTATTATAAATAATATGTTATATATAATCCCACTGTAAATTATCAATTATATACTGTAAATTATCAATTATCCAGAAGGCCCCTTCCCTTTTGTGTCTTGATTGTCATCCTGCATAACCCTCTCCCCCGCCCCCAGGAGCTGTTGCTTTATGGGTGCTTCCTCGCCTTGCCATTTTTAAGGGGTGACTTGTGTATCCTAAAAAGTCCGTCTGCCATCCCAGGTCTTAGATAAGGATTCACACCCCGGTACGACTAGAAAGGACTCAAGGTCAGCTGTGGGTCTGCGTGCTCCCCTTGCCACTGCCCGGCTGTGGGACGGTTCCGGCCATGGCGCTCTTTGTCCCTGGGGTCATCCCAGACAGAGTGCAGGCGTGCAAGCGTGACTGTCTTGTTTGGCATCGTCACCCCAGGAGTTCCGGCTCAGGGAGGGAGGTTTGACTCTGCACTTGCCACAGTGGCTTTCGTGTTGCGTCGGTAAAGGGATGAAATGCAGTGGCCACAGTGAAATTGGCACTTGCAAAATGTATATACACGTATACACAGTCTATATATACACACGTGTCTGTAAATAAGTATGCATCTGTATAATTAACTCTGTGGAGGAATTCTGCCTTCTGAGTGTCTCTCACGTCCTGTAGCTAACCTTGACCTAGCTGAACTGGATTCACACTTGTGGGAGGGCGAGGGGGGCACAGGGGTTACATGGTGTCTGGGGCTTTCCAAGAAATGCGGCTGATTAATTGCTGTGCTTCTGATACAGCCTCACGCTTCCTGGAAGGCTGAAGGAAAACAATTGTCCAAGTAGCATGTTCTTGGCGACTTTTGGCTGTAAAATGTGTCTGTCTTTGTCCTTTTAATGACACAGATTCTGGTTTCTTTGAGTGTATCCACATATAAACACAACAAATCACAGACACGCAGTCACACAAACAACAGATACACATACTCACTCAAACACATGGGCACGCAAACACACATGCCCACTCAGAACACACACTGGATGCATGTATGTGCCTACACACACTCACACACGAATCTAGAGAGAGGTGGTCCATATAGCAAAACCCCCTTCCTCCTGACCCTCAGCCTGGAAGTTATAAAATTGCAGCTTTATTAAAAATCAGTGCATTTGGGGGCTTTCCAGGTGGTGCTAGTGGTAAAGAATCTGCCTGCAAGTGCAGCAGACTTAAGAGACGCAGGTTCAATCCCTGGGTTGGGAAGATCCCCTGGAGGAGGTTATGGCAACCCATTTCAGTATTCTCTCCTAGAGAATCCCATGGACAGGGGAGCCTGGAGGGTTACAGTACGTAGGCTTGCAAAGAGTCGGACACAACTGAAGCGACTTAGCATTACGTACGCATGGGAGAAAGGTGGAGGAATGGCATGGGGAGTAGGAACAACAACAACAAAAAAACCCAGTGCACATGGAGTGTCTGTCTGCACTTCTGAAATACCTGCTCATATTCCGGATGTAGCCAGTGTTGCTTGATCAAGTAATGAACACATGGTGGAGTTTTTTTGGTTCGTTTTCAGTCTCCTGTTCCTTGCATCAGTCTAACAACTGGACATAAGGATGAGGGACCAAGGAGGGGGCAGTGAGGACAGGAGCTCTTGGAGGGGCCCCAGCTCCCCTGCAGGGCGAGCCCGGCGTCCCTCGGTGCTTGCTCAGCCTGGGTGTTTTGTGCTGCAGCTGTGTCTGCCTAGGGCCCCAGATCCGGCCCTGAGCTCAGGGTGAACCAGAGGAGTCTGTACTGGTGGACCCGTGGTTCCAGGGGTTGGAATGCAGAGCTGAGCATCTCCAGTGACTTCACCTTGCCCAAAGCCCGCCCAGAACTGGGAAGGCCCTGAGCCCCGAACCCCAGGCAGGAGAACGAAAGGAAACCTGCCCGCTGTGAACTCTGTGTTACATGCAAGTCACCGATCAAGTGTAAAAAGTGTCCCCGGCATCATGTCCCATCCCCGTAACGTGGGCCTAGGAATCTGGCGAAACCCCCTTCTAGAGGCGTCCAGGGCACAGCAGCCCAGAGGGTCCCACCCTGGCCCCAGTCTGCCCAGCCCACGCCCAGCCCCCTTCTCATCACTGCTCCTGCTCAGTTGGCCTTGCCTCATGGGGGCTGTGTGGGGGCAAGGACCCCCCAGGTTGCAAGGTTGAGTGCTGTCCACAGATCCCACTGAAGGCTGCCCCTCACGGCCCTGGTGCCCCCAGGCTCAGGGTGGAGCGGGAGAGGGAGCTGGAGCTGAGCCCAGCCTCCCAGGCAGGTGGGCTGGGCAGGGCCCAAGAGGCGGGGCAGGTGTCCCTGAGAAAGTGGTCTGAGTAGGCCTGGGGTGGGCGGAAGGGTCGGCTGGAGTTAGGAAAAGTGAGCGGAGGTTTGACCAGAGAGCCCAGCACCTGGTGATGCCATGGTGAAGACACGGGGCTGTTAGGGGACGGGGCAGTGGCCGTGGTCAGCTGGGAGGAGATGGGGCCCCCATGCCCGCACTCCCTGCGTGAGGTCGGCAGGAAGCCTCACTGCGGGAGGGGCTCCGCATCCCCTGCCTGCAGGTCCTCGGGGGAGGCTGCTGTCTGCGGCGGGCAGGTGGGCAGTCCTAGGTGGGGGCCCTGCTCCCTGGGCCATGTGCCCTCGTGCCCTAGACTTCCTCCTGGCCTCAGCCCTGGCTCTGCTCAGCACGCTGCCTCCACGGCTGGTTTGTCTGGTGCAGGGGGTAGGCAGCCAGGCTGGCTGTGCTGACCTACCAGTCTCCCCACGGCTCCCATGGAAATGCAGCTAGTGGCCGTTTCAGGAACCCACCTCCGCTGACCCTCGGGGAGAGGGGCCAGGGGCAGGTGGGCCTGGGGGCCGGCCGTGTCCGTCTCTGCCTGGTGCCCTGGTCCCCACCTTGCCACCCCGCCCCCCACACACAGGCATGCAGGGCCTGACACGGCGCACGGCTGAGCTGGGCCCCACTATCTGCATTGGGCTCCAGGCCTCTGTCTCTGTCCCCTGACTGGGGACTTGACCCTGAGTCTGGACACAGTCTGACCCCAGGCCACCTGCTAATGGAGAGGCTGTGGTCGCAAGTAGAGAGAAGAGACTGGCTATCTTGCTCGCCCATCCGCCCTGAGACCCACAGACACTGTGGATGGTGGTCAGGGGTGTGCCTGCGAGGAGGCATTTGCGCTCCCTCAGCCTGTCCTCTTTCCTGAGTTGCAGCGGGGAGGTGGTTTGTCCCGGCCACACGCCGAGGGCCTCGGGTCTGTGCTGCCCCCGGAGCCGGGCTCCCGAGGCCTCTTCCCACCGTGGGTCTCCCGCTTGTCCCTCCACCCCCTGCCTCCGGTCTTAGCCCAGTCTCTGCCCCTCTGCACAGGGCCGGGGGACATGTCTTGTCCACCCTTCTCTGGAGTCATGTGATAATTTTGCCGCTTTTTTGGTTTTCCTATTTCTCCATCTCCTCAGACTCAACGTTGGAAGGAAGGGAGGGTTTGTTTTGCCTAGTTTTTCTCGCCTGCTCAGCAACTGTCTCACGTGGGAGCCCTGCCTATGTGAAAGCCTTGGGGCTGGTCCCCCTCCTCTCTGATCCTGCAGAAGCTTGGGGTTCGGGGGTATGCATGACAGGCTGGGCTCGGGTGACACCTCGCTGGGTACCGGCGTCCTGGGGTGAGGGGGACCGTGACCCCGTGGGATCGCCATGGCCTCGGCCCTGAGTCTGGAGCCGCCTGTCCTTTCTCTTGTCCAGTCCCTGTTGGGACCCTGAAGGGTGTAGATTCGGTTCTGGAACTGAGGAGACAGTCCCGGAAGGTCGGAGATGGAGGGTGCCTCGCGCAGAGAGCGCGGCTTCCCCTCACGAAGCTTCTCCCGCCCCGGCCGTCCGCACGGAGCTTTCCGGGTGCAGGGCAGAGTCGTGCTGCCATCCCACGTGGGCGTGAGCTCTGCCTCGTGGTGGCGAACTCTGTCACTTGGGGGCCCGACCCTGTCCTCTGAGACCCTCCCTCCTGTAGCCTCCGGGCTCCTCCCTGCCCCCGGTCCCCCTCCAATCTCACGAGCCTCCCCTTCTCAGCCTCCTCTGCTGGACAGTTCTCGTGTCCCGGAGTGTGACACGGGAGGCTGGGACCTACTCCGAGGCCTCTTCTTGGCCCTCTCCCTCTCCAAACCATCTCCTCCACCGCCCCTCCCAGCGCGTTAAGCGCTGTCCACACACGGGCCATTCCCAAACCAAAAGCCAGGCCTCGTCTTGGAGTTGGAAAGCCAGGCTTATGGATCTGGTTGCTTGCTGGGTGTCTCGAGACACCTCAGACACGGGGTGGTGGGAACTGGACTTGGGTTCTCTGTTTTCCAGATGGGTTCTTCCTACAGGTTTCCAGACACTCAGAACTTTCTTTCTTTCCGGTTCTCTCCTCATCCAGTTGGCCACCCGCCTGCCCCCTCTGCTTGGCGGAGAGCCCGGAGTCTGGCCGCCTCTCCCTGTGCACCCCCGTGGCTCTCCGCCATCCCCTGGCTGGTCCCTCTGCCCCCGTCCTTGCCCAGGCAGAGCGGCATCTCCTCTGGGGCCTGTCAGTCCCCACCGTCCTGGGCCACCCCCAGCTTGGTTCATGGTCGCTCCTCCCTCTTTGCCATCCCGGCCGTGGTGGCCATGCTCCCCAGCCCCCCTGGCCCTGGCCCGCGCCTCTGGTGGGCCACCCTTCTCCTGCTCTCCTGCCTGCCTCCGCCTCAGACCTCAGACCTCAGCGGAGACACCCTGGCCCTCCAGCCAGCTCCCACCGCGCTGTTTGCCTCCCCCACTGGCCTCCGCACCTTCAGGGGTTGTGATTGCACGGTTCTTGGAGACATCAGTGCCTGGCTTGACAGGTTTCTGCTCTGTCTGCAGGAGGCGGCAGCTCCCTGAGTGCCGAGGGCTCCTTACCACGATCCCTGGACTGGCTCAGCGCCTGGTGCGTGGCAGGCGCTCGTCAGATGCGGCGTGAGGGAGGTTTGCATTCAGGTGCTTCTCAGACGCCAGGTGCTAATGGTCACTGCGGGGCTGAGCACCTGGGTGCTGGCCGAAGGCTCTGCCACCCTCCCAACTTCCAGCCACCCCAGGCTCCTCCCTGCCCGGCTTCCAGGAGGTCCTTGCAGTCTCTGGTGACACCTACTGGTGCTCAGCCCAAGGGACAGTCCCCAGGAGGAGGGAGGTCCAAGGAACAGGACAGCTGGAATCACGCCCTCCTGGCAGGGGTCACATTCAAGGTCACTGTGATAACCTCTCTCCCTGGCCAGGATCGCCCCCTTCCTGCCCTGCTCTGTATCCTGGGCAGAGTCATTTCCTCATTTCCCTGAACTGCAGACTCTACCTGGGGTTAGGAGGTGTCCCCTGATCCACCTCTGCCCTCTCCCCTCCCTGGACTTTGCTACAGGCCTTGGTACTGCCCCCCCTATACCCCTGCCCATCACCCCTGGGCTGACCGCGCAGCTTCCTCCCCGGGGCTCTGCCCTCGCTGGGACCTTCTGGCCCTCTGCTCTTCTGTGGCTGCTCGCTCTCTTCTGAGCTCTCAGCCCAGACGCACCAAGCCTGGGGTCTTTTCAGACCCCATGTGCGTCCTGATCCCCACGCCTAGCGTTCCTCACCGGCCAGTTTCCTCTGTGGACTGATCACCCTTGACAACCCCTCACTTCTCCGTGTCTGTCTCTGCCTTTACTCCCGGCATCCCCCATGTCTGGCCTGTGGCTCCAGCAGGGCAGGGCTGCCTCGTCTGTATGTCTACACATTTGCTCCTTGTGGCAGGAGGTCTTGAGTCCAGACATGCATATGAGCTCCACAAGGTCCCTGCCATCCTCCGGGACTCCAGGTCACCCCTGGAAACAGCACTTGCACCCCCCTGCCCATCCCTGATGACCCTGCCACCCCCTGCCCCTACAGCCTCCAGCTGCCTAAGCATCGAGGGTACCAGGGCAAGGCTCAGGCCTCCTTCTAGTAAAGTATAATATTGATAACCTGCAAATACTGTACTAGTGAATCACCTTCATATTTTTAAGGCCCATGTGAAAATACAGAAAAGCAAAAAGGAGGTAAAAACCACTTCAAGTTCTGCCCTCCCAGAGGTAGCCACAGTTTAAGTGTTAACGTATGTTCTTCCCCACCCCATATGTTTATGTCGAGTTGTGGTGTCAAGTGTGGAAATGCTGGGGTCATACTGAGTCTGAATCCTGCTTCTACCGCTAACTAGAGGTGTGCTTGGAGCAGGTCATCTAAGCGCTCTTAGACTCAGTTGTCTCATCTGAAAAATGGGCATGACACTACACTGATGGGTGTCACAAAGGAGGCTAAACACTGGCCTCTGTCGGCAGAAGCACGCCTCAGTCGTGCCCCAGGACCTGTGACTGTACAGTGTGTGTGATCATAGGTTGGGGTCTTGCTCCTTCGATCTTCCTTTCCTGGGTGAGGGAGCTGCTGGGAACAAGGGATGCTCAGCTGGAGACGATTGGAGAGAGGAAGATGCTGACCATCTGGAAACATCTAACCCGCTTTTGTGAGAGATAGTGAGGCCGTTCTGGATTTGGCACCAGCAGAGCGTACTCTCAAGGGCAGAGTCTTGACATTTGCCCTCCCCAGATTCCCCAGTGTCCTGCTCAGAGCCAGACGTAAGCGGGCCCAAGCATTCGGGCCTGACAGGGGGAAGTCAGAGAGCAGATGAATCCTCAGTACAGAGTGAGGAAGCATGTCGGGGCGTCCAGAGGCAGAATGTGTGCCCCCGCAAGTAGCAAGTTGGCCGTCTGTCCCCGCAGGCTTTGGAGACAAGACAGACTTGGGTCCTCTGTGCTGGGTGACCTTGGGTTGGTGGCCTTGGAGAGAAGCTTCGTGCTGTCGTGGCCCCGAGCCAACACCAGGGCTGGCTTTGCCTTCTGCTCGCTCTGTGGCCTTGGATAGCCTGCTGACTTCTTTACGCCTTTGTTTACGCATCTGTAACCCACCGCACCTGGCCCGTAAAGCTGTAGGGAGGAGTCGGTCAGACGTGCTGATGGTTTCAACGCCCCTGGTGCAGTGTCTGTGCAGGGTAAGCTCCCTCCGTCTGCTGACCGCGGGGAGAGCTGCGGCCCCGGGCAGAAGCAGACCACAGTACTTCGCCATGTGGGCAGTCGGCCTTGGAAGCCTGTGGTTCTAATCATTATTCCTTTCATCCTTGGGGCCCGGCTCTCCAGAGCGGGGGTGTGTGGACTGTTTTCCTGGCTGGCCTCCTGGCCTCGGAGGAACGACCCTGTGGGCCTGCCGGGTGTCTGGCCCGTGTCTGCTTCCCCTGTCCCCTCCCCTGCCCACTTGGACTGTCATCATCCCGTCTGTGGTTCGTGGCTGTGAGGTGGTGGATGGGCAGTGACCGCCTCCTCCCTCGGGCTCTGCTCCCAGCTTCTCCCGGTGCTGCTCAGCTCATCCGGGGAACCACCTCGGCTCACTCATTCTAGACACAGGTGGCCCTTTATTCAAACCCAAACACCCTTCCTTCCTGGTGAGTTTCTTAGCCTCTCTCAGCCTCCTTTCCTCCATCTGTGTCATGGGAACAAAATCTGCCTCCTGGAATGGCTGTTTGTGAGTCAGATCTCCAGTGTGACTGGTGCACAGTAGGCACTCAGTAGTTGCCAGCACCCTCCCCTTTCTCCCCAGTGGAGAAGCTCTGGACTGGGAGCCAGGGGACTGGGAGGCATGTCTGAGATGGCCTGGCGTGTCTCCTCCATACAGAGCTGCGGGTGGGTGAGCACGAAGCAGAGGACGGCAGAGACGTCTGTGCTAACCCTCCTCCCCTGATGCTCAGACACACGCTCCCTGTTTGCAGCTTGGAAAACTGAGGGCAAGCTGAAGTGTTTTTTAATTTTTTTTCTTCCTGAGAACCTGTAGTGAGTTTCTGTCATGTGGCCCAGGGAGCAGCAGCTCTGATCAGCCAAGACTCAGCCTCTGTTGCAGCTTCTGATGAAAAAGAACCCATCCTGGGGAAAGGGAGATCACGTTGCTCCCAGGAAGTCTATAATGTTCTACCTTCCTAAAGGTAGAGGGAATACAGACATCAATGGGTGAACTCCGGGGAAAGCAGGGGCTTTGTCATCAGCTGTATCTTTTTTGTGCTCTCACACTTTCAAAAAGGAAAAGCAACCAGCTCACCGGGAACTAAATACACATTTTGACTGCTGAGAACTTAACTCTCCTCCTTAATTCCAGAGCGGCTCCTTAGGTTGATCCTGAACAATAACCTGAAAAGTTTGCATTGATTGGATATGTGACGGTAATCCAGTCTCTCAGTAGCTCCTTTGCTTTTTCTCAAGCTTTTCGCTTGGACTTGGAGGCAGCGGAGTTCCTCTTTCTTCAGTTCTCCTAGACAGTCCTGCAGATGTTCTGTCCTGCGTTTCAAGGAGGAGGAAGGGAACGTGTCCCTGCCAGCCCCTTCGGCCTACCTGTCCCCATCCATCAGGGAAATGGAGGCCTTCTCAGACCCCAGCCCGCCCCCACCCACCGTGCGTGTCTGGTGTTTACGCCCTTGGCCAGAATTGAGTCACAGGTGCATCTCTGGCTGGAGGGGGTGGCTGGAAAGGTGGAGTCATAGGAGTCATAATCGGCTTCGACCTGCCACTCACCGCTTTTCTCCCTGGGCTAACAATGCTGCTCATCTGAATAAAAGTGACATTGTTTTTGCCAGGAGGAAGTGAGGGATGGGTATTAGGGTAGCAGCTAACAGTGCCTGCCCCACCTTGGTGGCTGGGGTCCTGGACTCTGAGTTCTCACCTGGTCAAAAGCACAATGAAACCCTTTCCTGGGAGGCATCTGGTCTACCACTCAGCCTTGGTTCAGGCATCACTGGTCCTTCCGTCCATCGTGGACTCGCCTCCCATTCTGAGCCTGGAGCTGGGAAGGCAGTGGAGACAGAGCTGGACTGAGACTCAGCTGGGCCTCTTGACTTAACTGGGGAGGCAGCCATGCTGGTCAGCACCTTCAGCATGGCACCACCAGGCCTAGGACGTGGGACCCTGCCGAGGGGTCCTCACTCAGGCAGGGGTGAGTGGGAGCAAGGCCCAGGGGGCTGCTGATCAGAGTCTGGAGGGTCAAGGAGGAAGATGCTGTGAGGCAAGGAAACACAGGGTGTCAGGGCAGCCCTGGCACTTTCTGGAGCTGACCTGTCTTAGGCCCTGGCCACAGTCAGCCCACGAGCACCCTGAAGGCAGGGATGCTATCTTATCTGTTTTCTCATTTGTGGGTCCTTAAAACTAGCTCAGGACCTGGATTGTGTCTGGACTTCTTTAAGTATTTCAATTCCAATAAGCAAGTTCATGTGGAAATAAATAGATCATTATCCAAGAGGTGGACATGTCTTGGCCAAAGGCACGTAGTTATGGGCTGAGAGTGACTTTGGGTGCTCACCCCCACTCCCTGCAAAGAAGCGACCCTCCAGGGCCCCCTCTTCCCTGGGGAGCCTGGATGCAGGGTGTATTTTGGGAGCCATTTGTTATGACTTATTGTCAGCTATAAATTCCCTCTTGAGGCTTCGCATTGTATGGGGCTTAGTGATGGCTCCCATGAGGGGACTGGCAGGTGGTCTGGGGACTGATTTCTTAAAGTGGTTTGGGCACATGTTGACATCTCCGAAACGTTTCCATCTTTTCTGTGTTCATGGCCTTTGAACTGTCTTTGACCATCCAGGTTCAGGAATCAGGGCCTCCCCTTGGGATATTTGCAGAGACAAAGGCTCGGTGGCTTTGCCTGCCCTGAGCTCCAGCCGTCAGACTGCAGAGGTTTGCTCATAATCAAGGCTAGAAAGGTCTGAGTCAACTCATTTTAATGACGCACAGTCCCAGCGCATCCCTCTGGCGGCCTGCCAGCCTTGAAGCAGTTGCCTATCACCCGCAGCTGCTGCTGTCCTGGATAGCGCTGTCTGCACCCTGCGCAGCGCCGGCACCCACTTGTGTATATGTGGTTCTGGACACACACAGCTCTGTGCTGTTTCCAGAATATCCCCTTCCTTGGGGCCTGTCAGACCTCTGGTGCCTTCGGGGATAAATGTTAAAAATACCTCCTCCCAAATCAGGGAGAATCCCATTCTTGCTCCTCACTCCTGATTGGTGAAGGGTCCCCACAATGAAATACTTGTGCTGAAAAGAAGTCCTCGTGCGTGAAATCTGTGGGATGACAGAACTGCCTGATCAGGTGTGATTATTACAATAATGTATGCTACCAGATCGCTTCCAGGGTAGGGCGACGTCGATGCTGAGTTGCCTCTGGTGATAAATTTAATCCCGTTATGGCTTGATCATGCCTGTTCTCCAAGCTCCCCTAGACAAGTATGTTCTCTGTGAGGTGTCCAGTGGCACACACGCTCGCACCGAGAGAGAGATTAGGGGACTTGCAGGGAAGCCAACGCTAGGGCCTGAGACTTAACATTCGCAGCGGGTTCTCTGTCTAGGATTTTTAAAAATTGAAGTATAATTGGCTTACAGTGTTTGTTAGTTTCAGACGTGCAGCACGGTGATTCAGTTATGCACGTATGTGTATATATACATCATACTCTTATTCAGTTTCTTTAATATTCTAGGCTATTCCAAGATATTGACTATAGTTCCCTGGGTTATATGTACAGTATGCCCTAGTTGTTTATCTACTGTATATACATACACGCACACACACATATATATATGGTAGTTTGTATCCGCCAACCCTAAACTCTTAGTTTATCCCTCCCTACCCTTTCCCTGGGAAGAGAAGGGGACGACAGAGGATGAGGTGGCTGGATGGCATCACCGACTCGATGGACATGAGTTTGAGGGAACTCCAGGAGTTGGTGATGGACAGGGAGGCCTGACGTGCTACAGTCCATGGGGTCGCAAAGAGTCGGACATGACTGAGCGACTGAACTGATCTTTTCCCCTTTAGTCACAATGAGTTTCTGGGGTTTTTAGGGCAACTGAAAGAATCCCTTTTCCTTCCAGTTTTTTTAAAGGTGAGAAATCATGAAGATGTTTAGATATGTTATGCCACGTAATGAGGTATGTTTTACTTTGCCTTCCTCCATTGCCTCTGTATAACTGGGCAGTCTGGCTTCCTCTGGGACGTGCCTGGAGTGGCACCTGAAGCTCCCTCAGGCAGCATAACAGATGCCTCACCGGTGGGCTCTCGGCACGTTTCCGTTCCTTTGACACCTCCCTGACTTGGGATTCTCATCTATTAAGTTCATGCCTTTGTGAGTGACATTCCCTCTCTGCCTGTGTCCCCTTTTGTTCTTTGGACCTGCTGGCTGAGTCTTTCTGTTCCTTTAGGAGAAACTGTAAGCATCACCTTTCTGGGAAAGCTTCCCTGACCTCCCAGGCTGGGCTGGGTGTTGGGATCCTGAGACCCCCAGAAACCCAGACCCGTTCCTGTCACTTAGGACGCTGTTGATCCTGTGGGCATTGCTCTTGGGCTCCCTCTACTGGACCCACTGTGAGCTCCTGGCTGGGACCTTGCCTCTTCCTATGTCACTTCTGGGCACGGCACTGGCAGCAGGGCCCGTGCGCGTCAGGTGCATCTGGGAGTGAACAGAACCCCCAGTTGGTGTGGCCCTGCCGCTGCCGCTGCTCCCGGCAGATGTCCCACATGCTGGCGGGTGGACAGGGTCTCTGCCCTGTCACTTTCCACAGAGGGAACGTCAAGATTGCTCATCAGTCTCTTTCCTCTCGCCCTTCTCAGATGTGCTCTGCCCCAGCGTTCGTGTGGAAGGAGATCGCTTTAAGCACACCAATGGCGGAACCAAGGAGATCACAGGTACGAGAAACAGCCAGCCAGCACAGCTTGCTTTGTGATGCCATTTGCCAGACCTGAATCTTCCCCGGTGGCTCAGACTTCAAAGAGTCTGCCTGCAATGCCAAAGACCTGGGTTCGATCCCTGGGTTGGGAAGATCCCCTGGAGAAGGGGATGGCAACCCACTCCAGCATTCTTGCCTGGAGAATCCCACGGACAGAGGAGCCTGGTGGGCTACAGTCCCTGGGGTCGCAAAGAGCCAGACACGACTGAGCAAGTAACCCTTCCACTTTCTTCTTTGCCAGACTTGACCACGACCCTCCTGGACTCAAGGGTGGTAGTCTTGCTGGTACTGTCCTCATCGCCGTCTTTCACCGAAGTCCTGGGGACGGTCTGAGCAGTGCAGGTGGCGGCTCCCGTCCACGAACTGCCCACTGGGGGAGGCTGTTCACATCTTCCATCTGGGAGTCAGTGGTGATGTTACAGGCGTCAGTAGAGAATGAAGTGGGATATGAGGGACATGGGGAATGAGTAAGCGATGGGCAGCCCGAGTAAGAAGGTGAATAAATAGCTGCATTTGGGCGTGAAGGAGAGAGTGAATCAGAGTTATAAATATAGGAGCGAATCAGTGGATGAGGGAGTGGAGAGACACATGACTGCAGAGCCAGCAGCAGAAATAAGCACTGCAGAGGCTGGCTCCTTCCGTGACGAGGTGACTGGGGGTACGCGGGGACGGCTGAGCCGGCTTCCCCTTCATCCTGGCAATGATGAGCATCTGTCTGCTGTTCCCTGTGGCCGGGCGTCCTGCAGACACTTTAGGTGCGTGCGTGCTCACAGAGGAGCTTTCTCCCCCTCCAGGACAGCAGCCCAGCTCTCCTCACAGGTGCCGGCCAGGTCGGGAGCCCCATCCATCCACCCCAAAGCATCTTAAGTCCAGCACGAACCCACGTGCAGTCTCCCTCCCGAGGCAGTGAGCCGTGGGCCATCAGAACCAGGTGTCTCGTAGGTGCTGCTCTGCCCCACCCCTACTCCAGAGACCCTGCCTGTCCACATGAACGAGCCAGCATCTGCATCTTGGTGCCTGGGGGATGTTTCTAGAACGGCAGGAGACTGTGCTGCCTGTGCACACAGCAGGTGAGATGAGTCGGGGCTAACCCTTCTCGGGTGTAACGGAGTAGCCCAGTGCTCAGCCAGTGACCACTGGTGAGGAAACACTCAGGCCCTCTGACCCACTTCCTGGAGCGTCCCAGTCCCGTTGCAGCCGCTTGCCGGGGCTGAGGCTGGAATTAAGGACAGAAGGTGCTGCAGACCTGCCAAGTTCAGCGCAGCCGGGTAACGGGAGCAGCTTTTGTAAAAGATGCAGTTCGCAAAGGCTCTTCTCTAGGAATTTCCTTCAGTGACTCCAGCTAGTCTTCAGGCTCAGTGGGGCTGGAGCAGTGAGGACGGGGTGGAGGACAGGCCAGGCAGCTGGAGGCGGCAGTCTGGGACTCAGTTTACCCACTTCTGGCATAACGTCTTTTAGGACCCCTCCCAGCTCTGGGGCCTGAACATTCTGCAGATTCCAGCAGCTACGAAGTTACTTAGTGCTCTCTGAAGGAGTTGTTTAATGGTGAAGGAAGGTGCTGGGCTCGGGCTTACTCTGAAACTTGGCCACAGACATTCTGATGGGTCTCTCCTTCTGCCTGGTCTCTGACATCCAGATAATCATCACCGAGTCCCGACCGTCTCAGATGACCCCAGCCTAGTGCTTCTTCCCCTTCCCACCCCCACCCCCCGGCCCCATGTTTCCAGTCTGGTCCTCCCCAGTCCCCCAGCTCCTCCATCCCTGCGGCCAGAGTGACCTCTGAGCACAGGCCCGGGGTTGTGTTTCTCCCTACTTTAAAGCCCTTCCACGCCCCCCACCTCCTGCAGAAAGAAACCCAGGCCACCTCACGTGGCCGTCGGAGCCTGGCCCAGTCTGCACCCGCCTCACTCACTCCTTGGTCCCCCTCTCATGGTTCCTGACATCCCAAAATAGTGGGGATTCTCGGAAGGAACCTCACTGACTCAGGTCCGGTGACCTTTGCACATCCAGTTACCTTGGATGGTTGCCCTTCCCTCCTCCTCTCCCCACATGTCATTTGTTCTTTAACTTCAGGCCAGGCCTTGCCTCCTCTTGGGAGCCCTCCTTGATGTCTCCTCAGCTGGGCCGGGCAGATTATCCATGTGCTCCTATACAAGCCCATATGTCTCCCTTTATCCTATCTGTCCACTATACGGGCACTGCTCACCTCTGTGCCCATTTCTCTGTGGACAGTAGACTTCAGGTAGTGGGAGGCACGTTTGGAATTTTGTCTTATTGACTATTGAAATCTGAGCAGCCAATGGGGCATTGTAAGACGTAGGAAGCCCTGAGTGGTTTAGTGAATTCCTTTCTTCTCTCCTTCCCTCTTTCCACCAGTGGAGCCTCAGTTAAGAACAACAGCAGATTCCATCCTTTTTCAGGGATGGAAGCATGAATCAGATCAGGCCCCACCCCCCCAGTTGCTCAGCTTCCTCCTTGGACACAGACACTGTGTGCACCTCGGCCAGACCCACTAAAGAAAGCGCTGGAAGTGACCCTCATGCCTGGGGCGTCCAGCGGAGCTCGGTCCCTCGCAGACCTTTGAAGGACTCTGGGCTGTGGTCACGGAGTCCCTGATGCCATTTGCTTCAGCTGAGTCCACGACTTCAGGGAGGTGCCCCCTCGCACTTTCTGCATTAAACAATTGCCGCTTTGTCTCTCGGTGCATCACATTCGAGTCTGCTTACCTCAGAACATTTTTCATTTTCCTTCCCGGCCTTTATTTATTGCAGGCAATTCATCTTTCTCTCTGTGCCCTTTGCTGCCACCTCGTTAACTGCTTGTTGTTCAGTTTCGTGGCATTTCAGTCTTTGTTTTTATTCATGGAAACTAATGAAAGTGGAATTAGGCAGTAGAGCATATGTTTGCTTTTTTGGAAAGTCTTTTTTTGTTGTTGTTCTCGCAAGTAACTACTACATGGAAACCAAACTGAAGGTGGAGGTTTCCAGGAAGAGGGATGGTGCTGTGAAGGGAAGGAGCAGGACTCTTTCCTGTTCAGCCCTGGCACCTTGCTGTGTGGGCATCAGGCATGTGCCCGCTGGATTTTGAACTCACTCTCTTGGGAACCTCTCGGGGCCAGTTCTCCCAGCTTGTTGCCAGTACTGACATGTGCTTGGCTCAGAGCAGGCTCTCAAGAAATACATATTGCATGAATAAATGAAATCCATGGACAGATGTAGTGGGATAAGAGACTGCAGTCATTGTCAGGGGAAGTAATTAATATGAAAACTATTTCGTGGATCTTTCACTGCGTGTCAGGCGCTGTATGATGAGCTCTGTACCATCATTCAAGCCTCACCACAACCATGTGAGACGCGTGCAAAGACAGTCCCCTTTCTACAGATGAAGAAATGGATGCTCAGAGACGTCAGGCACCCTGCCTCAGGTCACATAGCTAGGACCTCGTGATCAGGAGGAAATGGAAAAACCCACTCCAGTATTCTCTGGCCTGGAGAGTCCCATGAACAGAGGAGCCTGGCGGGGCTGCAGCCCATGGGGTGGCAAAGAGTCAGACACGATGGAGAGACTAACACTGACTGGCAGGGTCAGCCCAGGCTGGTCTGGCTCTGCTGCTGCTCAGACTCTCGGTCGGAGGTCAGTGCTTTCCGTCCTTGCAGCTCCTTGCGCAGAGTTGGGAACAGACAGGCTCTCAAGAAGACAAGTTGGATGACTCAGTCATCTCTTAGGACAGAATTTTGTGGTAGAAGATGTTTTAATCATCCTAAGGTGAGAGTTTGTTTCCTGTTTTTTGTGGCCATGCCCCAGAGTGTTGGAGACAGAGGAATCTTCCTGAAGAATCGTGCTCGGTGCTGCTGATGCTGAGCGGCACGTTAGCCCTGGGGATGCGGATACGGGTGAGGGCCTCCCTTCACCGGCCGGGAGCGCTTCCTTCCCCTGGGACGTGGTGTCAGGCCGATGCATCCCACTGATGTGTCTGTGCGGGCGTTGTGGTTGGGCTTCTCTGAGGACCGTATCTGCAGGACTCAAGCCAGCCCCCCACGCTGGTCCAGGCGGTTTTGTAGAGGGTTGTGGGTCAGGATGTGTGGCGGTTGATGCAGAATCCTGAGGAATAACCGGTCTGCTGAGTCAGCTTCCTACCCTGTGTTGAGTGGCCACCGGGGGTCCTTAGGACAGCCTCAGGTGCCGTGTCAACCTTCTGTCACAACCAAGAGCCCAGGTTCCTGTGGGTTATGTTGCTGCTTGGCATCACAGATACGTGACTGACCTGGATGCCTCCCCTTGTCCCCCCGAACCCAAGATCATGTCTTTCCCTTTACTTCCCATGGCCAGTGAGTGAGGTCCTCTCTTGGAGCCAAAACAAAGTGAAAGACACCTTTCCGTTCCTGCGGTATCACAGACACAGTTGTCTTCTCTCTGATGTGCCTCTCGTCTCTTTGGACAGGTTTTGACCTGATGGACTTGTTCAGTGTGAAGACGCTCTTGGGGGAGAGAGAGAACGGGGCACAGAGCTCCTACGTCCGGATGGGATCCTTCCCTGTGGTGCAGAGGACCGAGTGAGTGCAGGCTTCCCCCCGAGACCTGCCCCGGACGCCTTAGCGAGGGCGGGAAGCAGCCAGTGAGCTTGGTTGCTCGCTAAGCACTGGGTGGGGGTTTAGCCTACAGAGTGCCCCGTGAGATCACCCTGCGATGAAGTGTCCATATCACTGACCCCGGAAATTCCACCTGTTTCTTAACTGATCTGTTTCCAGTGATGTTGCTGGTCCCCGGCCCTCCCACACTCACCTCTCCATATGTATTTGGCATCCATCCTCCTTTCACTCATGCATGTATTTTTATTTTTTTTTGGTCTCAAAACGGGACAGTAACCTGTTCAAAATCTCATAGTCCTAGGAAGCAGAAGTTGACCTCAAACTCCAGTCCTCCAACGCCAATCCCTTTACCCTCTCTTGTATATCTGTGCATGTAAAAACAGCCAAAGAAAAAGTCTTAGTCTCTTGATAGATTTACAGGAAGGTAGTGACAGAGATAGAGAGAGATAGGAGCGTGCCCTTAAGTTACTATAGGTTTGGTTCCAGACCACCACAGTAAATTGAATGTCGAAACAAAGCAAGTCACCAATCTTTTGGTTTCCCAGTGTGTATCAAGGTTACGTTTACACCGAACGGTAGTCTGTTAAGTCTGCAACAGCATTATGTCTAACAAAACAATGGACATACCTTAATTAAAAAAGAATGCTGTGTGACAGCGGCAGCGATGGACTTGCTTGGTGCAGAGTAGCCACCAGTCTTCCGTTTTAAAAAAACAGAGTATCTTCAAAGCTAAAGCAGTATCTAAACACAGTATCTTTGTAAAGCTAAAGCAAAACCAGGCGTGCCTGTGTATAGATAAACAGATGGAGATACAGCTATAAATACATAGATACAGAATATATACATGGGCTTCCCAGGTGGCTCAATGGGTAAAGAATCCACCTGCCAATGCTGGAGATGCAAGAGATGTGGGTTCAGTCCCTGGGTTGGGGAAGATCCCCTGGAGAAGGAAATGGCAGCCCACTCCAGTACTCTTGCCTGGAAAATCCCGTGGATGGAGGAGCCTGGTAGGCTGCAGTCCATGTTACACATACGTGTGTGTTGAGATGTAAGTGTGTTTAGAAACTCCATAGCAGAGTAGGCTTCACTGATGCAATAAGATGAAAAAGGAAGTGAAGGGCAGCGTCCGTCGGAGGCTCCCGAGCCCATTGTCCGTGCAGACCCTCCCATGGGCAGTGACCGGGGGTGGCCCTGACTCTGGGGGAGGCCTGGGGAAGTGATGGGCGCTGCTCCCAGTGCTGGGGTGTGATCCAGGGTGAAACCCAAGCTCAGAGAACGACTCTGAGTAGCAGGACCGACTCGCGGCTCAGATCCGAGACCCGAGAGTCACAGAGGGAGAACCAGTCTTTGCTCGCAGCTCCTACAGCCAAACCAAGGGTCCCTGAGGGTCCACGAGTCTGAGAACCAAGAAACCAGACGCCCCCTCATTTCCCATCCTGGCTGTTGGACCAGACAGCCTCCACCTGCTCCAGTGCAGAAGGCAGGGCCTCTGAGCAGGGTGTGCAGGGCAACAGCTGATAGTGATGAGGGGTGCTCTGGAGATCAGCCAGTCTCTGGCGGGGGAGCCTCTACTGGGCCACTGAGCCCTGGGAGTTTTGCCCCGACAGCCCGGCCACCCTCAGCTAGGACAGGAGCGGCACAGCTCTGCACGCCCCTGACTCTGGCAGGGAGCCGTGCTCCCTCGGGATGCTGTCAGCAAAGGGCAGTGTGCCTGCCTTGTAGGGCTCTATGGGCTGGAGCTGATGGGGATGAGGGACTTCGCCAGATGAAAGCTGGCCCCCACGCTCTGTAGGGGATGGAGGGTATCCTGTGATGTGGGGCAGCAACTAGGCAGGATAAGACACCCCTGTGCGGCCTTGCTGGGGGCAGCAGGCAGGGAGAGGTGAGGGCTGGCACAGTTGGCTGCATCTGACCCCAGGGCAGGAGGCAGAGCAGCATCTCTCATTGATTTTGGAGAGATGGAAGCAGGTGAGCCCTGGAGGGGAGCAGGTGGATTTGAAGGGGCCAAGGCAGGGCTCAGAAAGAGATGTGGGGAGGCAGGTGGACTTCAGAAATCCACGAGGTCAGCGTGGCAAGACTCAGTGACCCTGGGGTGCGTGGGCTTCCTTTGCAGCCTCTGCCCTCAGCCTGGTGGTGTCTGTCTCTTGTCTCCCTCCAGGGACGTGTTCCCGCAAGGCTTGCCCGATGAGTACGCCTTCGTCACCACCTTCCGGCTCAGGAAATCGTCCCGGAGAGAAGACTGGTATATCTGGCAGGTCATCGACCAGTATGGCATCCCGCAGGTGCGAGCCGCTCGCCGTGTCCCAGTGTGGGCTTCTGTCTCCTCCTCGTGGGCAGGGCAGCACCTGCTGTGTTTTTTCCACGAGTCCCTGTCTTGGGCCCTGAAAATGGAGAGTCCAGTGTATCCAGGCCTAGGGCACCTGCAGGGACTCGGAGGCCCCTGGGGGACTGGGAGGCCACTGCGGGGACTGCAGCCCCACTTCTCCCTGATGGCCAAGCGCCCAGCACCCTGCCGGGCTGGAGGCCTAGCTGCTGCCTCAGGGACCCTCAGTCCAGCTGGGGAGCTGGCGGCCAGCACTGCTGTCCTAATGCACGTGTTCCATTAGCAGCGTGTTTGTGATGCAGTGGAAGAAACCGGCTCAGAGTCGGCACGACTGGGGCTCAGACCTTGTGTCTGGTCCCTTCTTGGTGTGGGCTCAGGGCCACACTGGCTTTCTGAGTCTTGATGTTCTTAGTCGGGACACAGAGCACCTCCCGTCAGTGGCTGGTGGAGGCATCGTACAGAGTAATGTCTGTAAAGTGTCTAAGATGCTGCCTGAGGTGTAATAGGGTTTTTATGGTCATCCTTGGTTTGATCTTGAATGGAGCGCTGCAGACTGTCTTTGTACATTCTGGTTCTCATCCCTGTGAAGCTGGGACAGTCCAGTGGCAGCAGGAGCTGACTGAGGGCCTGCCTCTCCAGACCCAGACCGTCCTCACGATGCGTTCATCTGAGATTGCGTTCCCAAACCCCTTGTTCTCAGAGCTCATGGACCAACCGTGTCTATCATTCACTCTTGTCCCCTCTTGACGATGTATGGGCTGTATCAAGACATGACTCATCTTCATCTGGGAGACACTGATGTATTTTCATTTGGGGTTGAAACAAAACAAAAGCATGCTCGAGCCACAGGACCACAGCAGCCACTCTCACGGGCTGCTCGCTGAGAGGGGACTCACTTGGTGGTGAGTTCCTTTCCCGAGGTTGAAGTGGAGCCCTGACCCTGAGCACACGTTGTACCCACACTCACACAGTCAGTAGGAGCCCAGGCTTGTTCCGACTGCTTCGGGGATCCTTCTTCAGTTCTCATAACCACCCTATGAAAACTGTGAAAGGGGTAGTCGCTCAGTCGTGTCTGACTCTTTGTGACCCCGTGCACTGTAGCCCGCCAGGCTCCTCTGTCAGTGGGATTCTCCAGGCAAGAATACTGGAGTGGGTTGCCATTTCCTTCTCCAGGGCTTCTTCCTGGCCCAGGGATCAAACCCAGGTCTCCTGCATCACAGGCAGACTCTTTGTCATCTGAGCCACTGGGGACGCCCCATGAATAGGCTCTGCTGTTACCATCGCAGTGAGCTTCAGCGTCTGCCTGGCATTCCTAGGTCATGATGGGGGGAGGTGGGATGGGAACCCAGGCGGTTGAACTCCAAGTCTGTCTTTTGACCAGTGTGCCCCACTGGCTCCGGTCCCCATCAGCTAGTCCTGTGGAATGACACTGCCACGGCATCCCTGGTCAGACTGGGATGCAGAGCACGGTCAGGCTTGGCTGCCCTGGCCGGATTTCCTGAGTGCGGGAGGCTAGACAGAGGTGAGCGTCTGCTCTGGAGGCTGTTTCTGCAGAGAGCAGGCAGCACACCGTGACCCCCGTCCATCGTCTGCAGACATGCACATCTCCGGCCCCGTGGGGTCCGGCGCCGTGGGCCTGGGCGCCTGCCATGACATTCCTGTGGGTGAGCGCGCACTGCCCCCGCCGTCTGGGTCCTCTTCCTTCGTGGCGTTTGCAGGGCTGCGTGCTCCCTCTGCCATTTCCACCCCCTCCTCTTCTTCTGCCAGAATGAGCCCCAGGCTGGGATCCTGCAGAGCCGTGCACAGTCAGAACCTGCCTTTTCGGAGAGGCACCTGGCAGTCCCGTTCCATCAAACCAGCCTCGGGGTTGACCCTTCCCTGGAAATGCCACGATGGCTACCCCAAGCATGCCCTGGGGAATCCTGGCCGGACCCAAGAAAAGTGGGCAGAAGCCAGGCAGCATATGAGCTCTGAGCAGTGTTGCGAGCAGCCTCTGTGTGTGCTCTTGGACCTGTAGACGTGTAACCGGACCTAGCTATATTTACCTCCATGACCCCATGTAGGATTACAGCCTCCCTTGACCACTGGCATGTCATTGGGAGAAACTGAGGGACGCTCACTCATTCCAGGTCTGATAAAGGGCCAGGAAGGAGACTAGTCCTGGAGCAGGGGTGGATGGGGCATACTTAGAGATGAGGCTCCTGACCGGGTGGGTGGCCAGTGCAGGGACCTGAGACCAGCGCTAGGAGGTGGGCAGGCCTGGAACAGGGAGCCTGGGAGACCGTTGTCCTCTTATCGAGGGATGAGGCTGACTTAGACCAAGCGATCATGGGGAACTGGGGAGAAATCAGATTCTAGGTATGTATTTTGAAAATAGAATCAGCAGGGTTTGCTGATGGATCTGACCCATGGGTTGTCTTCCTGAGGCCTCCTGGCTCAGATTGGTAGGCGCAGGACTTGGGCCTGACAGGCCTTCCTGTGCTCTGTATTGTGCTGGAAGAAATGGAAACGTTGGAGAAAAACTCATGGCCTCATGAAGCTCCCCAGGTCCTCAGGGGTTCAGGGCTCAAACAGGTGAAGCCAACTGCAAGAAGTAGCCGACTAGGTTTAATCACAAGTATTAGATTATATGTATGTGAAGTTTCAGGAGGAGAGCATGGCAACACACTTGAGTATTCTTGCCTGGAGAACCCCCACGGAGAGAGGAACCTGGCTGGCTATAGTCCATGGAGTTGCAAAGAGTTGGACACAGCTGAGCGGCTAAGCACAGCGCATGAGATGTTTCAGGTTATTAGGGGTTCATAGTTTTATTTCTCACTATAATTGTAACATACCACCAGACAGTGCAAAAAATAATAAATCTTAGGTCTCCCTTGGCTGGACTGAGCCCACGTGGAGCCCAGACAGGGAAACCAGAACACCTGGGTGGTGTCCTGAACACTGGCTGATCTGCAGAGCAGTGGGCTTCCTTCCTTTAACCTCAGAGCTCCCATTCATTCATTCCCTTTCTGTTAAGTGCTACTGTGTGGCGTGTGTTGTCCTAGCTACTGGGGTTAAAAAAATGAGCGACAGACAGAGTGCCTGCTTAAAAAGATGGGGTGGGGCAGGCAAGAAACAGGTGGACCAAATAAGTGAATGAGATACTTTCATATACTGACCCAAAGTGCTATGAAAAAATAAATCAACATGCCTGAGGATGTGAGAGCAAATGACCAGGCTAGAATCCAGTTGTGTGTGTGTCTCAGAGAAGGCTGCACTGCAGTGATGTCTTTGAACTCGCTTGATGTATTATAGTTGATATGTGGAACAGCGCTTGACTTATAACAAGTACTGTAAATGTTTTACATATCTGTAAATTCATTTAATCCCTGTAACTCTATGAAGTCAGCACTATCATTGGTGCTGCTTTACAAATGAAGAAATAGCACAGAGAGGTTAAATAACCTGCCTAAAGTCACGCAGCTTAAAAGTGATTTGCCAGTTTGGGTGTAGGAGGAAAGTAAAAGTTTCCTCCAGAGTTTTCCAGGCATTCTGCAAATGGCAAAATGGGGGTAATCCAGTGAACAAGATGGGCAAGTTCCCTGTGTTCTGCTGGGGCTTAATTTTTATTTTCAAGGTGAGAGAGAGAGCAGGTTAGTGGCAGGTTAGTGGACGGATCACAGACTGGCATGTGGCATCTGGAAACAGTCTTGTTCTCTGGGCTTTTAAAAGAGGCTGAAACCACTCACGGTTTCTGGTAGGTCTCACAACTCAAGCCCCATCCACAGTTGCAGGTTTACAAATGTACTCTTACTGGCATGGCCCCTCTGGGTATTTGAGGGTTTGACCCCTGGATTAACGTGTGAGCTGAAGTCTTCTGGTACAAGGTTGGGAACAGTGTACAAGGTAGCTGTCAGCCATCGCATCGCAGTGAGGGGGCCCCCGAGGCTGACCGGCTGGGGAGGGTCGCGGCCGGGGCCTGACTCTGCGGCTCCCCTCCCCGCTGTCCTCTCCGCCTCGGGCCCAGGCAGCTCACGGGCCCCTGCGCCCTCCTCCGCAGGTGTCCATCCGGCTGGACGGCGAGAACAAGGCCGTGGAGTACAGCGCCGTGGGCGCCATGAAGGACGCCGTCAGGGTGGTCTTCCGGGGCCCCCGGGTCCACGACCTCTTCGACCGGGACTGGCACAAGGTGGCCCTGAGCGTGCAGGCCCAACACGCCTCCCTGTACGTCGACTGCGCGCTGGTGCAGACGCTGCCCCTCGAGGAGCGGGAGAACATCGACATCCTGGGCAAGACGGCGATCGGCAAGCGCCTCTACGACAGCGTGCCCGTCGACGTGAGTTCCGGGTCACGGGGTCACCGCAGGGGCGGGGCCTCGGAGCCGGTGCCCCCGCGCCTGCCTGGATCACGCGGGCCGTCTTAGGAGGGAGGGCCCCGGCTCAGAACACTGCCAGGCCCCGTGCTGCCCTCGTTCAGTGACCTCGCCGCTTACTCATTTAGCATATATACTGAGCACCTCCTGTGTGCCGGGCACTGTGCTCTGCGCTGGGGATGTGGCTCATGCGTCTCCGTATCACACTCCTCAAGCAAAGTCACGTCTGACTCTTGTGTGACCCCATGGACTGTGGCCCACCAGGCTCCTCTGTCCATGGGATTCTCCAGGCAAGAATACTGGAGTGGGTTGCCGTGCCCTCCTCCAGGGGCTCTTCCCGACCCAGGGATTAAACCCACATCTTCTGTGTCCCCTGCATTGCAGGCAGATTCTTTATTGCTGAGCCACGTCTACGTATATGTGTAGGCAAAATCGATGGGTAGATAGAGTTATATAGTTTCCTTTACATTTAAATAGACTCCTTTCCCTTCTCTGATTGTTGGAAATTAGGAAAATATAGGCAAGTATGTGAGAAATAAGTAAAAGGCATCCTCATTTCACTATCGCGGGATGTTCACTGGGGATGATTCAGTAGCTGGAAAGAGCTGTCCTTCCATCTTCATTCCATCATTCTTTTTTCTTTGTTTTTCCTCCTCCTTTTCTCTCTTTTCCTTTTTCCTTTAATGTATTTTCTCCTCTAGAGGTACATTCTGACACCTACACACGGACACACACACACACACACACACACACACACACACACTTATGCACCGTCTTCAAACTAAAGTCATTCTATCCTTCTGACCAGAAGTGTCCCCCGCTTGCCAGGGTGTAAATGAATCATGATCTGGGATAGCTAGCTCTTCCCAAAGCCATCTCTCTTTTTTTCTTTTTCATGTATTTGCATTTCTGTGATTGAATGTAGTGTTGTTGGATGTGTGCTGGATATTTTGAAATGTATGTAATAATGTACAACATGTATAGTCACATACTGCTTTTTTGCTCTCAAAATTATGTGTCTAAGCTTTTATTCCCTTTAGCTTCTTCATAATACTCTATTTTCATGTATGTTTTGCTTATTTGTTGTCCTGTTGGTGGGTATTTAGGTTGCCTTGGTGTTTTACCATCATAACCAACAGGTCTTGGGTTTTGAATATGCTGGTGTCTCTTCAGATGTGCTTTCTTGGAGAAAATGGGGTAATAGAGCCCTTTTATATTAAGGGCACAGTGGTATTGAAGATAGTGATAGAAGCAGATTTGTGATATGAAAAAAGTTCAGTTAAGACACCCTGTGGAGCTGCTGAAGAGTCAAAAAGGGGAACACACTGAACCTTTGGAGACCGTTGGCGACCGTGTCACAGCTCGGCCTATAGTGAGCGCAGCGGCAGTGAGTGGGGAGAAGAGGGGCATGCAAGGGCCTGGCTCATAGAAAGCAGGAGACACTGCTTCTAGCCTGTGCTCTCTCACTCCTTGCACACGGGGCTTGCACTTTTGGAAGGATGGGATGTCAGTAGATGACACTTTGGCTCCCTCTGACATTCAGCTCAGAGTCAGACCACCACACAAGACCCCAGGGAGGAAGTGGGCCGGATCCCTGAGCAGGGCCTGTCTGATACCAGGGTGGAGCCTGGGTTCCGAGCCCCCCAAACTCATCCTCTGACCTCGCTTCCCCTCCCAGTTTGACCTCCAGCGGGTTGTGATTTACTGTGACTCCCGACACGCGGAACTGGAGACCTGCTGTGACATCCCCTCGGGTCCGGTGAGCAGAGACTCTGCCGGGAGGTGGGGGGATGGGCCCTTGACTTCTTCCCTGTGACCCCCTGGGGAGGGGGTGTCCAGGGTCTGGGAGCAGAATCAGGACACCAGCCATCAGAGTGTGGCCTGGGAGGGAGCCCGGTGGTCATCACCAGAGCCTCCAGTTCCAGGTCGGGTGAGGCCTGGGTTGGGGGAGCAGGTCCCTCTGGCCTCAGTTAGCAGTCCCGGGGGCCCAGCTCTGGGTGGTGAGGGGCAGAGGCTGGCCGAGTGTCCCCAGGAGAGAAGGGCCTTGGTGCTGCCAGTGCTCAGGGCTCATCAGCAGGACCATGGAGGCAGCTCAGGGTTGGGAGCAGCAGTCCAGACCAGACTGCCTGGACCCTCCGTGTGGTTCTGCCTGTCCTGGGCCCTCCCCACCTCTGCCTCCGCCCAGGTGCCTCCTCTCCACTCTCTTTACCGAGGACCCATCCCGAGGATGCTTCGGTGGTCCTGCCTTGCGGGGCTAAAGGCTAAAACCCCCATTCCGTGCTTGCCGGCCCAGGTCCTGAGTACAGTGAGCGCCCGGCCAGCGTGTCCTGTCTCAGGACGACCGTCGGGCACAGGCACCCAGAGGCGGTCGTTGTCAGAGGTGGGGTTGCAGGGTCAGATGAGCCCGGCGGTTGAGAGACGAGAGGGAGGGAAGGGAGGAGGACAGATTAAATTAGGAGAGCAAAGGGAGAGAATGAGCGAGGCAGTGGTGGGGAAGGGAAGGAGGAAAGAAGGGAGGGAAGGGAGAAATAAGTCATTATCCAGCACTTGCCTGGCTCCTGGTTTCCAGACTCTGAGCTCGATACTTCAGTTCAGTCCCACTAAACCCTTCTCACTGCATTATGATGGAAACGCCCTTGTCCCCATTTTGTGGAGGTTAACACTGAGGCTCAGAGTTGTTAAGCGGTTCCTGTAGGTTGCTGAGAGGCCAGTGGAGGGGCCGAGACCCGTTGGCTCATCTGACTCCAAATGAACCTGACTCCATGCCCATCTGACTCCAAGGTCTCATGGTGCCAGGACCTACAGTCAGATACTTGCCTGTCCTGCTCAGGCTCCGGCCTCCTCAGGGTTCCCAGCTCCCCTTTGCCTGGACAGGGAAGCCCTCCAGGGT
>SJYF01001398.1:2571389-2584510 GCA_006410515.1 Procapra przewalskii
ACCACTGTGGAGTGCCTGCTAAGGTCCTTTTTTGTCTTTTCCCTTTTCCTTCCTCTGTGTATCTCCATCACCTCCCCTTCTCTCACCCTGCTCCCCTCTGCCCCAGTGTGGACACACACAGACACACATGGGCGTGCACACACACACACACACACACACAGACACATGGGCGTGCACGCACGTGCATGTGCACACAACACACACAGGCGTGCACTCACACAGACACATGGGCATTCATGCACACACACACACATGGGCATGCACTCACACACACAGACACACCTGGGCATACATGCACACACACACACACACAAGCAGCTCTGAGATCCAGGGTGCCCAGTGTTCTCTGCAAAGAGGAGAGTGGGGGTTTCTGCTTGGGTACCCCCAGGCTGTAATCTTGTCTCCTCAGCTGTCAGAATAAAGAAGGAAGCAGAGCCATCTGGGGGTGTGAGCCTCTAAGTAGAAAATATTTGTCTGAAGCAGTGACTTCACAGAGCAACCGTACCGGGGCTGTGGTGGAAAAGATCCTGGATGTGCGGGCGGCAGAGCCCACCCCCCGGCCCTGGGAAAGAAGGAAAGGTGGAAGGGAGGAATTCCAAGGAGAGAAGAGGCCCCGCAGCCTGCAGGGGAGCCTGGGTGCCCTGTGACTGGTCAGCTGTGCTGGCCCTTCATCCGTGTCCCAGCCTGTCCACAGTTAGGAGGCTGTGTGAACACTTGTGAGTCCCTTGTCTCCGTTTACCTAGAGGTCACTCAGGTCATGTCCACAGGTATGTCCTGATGGACCCAGGTGCCCAGGCCCTCTCTGGATGCGAGGATGTACCTGTGGGTGACAGGGAGCTGAGTCCCCAGTACTCAGACGCAGCAGGAAGAGGCATGACTGGGTGATGGGAGAGTGTGTGGGAGAGCGGGGCCAGAGAGGGGCCCTGAAGCTGCCTGGGGGGCTCCAGGATGCCTGGGGCCCCCGCCCAAGCTTGGTCCAGTAGGATGTGTGGAATCTCCCATTCCTGCTCCCGGCGACCAGCGTGCGAGGCTTTCATCCACTCGCTGTCTCAAGCTGCTCTGGGCTCCTGGAATTAGGAGGTTGGGGAAGTTATTCAGATGCTTCTCCCCTCTCTGGGGGTGGGAAGCCTGGCCTCGTGGTGCAATTGGCAGTGGCAAAACCAGTCACTTCCAGGAAATGAGGGCAAGGTGGGCCGTGGGCAGCTGGTGTCGGGTCCTTGCCCGACCAGAGGACCTGACTCGCTGCTGTCTCTGGTTTCCACCCCTCAGGGAGACGTGGGAGCCACTGGGCTGGCGGGCGCTCCTGGACCCAAGGGAGAGAAAGGAGATATGGTGAGTGAAGGCCTCTCCACCATGGCTAGTGTGGGGGGCCCCTCTCCACGGGCATGGGGGGGCCTCCTGGCCACTCTGGCCTCACCCCACACCACCCCACCCCCAACCCCCAGAATCCTGTGCTCCAGATGGGCCCTGCATCTCCCGGCATCAATGGCACAGGTTCAGAGTAGGTGGGCCCCAGACACTGGCCTTGGCTCCAGTCTTCATTAGCTGCATGACTGTCTCAGAGGTTAGTCTCTTAACCTCTGAAAATCTCATCTTACTCCACTAGCAAAGTAAAGAAAGTAACAGCTTTGTCTATAAAATGCCTAGGCCGTGGTAGGTGGTCAGTGAATGAGAGTGGGTATAGCCAGTTCCTTTTAGGTTCTGTGCTCAGGGGGTTCCCTGAAGATAAGACAGATGAGAAGAGTTGCTCTCCTAGACAAGTTAGCCTGGCAGATAGCACCCCTCACGTCATCATCTGAGAGCTCATAATTGTAACTGTACCGCCTGTCCTTCTTCACCGGTGCTTCCTGTGGGAATCCTCGCTTCTCAGAAGCACTTATTTTAAATTCTTCTTGGAGTATGGTTGATTTACAGTATTGGGCTGGGTTTTGGTGTACAGCAGAGCGAATCAGCCTCACACGTCCCTTCTTTTTTTGGATTTCCTTCCCACTTAGGTGACCACAGAGCATTGACTAGAGTTCCTTGTGCCATACGGTAGATTCTCATTGGTTATCTATTTTAGACTTGGTATCAAGAGTGTACATATGCCAATCTCAATCTCCCAGTTCATCCCACCCCAGAACATAGTCTCTTCACTTCTCTGATGTGAAGGATGCAGGATTTCAGACTTGTGTGATATGCTTGTGATCACGGAGCCTGCGTGTGTCAGAGGCGAGATTTGAACCTATTTTAATCTGAGTCTGGTGCTCGCCTGCCGAGCTGTGCCTTTCACCCGCGCCGTGCGCCTGCCTCCTGTAGGGGTAGGAAGCACCTGCTCTGTGCAGGACAGCACGGAAGCAGGAAGACCTGCTGGTGTGACAGTGCGTTGTGTGCCTGGCTCTGCTTACCTGAATACTGTTTGACAGTATTCTTTCTCAGTTAACCTGCAGATCAGTGTTACAAGGTGGGGGCTAGTGAAACACCCATCTTACTCATACACGGGGGAAAAAAGCAGAAACAGCCAGCGAGAGTTCTCAGATGTCAGATTTAACAGACAAAGCCTGCAAAGCAGGCACTAAGTCATATCCAGAGGACTAAAGGAAACTTCTGAAGGAAATGGAGGGGGGTGTTGTGACAATATCTCATCGAATACAGAATATAAGAAGTATAACAGATTGGAACTGGCTGAAGAAAGAGCCAGAATTCTTGAAAATAAATCAGTGGAGATTACTTACACTGAAGATCAGAGAGAAAAAATAATGAATAGAAATGAAGAGCCTCAGAGAAATGTGGGGGCCCGTGAGGTCGATCAGTGGGCACATAATATGGTTACCAGGAGAGGAGCATAAAATCCTGTCTAAAGACAGGGAAATCCTGTCTAAAGACATCCTAAACTTGATGAAGTATAGTCATCTACACACTCAGAAAGCCTCAGGAACTCCAATCAAGAAATGCAAAAGAGATCCATCCTTTGAAACATCATAGTATCAATTTATTGTTCAGTCACTAAGTCATGTCCAGCTCTTTGCAACCCAATGGACTGCAGCACACCAGGCCTCCCTGTCCTTCACCGTCTCTCAGAGTTTGCTCAAACTCACGTCCATTGAGTTGGTGATGCCATCCAACTGTCTCATCCTCTGTCGTCCCCTTCTCCTCCTGCCTTCAATCTTTCCCAGTATCAGAGTCTTTTCCAGTGAGTCAGCTCTTCACATCAGGTGTGCAAAGTATTGGAGCTTCAACTTCAGCATCAGTCATTCAGTGAATATTCAGGGTTGATTTCCTTCAGGATTGACTGCTTTGATCTTGCAATCTAAGGGACTCAAGAGTCTACTCAAGAACCATAATTCAAAAGCATCAGTTATTCAGTGCTCAGCCCTTTTCATGGTCCAACTCTCACATCCATACACGACTACTGGAAAAACCATAGCTTTGACTATATGGACCTTTGTTGGCAAAGTGATGTCTCTGCTTTTTAATACGCTGTCTAGGAGTCTACCGTCTGCAGTGATTTTGGAGCCTGAGAAAATAATATCAATAAAAAATGCTAAAAGACAAAACAAAAAATGGGAAAGCAGCAGAAGAAAAATGAGTCACGAAGGAAGGAAAGCACAATACCATCATCAGCTGACACATCACCAAAAATAATTGAGGTCAGAATGTAGGGGGATGACAACTTCAAAGTAATAATTATGGCAATGTATCACTGGGTACTTAACAAATATTTGTTAAAGACAGTAGCTCAGAAAGGGGGGAGATGGAATAGGTCACACTGTTTCTCAGTCTCACTTGAAGTAAGTTAGTGTAAGTCTGAGTTTGATCTTGAAAAGTTAAGACATATACGGTAAACTTCAAACAACCTCCAAGAAAAATAATTTAAAAGTATGTAGTGAAAATATCCTTAAAGAGGTTAAAATATTGCAGTAAAAATGTACTCATGTAGTAAAGGAAAGAGTAATAAAGAAGGAAAACAAGAAAAAAAGTCAGGAGTCATAGAAAACAGAAAGTTAGAGGGCGTATGTAAATCTGCCTGTATCAAAACCAGCATTGCCTGTAAATGGATTATACAAACTAATTTAAAAAGCAGAGATTTTTCAGACTGGACATAAAAGCAAGATCCAGCCATGTTGTGTCTAGAGGAGACAAACTTTAGATTCAGATACATAAACAGGCTGAAAATGAAAATGTGGCCAATACACATTCTGCAAGTTGAAAACATTAAAAATGGGAGCGACTATAGCCATACCAGAAAGTAGGCTTTAAAACGTTAATAGAAACAGAGAGGAGCATTTTATCATGGTAAAAACGTTGATCCTTCAGAAATATGCAACGGTTATCAGCATGTGTGCACCAAAGAACAGAACCCCTAAATACGTGAAGTCAGTACTGAGAGTTGAGTTGAGAGATAAACAAGTCATCACCAGCGATTAGCAATGTCAGCGCTCTACTTGCAGTAACGGGCGCACAGCGGGGAGTGTGGAGGAATGGAGCCCTCGAGTATGCTGCAGCTGCTTTGAAAAACCATCTGGCGCTCCTTAAAGGGTTAAACACAGGATTACCACAAGACCCAGCAGTTCCACTCCTTGGTCTACAGCCAAGAGAAATGAAAACACGTGTTTGTACGAAAATTTGTCCATGGATTTTCATAGCGGCGTTACTCATCATAACCAAACAGCAGAAACAACCCAAATGTTCATCACCTGACGAACGGGTAAATAAAATGTGTCTTAGCCATGCAATGTCATATTGTTTTGCAATAGAGTGAGGTTTGATGCAGGCCATAAGGGGAGTGAACCTTGAAAAGACTTTGCTAAGAAAACACTGGCTATGAAGCCAGTCATAAAAGCCCGGATGTTGTATGATGTCCTTTATATAAAATGTCTAGAATAGGTAAACCTACAGAGACAGGACGGAGAAGGCAATGGCACCCCACTCCAGTACTCTTGCCTGGAAAATCCCAGGGGTGGATTAGCCTGGTAGGCTGCAGTCCATGGGGTCGCTAGGAGTCGGACACGACTGAGCGACTTCACTTTTCACTTTCCTGCATTGGAGAAGGAAATGGCATCCCACTCCAGTGTTCTTGCCTGGAGAATCCCAGGGATGGGGGAGCCTGGTGGGCTGCCGCCTATGGGGTCGTACAGAGTCGGACACGACTGATTCGACTTAGCAGTACAGAGACAGGAAACAGACTGATTGTTCCCAGAGCAGAGGGTGAGGGAGAAGGGGAGCAACAGCTATGGGTGTGGGGTTCTTTGGGGGTGATGAAACGTTCTAAACTTGATTGTGGTGATGTTGCACAAGTCTATAAATGTACTAAATTGAAATGTAAATAGCTGAATTATGAGCTGTGTAGATTATATCCTGGGCTTCCCTGGTGGCTCAGTGGTAAAGACCCTGCCTGCCAGCGCAGGAGACTCAGGTTCGATCCCTGGGTTGGGAAGATCCCCTGGAGAAGGAAATGGCAACCCACTCCAGTCTTCTTGCCTGGAGAATCCCATGGTCAGAGGAGCCTTGTGGTTTATAGTCCATGGGGGTCACAAAGAGTTGGATGTGACTTAGCGACCAAAGAACAACAGATTACATCTTTAAAAAGCTGATGTGGAAAAAAGAATGCTACCATCATGTTGAGTCATGGGGAAAATGAAATAAAACTCGTGAGAATCAACACTCAGTGAACGATAGACGACTTTTAGAGGTTCTTCGGCAGAGCTTAGGAGAAAGCAGCCAGCCGTTGGAATCCCGGCGCACTCGCCACGCGGGACGCCGTGCCAGGGAGATGCTCTGTAGCAAACCTATGCCTTCTGCTTTCCTCTTCCAGGGCACAGGACCTGTCGTGCAAGGAGAGAAGGGTGAAAAGGTAAGCACCTCCCTGTTGTCTCACTCTTCCAGGGGCCATGGAGGTGGCCCAGGACCAGGATGAGGGCCTTGGGTTCGGGAGAGTTGTGTGTGCCTTGATGCTGCTGGTTAAGAACTGGATGGGAGGGAAGAGGTCTCCCCGCTGAGTGCCTCAGTGTGAAGTGCGAGGAGGGAAAGGCTGGTCCAGGTCCTGGCTGCTCCACAGTGCCTAAGAGCACAGGGCACTTCACGGGGCTCCTGGCGAGTGGGACATGGAGCTGCAGATGTGGTTTGAGGACCAGCACACTGGGCATTCAGTATCAGAACCTGTCCAGGTTCATTTGCAGTGATGGGAAGGACAGTCTGTGCATGATCAGACGTGCTGAGAAAGTTCACATAGCAGGTACCAGTAGGAGTGGGGAGACCAGAGGAGCTTGGGGAACTGCCAGGAGATTGTTGCAGAAGCAGAAAAGGAAGGTGAGGAGGGACAGAGTGGCAGGCGGCAGCAGCAGGACAGACGGAGGGACGGAGGCCTGTGACGTGCTCCCCAGCTCTGCACCTTCTCTAAGCTTCATCCGTTGTGGCAGTGATGCACACACTTGACGGATCCTGGGAAAGAGGGGGACGCTTTCTTAAAGTGTCTGCCTAGAAGAAGCAATAAAACACAGTCACTAAAAATGCCATCTTTACTCACACCAGTCATCAAAGCTACATCTCCCGTTTCTCAGGAGAACAGCCGCAACACTTTGCAACATACAATCATGTTGATTATTTTCTCAGAGTCTGGGCACTTGGAGACTCGGGATGTAGAGCTCTGGACGCTGGGGGGCTCACATCAACCTCTTGCGTAGGGTTGATGATGTAAAGCAGGTGCCACTCTGTCAAGTTACTATGGAAACAGAGCTCTCACATGCCCAGCCCATTTTCTCTGTAGAGTACTTTTATTTCATTCGTTCAGGTCTAGAGATTTACTCTCAGGAGATAAATGGAGGTTGTGCACAAGTATGTAGCCACACGTTTCCTTCAGCGAAATCTATAAGGCAGTCTGGAAACAACTGTTGCTCTGTTGACAACTACAGCATTGTAGAGTGCGTCTTTGTTGTGCAGCTCCGTAACACAATGGCACCACTCCGTAACGCAGTAACACTTGTGGACACATAGTCACATCTAGAAGGATAATTAATGACCCAGGAAACGAAGATACTGTTTTGTTAATTTTTAAAACATTGCAAAATGTCTATGCAGTGTGACTCATGCATTGTGTGTGTGCGTGTGCATGTGTGGAAGAGAGACAGATTAATTCTGGAAGCAAATCCCCATTGTTAACCTCTGGTTTCTGTGGGTGGCCAGGCTGTGAGGGTCTTTATTTTGTTCCTTATATTCCTTTGTGTCTTCATTGATTCCACAATGAACTTCTCTTTGTTTACCTGTATTAAAAGCGCAGGCACAGGCACACACACAGCAACTACTGCACAAGAATACAAAGCCGCTGGAGAGACAGCGTGAGCAGACAGCATAACGCGAGATTTGCACCCGCAGACCTGGGTGGCCGGCGCTGCTCTCAGCTCTGCTGTCAGACTCTAGCCTCCCGATGCCTGAAGCAGGGCTGATGGACCACCTTCCACGGTTCCTGTGTAGGCTCAAAGCACCACAGCTGGAACTTGGTTTGATAGTTGCCAGCATGCTGGTTCCTGAGGGCCCAGAGCCAGAGCACAGGGTATTAACAGGACACCCAGATGCTCCTCGGGCTCAGGACTGGGGCTGCCGGAGCCCTCTTGAAGTCAGGGGCCTCAGCCTGGGTCCTGGTCCAGCCTGAGCTCTGAGTGACGTGCTGTCCTTCTCGTGTGTTGGTGTCGCCAGGAGAAACTGACAGGCGCCCCTTCTCCTGGGAGAAGCGGCTGCATCTCTGCCCCATGCGTTCTGGTTGAGCTCGGGTCAGGCAGCCTCCTCCCGATGCCTGGAGGCACGTCCCTGGTGCCCTGGAGTCCAGGCTGCCGCACTCCCCTCAGAGCTGAAGCTGCGCTGTCAGAGCCCCGCAGGGGCACCTCCTCACACGTGGCACTGGCAGAAGAGGCTCTGGCACGCCTGGCTCTGTCCTCGGTTGACATTCTCTTGCAGTTGGGCATTTTTAGCAAAGTCTGAGTTTAGATTCTGCCACATATGAGCTGTGCGATTTGGGGTGAGTCACCTCCATCTCTGGGTCCCTGCTTCCTCATCAGTGGAAATGAGGGAGTGGGTGTGATGATGCATAAGGGCCCTTGCAGGTGGCTGTTCTGAGGTTTGGTCATCAGCCCACCCCCAGCCTGAGTCCCTGGAGCCACCTTCTGTAGCCTGGAGCCTCTGCCTCTCCTCCAAGGATGCAGGAGGCCAGAGTGAGTCAAGGGGATGACTGAATCCACAGCAGGGAGAAGGCCACTGGTGACTCATGCACTTGGAAAGAGCTTCATAGCCTGGCTTTTTTTCTTGAATATTCTCTCGAAAGCAGTTGCAGAATACCAAGCAGATTGGATGGACAGGAGCCCGATGTGTCTGGAAAACATATTGCTCTGAATTGTGCTGTGTTTTTTTTTTTTAATTTTTGGTGACGCAATTAACCAGTGTGACAGTGTGCATCAGCCTCTGTGAAGGCCGCGTGCCCTGTAAGCTGTGTCTCGTGCTGTGTCACACTGTTCACACTGTTCACTTCAGGGAAACCAGTGCCCTGCCCATTTCACAGATGAGAGAGGTGACCTGCCCAAGGTCACTGCTAGTAAGATGGCTAGAAAACACAGTATTAAAGTACTGTGGACTAAAGTGATGGGTACTAAAGTGCAGGGATGCTGGGAGGCTGATTGAATCCCCTTTGTCCTATAGCTGAGTGAACTGGGGCTCAGAGAAGGTAAGTGGCTGGCCCAGGGTCACATATCTGAAGCCCTGCAGGAGGAGCTCTTGGCCCCTTGACTCTCCCGGCCCAAGACTGGTGTGTGGCGCTCCGTTCCTAGGCTGCTCCTGCCCTTTGTTTTGGAAATTAACATCCTCTCTGGTTCCTGTTGTGCCCCATATTCTCACTGGGGTTCTTGGGGGGGGGGTTCTGCCCCCTCAGTGTTTTAATATGTATGAAATCAGGCTTGGGGAAAGGGGACAGCAGGCTTGTGGGGCTGCCTGAAAAGATCTGCCTGCACCTCAGGCACTAGGGGCATGGAAAGAGAAAAAGGGACTTGAGACCTCCTCACAGTGTCTGGAAGACATCTGCAACTAAATCCGTGCTTGCCTAAGGAGTGAATGGGTGGTTGGAACGTGGACCTCCATCATCCAGGACCAGGGGCCAGTAGAGGGGCCCCAGACTCCGTGGTCAAAAAGACTCAGCTTCAAATCCATGTCGATTGTGTGTCTCCTCTTGGGCTATTTTGAGCCTCAGTTTCCTTTTCTGTAAAAGATAGGAAAGGAAATAATAGTTGCTATCATGAGAGGTTGCTCAGAGGATTCAGCCAGTGCCCTTGCCCGCATAGTGGGTGACACTGCTGTTCTTGTTACCCCATCTTCATTGGCAGTTCTGTCTTGGTGATGTGATGATGGTGGTGGTGATGTGATGGTGGTGGTGATGTGATGGTGGTGGTGATGTGATGGTGGTGATGTCATGGTGGTGATGAGGATGATGGTCATGATGGTGAAGGAGATGACAGTGATGGTGACAGTGATGATGATGGTGATGATGATGGCGATGATGATGATGATAGGGTAGAGCCACTGCTCTGGGCTGGTTTGGACTAGTTTGGGGAGAGTCAGGGAGAATAGGGAGGAGTGATGACTTGCATGCCCCTCCACCCTTGGTCCTTCCATGTTGACAAAATAAATGAGTAACTATGGTGAGGATGTTGGTGTGAGATTTCCTGCGGCTGGGCACAGTGTCTTTTTCCCTTGGAGATGTGGTTCATGAGCCCCAAGGAGAGAAAAAGACTGAGAAAGAAAAACACAACCTCCTGTTTCATTCCGAGGGCCCTCCTGCTCTGAGGACCAGAGCCTTCGGGGGTGGGGGGTGGGGAGTGGGGAACCTGGAGAGGCTGCCTTCTGGTCGCTTCCTGGACCCACAGCGCCCTCTGGTGTCTGGAAGTCAGGGTGTCTGTCCCGTTTTCCTCTGCATGGCTTCATTCGATATTGGGGAGCTCTCTGCCCTTTGGGGGTGCACTGCTTTTCCCTGGGAATCTGGCACGTGGGGGAATAAGGGTAAAGAGAGCCTTTGTTTTGTGCTCAAATGTGGGCTCAGGTGTTGGAAAGAAAGCAGGTTTGGGGAGTTGGGTTTGGACCAGCTCTGCAGTGGCTGCGTGAGATTTAGGTGGTGTCTCTCTGAGTCTCAGTCTCATTGTCTGTAAAGTGGGGCCGTTGATGCCCATCTCTTAGGGCTGTGTTATTGGAGGTTGGCACTGCCTGTGAGAGTGCTATGCCTTAGGTCCTTAGGTGAAAGTGAAAGTGAAGTTGCTCAGTCGTGTCTGACTCTTTGCGACCTGTGGACTATAGCCTGCCAAGCTCCTCTGTCCATGGGATTCTCCAGGCAAACATACTGGAGTGGGTTGCCATTTCCTTCTCCAGGGGTCCTTAGGTAGGTGCATATAAAAATTTGTCTTTCATCATTCTTCCTTTCATTCAGCTTCTAGAAACTATTACTCAATCCATGAAAGAGTGATACGTGCTTCTTCAGGAGGCAGTCTTAGAGTACTGAGTACGTGGGAGAGAGTGGTGGGTTCGTGGAGCTCCAAAACCTGCCCTGGGTGGCCTTCTGGCAGAGGGCAGCCCAGATCTGGCGCTGGGAAGACCCACCCCCCACACACCCAGTTTCCCTAGAGTGGAGAGTGACGAAGGACAGGGTGGGGAGCAGGCTTCACAGCCCACCTCAGGAGTCCAGATCACAGCTTACAGGTGGCGAAGGCCTGTGGGAGACACGGGATGCAATCAGGGCAAAGTGTCTCCAAGCCATGCTTGGGTCAGCAACTCTGTACTCAGTGCTTGGTAGACGGGGTAAAAAAAAATCCAAGCAACAACCTGAAAGCCCTTTCTTCAGCATTTTCACAGGAATCCTGTCTGGCAATAAATAAAACTTTGTATGGATTTTGTGCTTGGATTTCACAGTGTGGTGCCCCAGAAGAAATATGCGAACAAAGTAGAAGAAACTCAGCTGAATTTTTGGGGGCTGGTTAGCTCGTAGCAGATAGAATTTTCACTTCAGTTGAGTCGCTCAGTCATGTCCGACTCTTTGTGACCCCGTGGACTGTAGCACGCCAGGCTTCCCTGTCCATCACCAACTCCCGGAGCTTGCTCAAACTCATGTCCATCGAGTCAGTGATGCCATCTAACCATCTCATCCTCTGTCGTCCCCTTCTCTTCCTGCTTTCAGTCTTTCCCAGCATCAGGGTCTTTTCCAATGAGTTAGTTCTTCCCATCAGGTGGCCAAAGTATTGGAGGGCAGTGAGCTCAGGTGGAGGGCATCACCTTCTCTCTCTCTCGTGGAAAAGGCCACTGAGATTTAGGAAAATACTCTTACACAGTGATGTTTTCATTGTAGAAGGTGTAGGAAGTGGTCTCTCAGGAGCTCTGGTTCGTTCAGAAGTGTAGTTACCCAGTCTAGGGCCAGGCACTGTGCTGGAGGGCGGGGGAAGGATGGCACAGTGAGGGGCATGAGGTTTAGAGCAGAATTAGCCTGTCTACACACCTGAGAGTCAGGGTGGGCGGAGGAGCCAGGGTGGGGTCGGGGTGGGTGACAAAGAGAGAGAACGGAGGACCACTGTGGCCCCTGCAGAGCCTGCAGGGCAGAGCCAGTGGTGGGTGGCGGTGTGGCTGCTCACACAGTCCTGATTAGCCCGCAGTCTCAGCCAGCTGGGAGCCCTTGCTCTGAACATCACAGGGGTGCCTGGGGCCCTGCTCCGGGGGATGGTCAGACCTGCTCTCACAGTGACAGTCCTCTCATCTCAACACAACAGACCCGCCTCATGCCATCACAGCATGAAAGGCCCGGTCTCTCCCACCGGATCTGGTTCTTTGTTTGGTGTCTTTAAAGGCAGGCAGTCTTTGAAATTGTGAGATGAGAGGATTTTGCGGAGGTGGAGATGGACTGCCCAGGTGGGTGGGAGTGGAGCACAGGCTCTGCTACGTGATGGATGTTCTTCCCAGCACCTCCTTTCAGAGCTAGTGACCAAGTCAGGTCCTCGGAAGGTCTCAGCTGTCTCTACATATCATGGGGGTCTGGTGCAGGTGAGACGTGGGCCCTTGCAAGGGATGTTGGAGCCACTTTTATGTCACAGATTCTGGCTGAGAGGATGGCCTGTGGGCATTAACACTGGCGGCCAAGGTGAATTCAGTGGCCAGCGCTTGGTGATTCTTATCTGGAATCATCTCTAAGTGCCTTGAAAGAATCATGATGTCAGCCTTTTATTGACCGTTTTCATCTGCCCGCTGTTCAGTTTATGAGTACCAGCCTCTGCAACTCCTTGAAGGAATCTGGGGCATGCCTGAGGGCACAGAGCGGTGGGTGAGGGTTGCTGGGGCCGTGTCTGACCCTACGTGCCCCACTGTTAACACCACACTGGCCAGTGCCAGTTCCCTGCCCACCCCTAGAGAGATGCCTTTATCTGGGATTTCTTGACCCTCAAAACCCATGTCCCTCTTGGGGAGGAACTTATTTCAGGCAATGACAACATTATAGGGCCTCTGAGCCATAAATATAAATTATATGTGTGCGTTTATATGTGTGAAACTTCTAAGATGTACTTATACCCTTGCCTCTAGCTCTGGGTCTCATCCCCTTTGTTAACGACTGGCTTAATCAGCACCCCCATCTCCTATTCTTAGCCTGTGCCTTAATGTGCATTATTCATGGTTATCGAGCTGGATAACTGTGGTCGAGTGCCTTCTATTTTTATCATAATTAAAGGATTTAGGGGGAAATAAGTTTAGCTGCCTACATGCCCTCAAATAGCCTTGTTGGTGGGGGCAGATTGCTGGGAGTTGGAATCAATAAAGGTGCCGCAGACCCTGTCCGTGGTGCTGAAGGACACACTGAGGAAGTTTTGAGTTCACGGGTTCTCACAGCCCCAGGCAGAGCCAGAATAGGAAAGTGTGCACTTTTTCCAGCTCCGTCTGACACTCAGGCTCTTGCCAAGTCTCATGGCCCAGTCACAGGGCCAAGGGCCTCATACAGGAGGGTGAGAGCATTTATTGGAAGGGTTAAGTGCTGGACTGGGAGGGCAGTGGAGGCCAAGGGCGCAGACCCTAGACGTCCTCTGCAGCGAAGAGGTCTTATCCCCAGGGGTGGCTAACAGCTGGGAAATGTCAGTGTCCCC
>SJYF01001398.1:2586868-2597035 GCA_006410515.1 Procapra przewalskii
TTTTTTTTTTTTGCACTTTGCCGTGGATCCTGAGCTCCAGATTCCCTTTTCAGGAGCCCTCTGTGCTGACCTTTCCCGCTCCAGGCCAGCCTCCGGTCTGTTTCCCACTCCGCTCATTGACCCGCCTTATGGACCTGAGAAAATGTTCTTAGTTCTCCACAGAATATAAGCAACTGACACTTCAGGAATATTTTATAGTCTACAATTATATCCACACTTGTTTTCTCATCTCAAGCAGCATGAGATGCTGTCTTACAAGTGATGACACCAGGGCTCCTGGAGGCAGTGTGACTTTGCTGGTGGGATGTCAGGAGCAGCTTAGGGTGGTAACTTCTCTCTTCACAGCATCTGCAGGCAGATGAGTTCAAGAGAAGGACTTTGGAAGGTGTGTTGTGTGAGCATGGTGGTGTTCTGTGATGCTAAGATTATGTGACCCTGGGACATGAAATATCTGGGCCAGGTTGACTTTTTCTTGGGCACACAGCCTCCCGGGGCAGGAGCCCATCTAATGAAATACCTGGACCTCATGATGACTTGAAAATGGAAGTTTCTCAGTATGTGTCTTATTTCCAGTGCTGGCTTGGTTATCCCAACCATGATTCAAAAAAAAAAAAAAAAAAGATGTTAGCTTCTTAGACAAAGAAAATATTCATTCATCTCTAAAGAGGCTGTAGCCCACCAGGCTCCTCCATCCATGGGACTTTCCCAGAAAGAATACTGGAGTGGGTAGCCATCCCGTCTCCAGGGGACCTTCTTGACCCAGGGATCGAACCCATGTCTTCTGCATTGCAGGCAGATTCTTCACCACTGAGCCACTGGGGGAGCCCTGGTTCTGGGACACCAGTTCTCTAAAACCAGTTGGCCAAGGTGTTCCCATTCGTGGGAAGCACAGAGCCTGCAGCGAGGCTCATGACACCTACTTCCCAGTGGAGCCTGAGACTCAGAGCGCTGCGCTGACCTGGCCTAGTCTGTCAGCACTGAGTGACGGAGCAGGATTTGAAGCTGCAACTTACTGGCTCTTGAAACCATTGCTTTCCTGCAACTGCCTGCGTTTCACTTTGGCCCTGGGGTTTCATACCCCAGGGCTAATTCTGAAGTAGGGGGATCTCCTCTTTGTCTCCCTTTGTATGCCCACGGGGCTTAGGAAGGGATGGACGCGCAGGGAGCACCTGTGGGGCTCTGGGCCCAGTGGACACTGTTCACACAGATGTCACCGAGTCCCAATTCCCACCTCGTGGTGCTCCGGTCCTGTGACCAGAGAGACTCACCCAGAAACTTGCTGGACAGCAAAGATGGAGCTGGCCCTGCGACAGCCGTGGGTACAGCGGAGGTTCCGGAACTCTCTGGAGTCCCCTCTGGCATTGTCTCTGGACTCCTCCCCAGCTTCCTTTATTACACAGTCCTGTCAGCTCCGTGCCCTGCTGTCCCTGCCCCCTGCATTCCCATGGCAGGAGCCCCCCAGGCCTCCCTTCCCCACCTACAGCTTCCAGGAGACAGACTGGCCTGTGAAGGACTGGGTAACTGACCCCCGGGCGAGCTCTGCGCCATGCCACCTCCAGGGGGCCCGATCTTGGGGGTGTCCTTATTCTTGATGTTGCCCTTTTGGGAAATCTTGAATTTCTCTCTCGTTTTGTAGGGAAGCAGGATTAAGCTGGCCCTGGCTACCTGGAAACACATTGCCTTTTGCTTTAGCTCCAAGCAGATGAAACATGAGCCTTGGAGACAGATAGGGCATCTGGGGAGCTGAGCCCACTCTGTCCCTGACCCCCAGTGCACTGGCTTGAGCAGGGTGCCTGCCTCCTGAGAGGCCTTTGGGGAAACTCTGATGCTTCCCCAGGGGAGGGGGGCTGGTGAGGCCGAGCGGGGCTGACCTTGACCCCTGGGGAGGGAGAGCAGGGCTAGGTGCCCAGGCTTCCGCTGCCCCAACCTTCCTCACTGGGCCATGGAACCACTGGAAGGCCACCAGGAATCCCGTGTCCTTGTGTGCTCGTGGGCTGCATGTGACGTGAGTGTGAAACACGGATGTGCTGGGGGGACGAGTTCAGCGCACTGATGAGCGGAGAGAGCTCAGAACATGACAGGTCGGGAATGTGACGTGAAGACAGGCTGTGAGCAGCACAGCTGTAATGTCCTCTCAATACCGTCTTCAGCATCCCGTTCATGTTGCTGTTGGCTCTGCCATTAATGCTGATGATAGCAGTGCTAGCTGGTGTCTAGTCGCCGTTCCATATCAGACACATCACTTGCATCTGGACTGGTCGCCTCTCAACCTCAGCTGAGTTTCAGAATAGCCAGATGGAGGGACAGGCGGGCAGGGGGTTCATCCCCACCGTGCAGCTGTGCGATTAGAGGCTGAGGAATCTCCAGCCACAGCTGCCCTTCCCTTATAGGGGTGGATGGGGGGGACAGTCTGACCCTAGCAAGCATCCCATCAGCTCCCAGTTATCCCGAGGAAATGGCCACCCAGGCATTTTACTATGCCCATCGCACGCGAGTTGTGGTGTCCTTTGCTGGCCATGGGGGTGCCCAGTGGGGTGTGTGCTTTATATCTGAAATCCCCGGTCACCCTCGCAGTGATCCTGCCGGTGTCACTGCATGCTTTGAAGAGAGATGAGTGATGGCCTTCCAGGGTGGGCTGCCTTTGGGGTCCCATGGCTAGAAAGGTGCAGTTGTGGGCCAGAGATGTCTGTCTGTCTTTCTCTCCAAGAACAGAACAACTTAGAATGTTCACCCATAGAACGCACTTTGTAAACATTTTTAAAGTATTTGTGTGTGTGCGTGTCTGTGTGCTTACATGCGTGCATCTTAATTTCTAGGTAAAACTAGAAACCTGTGATGTGTCTGTGAGAAAATGAAACCTCTCTCACGGGCTTATTTTAAGAACTAAGTAAGAAAATGTTTGTAGAAGACATCCTACAGGGTCTAGCCCGTAGTGTTTTCTTCTAAATATTACTTACAGGTTCATCAGTTCATTGATTCATTGAATGTCCGACATCCTCATTTCACAGATGGAAAAGCCCCAGAAAGAGGCGTTGGCTTGCTCTGTGGTCCTTGGGAAATTGATGGAGAGTGGGGAGCGGCATGAAGGTCTTGGTAGAATCCTTTGATTTGAAAGAGACGATGTGGGAGCTGGATGGGAGCTAAGGGGTCCTCGGGTTCCCTGTTCCGAGTTGCCCCCATCCTGCATCTCCAGGGAGCATGGGGGTGGGATGAGGAGGCCCCCACAGCTGCTCCATGAAGATGTGTGTCACATGCTTTATCTTGATTCACCGGAACGGAGTTTGCCCCAGCTTAAGAAGCACTTTGGATACCTGGCCTAGCCCAGCATTTCTGGTGTGGTTTTTCCTCCCAGGGATGCTTGGGTTGTCACATCTGGGGAGTGGTACCCGGTATCCAGGGGCCCTGGAGGACACCCTGATTTGCCTCCCCGCCCCCAGCAAAGACTCACCCGCCCAGTGCTGGGGGGCCCAGGTCGAGAACCCTGCTGTGGCCGATGCTCTGCTTATGTGTGTGACCGGGGCCCAGAGCAGGGCGGCCACGTGGCGAGTTACTGAGAGGCAGGGCCGGGACATCTCACTCCCACCATCAGGCGCATACAGACCCCCCAGGGGTTTAGTTAAAACATGGACCCCGATGTAGGGGTCTGGAGAGAGGCCTGCGAGCCTGCATTTCTTGCCCTCCCCCGGAGGCATCCGGGCTGCTGATCTGCATGTTGCCGCCTTCTGACTAGGAACGTCTCAGCCATGATTCCCGTCTGGCGCGTCCTCCACTGCTCCAGTAGAGAGCCTGTGTCCAGTGCGGTCCTCACCCCATCCTAACCGCTCTTTTCTCTCTCCCCTCCTAGGGCTCCCTGGGCCTACCGGGTCCCCCAGGAAGAGACGGCAGCAAAGGCATGCGGGTACGTCTGTTCTGGGGGCCTGCTGATTGGAGCCCCCGTCCTCGAGGTGGGTGGGCTTCGCCAGGGCCAGGCTTGAGCTGGGCCCCTTTGTGCCAGGATCATCCCAGGTCCCTGGAGGTCAGCCTGGTAACTATCACCACACCAGCAGCTCTGGCCAGCAGGTGTCACCTGGCTGCTCTTGGGAGCTGTTTTCGCAGTTGGTTGACCGGCAGTTCTGGGCTCTTGTCCCAGTGCCTGGAACTTGGAATGGAGCCAGGGGACCCAGTTCCCAAGTCCTCAGTTCATAGCTTAAGGAGCCGGCAGGGACCCCGTAGCCCATGTGTCCAGCCGGCCTGCCTTCAGTGGCCCCTTTGCCTCCCCGGCCTCTGAGTCGGAACACATGCCAGGACCCCAGGTGGAAGTGATCTCAGTTGAGGCGGGTCCGTCTGACCCAGGATAAAGAGGTCCTCTTCGCCACCAAGAACTCGGGTTTGGGTCCTCAGTGGCTCCTTACCATCAACGCCAGCTGCTGTGCTTTCCCCACTCTTCCGTCCGGCCCGGTTCTGTGGACCGGCAGAGCCGGAGCACGTTGGGGGTTCTGGTGACGAAGGCCTGCGGCAAAGATCAGCTCCTTTGCTTGTCGGAGGCACCCCTGGGGGGAGCCTAGTTCTCGGCTCGCTGGCTGTTATGACACTGTTTCTGTGCTGAGATCCAGCTCTGGGAAGGATGCCCCGGGGGCCTGGGCCTGAGTCTCCTGGGTTGTGACCTCATGCTGTTCTCTGTGTTGCAGGGGGAGCCAGGAGAGCCGGGCGAGCCGGGGCTGCCCGGGGAGGTGGGCCTACGGGTGAGTGTTGCTCTGAGCTCTTCTTCTGATGTTTCTGGGCTTCCCTGGTGGCTCAGCTGGTAAAGAATCTGCCTGCAGTGCGGGAGACCTGGGCTCTATCCCTGGGTTGGGAACATCCCCTGGAGAAGGGCTAAGGCTACCCACTCCAGTGTTCTCGCCTGGAGAATTCCATGGACCATACAGTCCACGGGGTCACAAAGAGCAGACTGAGCGACTTTCACTATCTGATGTTTCTAGTGCACAGATCTTGATGCAAAACCAACTTCTATGGGCCCACTCAGCGCCCCACAAATGCTTCTCATGCAGCCGCACGCCTGCTCGTGTGTGTGTGTGTGTGTGTGTGTGCGCGCGCACATCCCTGATGTCTCCTAAATCCTCACAGAAAGTGAATCCTGCCGCACTCTCCCATTTATCCTTTCTAACAAGAGACGTGTCTTTCCTCACCAGTTCAGGTCAATGCCACCTGTTCTCTTAATCGTGCTTACTGTTCCATGATGTGGATCATGGTTTACATAACTTTCCCTGCGTCATGATTGACACAACCTTTCCTCTGTGTGCGGCCCTCCAGGTTATTTCTCAGAGAAGGCAATGGCACCCCACTCCCATACCTTGCCTGGAAAATCCCATGGACGGAGGAGCCTGGTAGGCTGCATCCATGGGGTCGCTAAGAGTCAGACGTGACTGAGCGACTTCACTTTCACTTTTCACTTTTCTGCATTGGAGAAGGAAATGGCAGCCCACTCCAGTGTTCTCGCCTGGAGAGTCCCAGGGACGGGGGACCCTGGGGGGCTGCCGTCTATAGGGTCACACAGGGTCGGACGCGACTGAAGTGGCTTAGCAGCAGCCACAGGTTATTTCTAATTTCATTGTTTTCCACAAAAATCAGAAAATGCACGCACCACTGTATTTTTTTGTTTTAGTAGAGTAGGTGAAAAAAATTAAGGTGTCTTTGGCTGAGGAAAAAGCACTTTTTAACATTCAGTTCAGTTCAGTCACTCAGTCGTGTCTGACTCTTTGTGACCTCATGGATCACAGCACGCCAGGCCTCCCTGTCCATCACCAACTCCAGGAGTTCACCCAAACCTATGTCCATCGATTCGGTGATGCCATCCAACCATCTCATCCTCTGTTGTCCCCTTCTCCTCCTTCCCTCAATCTTTTATTAATGGGTTTTAACAAATATGGCCAGTTGAGCAGCCTTAAAGCGGCAGCAGTTCCTGGTCCAGGCAGTAGGGGCTCCCGGGCTTGGGACCCCAGGTGGGCTTTGTCAGGACGTGTCCAGGCTGTGCTGGCCCCACGTGAAGCGTGCGTGATGAGCCGCGGGAAGCCGGCCTATGACCAGGAGCTCTGCGTGCATCCGGCCCGGGTCCCAGCATGGCCACGGGCCACGGCCATGGCCACACCAAATTGTTGCACTGGCCTCGTGAGAGCTCAAAGGCCGCTGTGGAAGTTGAGCCGAGCTGCGTGTGAATCCTGGCTGCCCCAGGCTGGGGTTGACATGATCTCTGCATGGAGGGGGGCAGCAGAGGTGGGGGGCGTCTCTTGGGGGGACCTTATGCAGGCAGCACGTGGCGGCGGATGAGGAGCAGCCCCTAACATGGTTATTGAGTGCGTCTTCCCTCTGCCCCTGCCCTTTTCTCTCCATCCCCAAACCTCTGCTCTGGGAACGCTCTTCTGCAGGGATCCCAGGGACTTCCTGGACTTCCGGGACCTCCCGGCCCCATTGGCGCTCCCGTAAGTAGAGGCCACTGCTGGAAGGGACTGTGTAGCTGTCCTAGGGGACTGGGACCCAGGCCCTGTGACAGGTCCCCACCCCACGTCTGTGCATAGATGCAACTTGGAGCATGTGGTCAGAGAGGCCCACCCCTGGGCTGGCATCTCCATCATGTCTGCTCCCAGAAGGGAGGGGGGCCTTCGCACAGGTTCTGGGTGCTTCTCCTGAGGACGGTGTGTGGATGCAGGGCGGGGCGGCGGCCCTCTCCCAGGGGAGGGGGAGGAATGTGTCTTCAAGGGGCCCTGAGTCTCAGGTTCAATTCCTTGGTTCCGTGATGGGGTGGCAGTGGGGGCTGACTCTGGGGCTACTCTGCTGCGCTCAGCCAGCTGAGCTCAGGTCTTAGCTGGGGGCACCTGGATAATCCAGGGACAGGGGAGGCCAGCCCCAGGGGTGGCTGAGCTCACCACCCAGGCCCGAGGGAGAAGCAGGCTGCCGTGGGGAGTGAGACACATGGGAGACAGACCTTCACCATCGTCCTGGGTGAGCAGGCTGTCCCGGGGCCTCAAGCTCAGCGCAGAGAAGCTGGACGGGGCTGTCTGCATGTTACTCATCCTCCCTTCCCCTCCAGGGTCTCCATGGAGAACGAGGGGAAAAGGGAGCCCAGGGAGAAAAGGTATTTACAGTCTGCTTCAGTTAGTTGTGCAGCTTTCTGTGGACAGTGTGTGTGTGAGCATGTGTGTGTGAGCATGTGTGTGTGTGTGTGTGTGTGTGTGTGTGTGTACTGTGGTGACCAAGGGCTGGTGCAGAGGAGGCATTAGCTTCTGACCCCAAGTGTAAACTCTGGGCCTGGTGCCTGCAGAGGTTGAGATCCCCTTGCAGAGACAGTTTGGGGTTTCTGGGCCAAGGGGGTTTTGAAAGTGCCCTGGATTGGGATTCAAAAAGTTCCAGCTGCTGCTGGGGACTCCCAACTGGCCTGCGTTCTCCACACCTCAGGGACGCTGACTCTCAATGGAGGGAGGGGGCGCGGGGACAGCTGTGGCCTTGGTGCCCCACGCTCAGCCTCGTGGACCGAGTGCTGTGACCTGACCTCAGCTGAGACTCTCCACGCCGAGGCTGGCTGTGCCTTCATATTGACGCCACCAGGTCACAAGTCATCCACAGACCAGACCTTTCCATAGGTGGAGTGCTCAGGGCTCTGGGGGTGGGGAGAAGGATGGCAACCCCCTACCCCACCTCCCCGAACAGCAATGGGCATCGAATTCTCAGGAGTCCCAGGCCCATCCGCTCACTGGGCTCCTTCAGATCAAAAGCTGGAAACTGGCCCTCTTGCGCTTAGCTGTGTTCCAGCCCCCTTTTCAGCACCTGCCCTGTTCTGTCTCCCTGGAGTACGTGTTTCTTTTGTTTATAGAACATTTCTAAATTATTAAGAAATTTAATTTTATTTCAAGCAACGTAGCACACACACACACAGCCATATTTGGAAACAGGAAAAAAAACAAAAGCCTGTAATTGCACCGTCCCCCTGCAGCTGCAGCGACCACTCTGGCCTGTTCCTTGATTTCTTGCAGGACTCACTCCTGTGTCTCCGACGTCTTTCTACATCGTCCCACGTGACGTGTTCTGCTTTGCGTCGCGTCGCGTCTCCCCTTCCTCCAGGCAGCGTCTCCCCTGCCCATGCTGCTACAGACATCTATGATTTACCTTAGGTGGCTGCACAGCGTCCCCCTGTGTGAATAGGCCATGATTTATGTGCTCATTCCCCTATTATCGATCAGTGAGGATTGTTTCCAGTTTGTCATGATTAAAAAATACTGCTTTGGGGAACATTTTCACACCAATGCCTTTATTTATTTATTTTTCCCAATGTAGCATGGTTTTCTCTGGCCACTCCCTTAGAAGGGAGATTGTGGTCAAAGGAGACGAACGTGTTGTGTGACTCAGGAAGAGTGTGGGTCCACAAAAGGCTCCTCGGAAGGAGGGGGGCGAGAGCCAGGGTGATGCCCCTCACTCAGGCCACAAAGCGTGGTTTCTGTTTGTTTGAATATCAAGCTTTCATCACTGCAGCTTCAACAGAGGAGTCCCTTCCTGTGGTGGTTGGGGACGCACGTCGGTTCTTTGGAGAGAGTTCTTGTGGCTCCGTGTGTCAGGTTTTGGGTGGAGGGCCTCTCTGTGGCCCTGTGCTCCTCCTCTGTACAAGGTGGGGGACTGGGAAACGACCCTTCGGGTAACTGGGGGTCCAGGCACAGGCTTGATGGGCAGCCCTGGTGCATGGGGTGATGGGTCCAATTTGAAGGTTCCCCCTGGGAGCAGGCAGGGTTTGGGGAACAGACGTGGCAGGAAGGCTGAGCCACAGCCCAATACCCGGCAGCCACCACCTAGGAGGGAAGCTGGGGGAGCAGGGGCTCACCTGCAGGGCAGGTCCTGGAGAGGAAGTCCAGCCGTCAGCCGTCAGCCTCAGTCTACAGTGTGGCCCAGAGGAAGCCCTGCATGGTGATTCCAGAGCCAGCTTGCCTGGGTTTCAGGCTCAGCTCTGGGGCCTGCAAGCAGTGTGATCTTCGGAGAATTGATTTCACCTCTGAGTCTCAAGTTTCCTCAATGTAGAGAGTAGCTATTATGTAAGGCTGCTGTGAGGATTAAATGACTTAATGTTTGTAAAATGCTTAGAGCAGTGCTGTGCAACAGAGGCCATATTTATGGAGGGTGGGAGATGAGAAAGGGAGAAACAGCAAGGCATAGAGGATTGGCACGGAGGCGTAACCTGAGCGCTGAGAGCTCTGCCTTGCCTCTGACCCCCAGCTCCCTTGCCGATGTTCTCGGCGACTCTGGGGGGAGCTGGCTCCTTCTCTGCACCTCTGTTTTCCCATCTGTCAAACCAGATGCTTGGGCTGCATGATCTCTTGGGCTTCTTTCCAGTTCTTATATCTGATGAGTACTTAGAACAGTTTATTTTCTTGCGAACCTCTTAAATTTCTTAAATCAGCAAAAAGGAAGTCTCCATCTCCCCTCGAGACAGGCGCATCCCGCTGCCTGGCCTGCCAGATGTGGAGTGTGGCCAGAGAGAGCCAGTGCCTGCCTGCCACCGAGCCCAGCTCTGCCAGCGCTTGTCAGGACCTTCTCTGCGGGTGTGGGGCAGGCGGGCCGGCCTTGCATTTGGCCTCTTCCAGAAAGGCCCTGCCAGGCACGAGGCATGGAGGCTCTGTGGGCACAGGGGCCTCCTAGTGACTGAGGGGCAGTGAGGCCTGAGTGGGTTGTCCTGGGGCCGCTGAGCTCGGGGCAGTCGGCAGAGCGCACAGTGGGTCCACTCAGTCACAAAGAGGGGAGTCACAAACTCCCTGGGGACCAGAAGCTGGACACAGTCACCCCTGCTCTGTCCAGAAGAGGGTGCTCTCTGGATAGCTTTGGTCGGGTGTGGTGACGAGCTCCTGCGGTCACCACAGGGAGGACGTCCCGGGGTCCTGCCCTGTCTGGGGATGGAAGCCCGTGCCTTGGAGCAGCAGCCCGTGGCTCTGCTGCCAACAGTTCAGGGCCTCACTGCAGCTTCTGTGCCCCTTGACCCCCAAGACATTTAGAGTCTAGGCTGCTCTGTGTGTGTGTCTTTCTCTCCTGTGTGTGTGTGTGTGTGTGTGTGTGTGTGTGGGCAGGGGAGGGGCTCTCCAGGTGTGTGTCTCCTGGTGTGTGTGTGTGGGGGGGAGTACGGGTGTGTGGGGTGTGTGTGTGTGTGTGTGTGTGTGT
>SJYF01001398.1:2601753-2621235 GCA_006410515.1 Procapra przewalskii
CTGGCCAGGGCTGGGGTTCTGGTGCTCAGTCTGGTGTTTTAGCTTCCTTTTAGGTAAAACAGAATAAAAACATTGGACACTTCAACACCAGTTGAATCATTTCCAGTGCACATTTGCTTTTCGCTTGTTTCTAGTTAATACCGACTTTGAAGTGGCTTGGAACACTTCAGCCTTCGGTTTCTCCCTCTGTTAAGAATTTAATGTTAGGAATAACCATCTGGGAAGAGGCCATTCAAAGGGACTCTGTGATCATTTTTGATGTGAGTTCAGATACTAAGGATAATGAATATGAATCAGTCAATTTCACATGTTTGTGGTTGAATCAGGTCCCTTTAGGTAACATACTTCTGCTTCTTTCAAGTGACTGTTTCATTGAAGGAAATAAAACAACTCTTATTTTGAAATGCCCATAGATCATATTTAAAGTAACTCAGATTTATCATAAGTCAGATTTATAATCATATTTACAATAAAGCCTATTCCTCATTGGGATAAAAGTGTGTATTTTTGCTGGGGCAAAACTAGAAGAACTTAGAAGATGTATTTTGCTGTTGTTCAGTCACTCAGTCTTGTCTGACTCTCTGCGACCCCATGGAGTGCAGCATGCCAGGCTTCCCTGTCTTTCACCATCTCCCAGAGTTTGCCCAGATTCATGTCCTTTGATTGATGATGCCGCCCAGCCATCTCATCCTCCATGACCTCCTCCTGCTCCTCAGTTTTTCCCAGCATCAGGGTCTTTTCCAGTGAGCTGGCCCTTCTCACCAGGTGGCCAAAGTACTGGAGCTTCGGCATCAGTCCTTCCAGTGAACATTCAGGGTTGATTTCCTTTAGAAGTGAGATGATGTTTAATTCCAGTATAATTAGAAAAATTTCACATCAAAAAATTCAGGTGAGACTAACTTCCCTTCTGTCTCTATAACCTTAGATACCTTGCTTAAACCCTTCTGAGGCTTGATTTCCAAATCTCTCTACCATCATTGGTATGTTGAGAGATTTCAAGTAGATAACATGGGTAATACAGTGTGCTCAGATCAGTAAGTGGCAAGTATTGATCATCTGTATTGTAGTACATCTTGTAGGCAAACATATGCATAGTATGCAAGGGTGAAGTTTGCTTTTTTTTTTTTTAACCAAAGAAGATATGCACAGAGATATAAGTAAGTAGCTTGCACAAAGTCACATAGCTAAAAAGCAAGACTGAGCTTTGAACCCAGATCCATCTGACAGTCTAGCCCATCCTCTTTTCAGCCCTGAGTGCACAGTGCAGCAATGCCTGCTCGGAGTTGCACAGAGCAGGATGGCTTTTCCTCCCGGTTCCCACTAAGGAATAAGAAGGTAACAGTGCCCAGGCCTGCTTATTCCCAAGGCAGCCTTCTTGATCCCTCATTCGGGGGTCTGGGATGTACTATTGGCAGTTTTCCCCTTTATGTAAAATTTGATAAATGAGGAAGGGAGGGAAGGAAGAAACCTCAAACATTTTGGCCACAGGCTTTATATCAAGTGAAATACTTAAGGGTGGAGATACAGGGATGAAAGCACATGGACTGATTTCATAGTTTAGTGACAAGAGTGTGAAAAAGAAATAATTGTGGGTTGACACTTGCAATGAGGATTCAAGTGTTTCATATCATCCCTGCAGGCCATTTTCTAGAACAAGGAGTGGGTTCTGAACCCACGGTTCTTGCAAATACTGGAACAGCACAGCCCTGCAGCTCAGTGGAGCTGTCCAGGGTCCTGAAGAGGGTCTCGGGCTAGATGCTCCTGACAGAATGGGATTGAGTACAGTACATGGTGTTGGTGATGAAATTCCCTTGGAAGGATTTCAAAAAGCCAATGACCTACCTAAAGACCTTGTGAAAAATGAGGAACAGTGATGAAAGGCCTAGAGTGTGAGGTTCTTAAGACCAGGGCCAGTATCTCTCCCATCTCTTAAATTCACAGTTTATCACATGGTGGGAACTTAATACATTCTTGTGAAGGAGTGACCCGCAGCAAGTATTTAGGAGGGACATCAAAGTGAGACCTGATTTCAGTTTGAGCTCATAAGGAGCACTATGGCCATGGAAGACACTTGGGGTTAGGAGCCCCAGAGCATTGGTTTCATGTCCCAGTTCATCCACCGAGTAGCTTTGGGTCTTGATGGCATCACTGTACCCATCTTATCCTCTTCTGTTTTCCTGGCTTGGAAATCATCATCAATGTCACTTCCTACATTAATGTGCTGTGAGAGTTAAATGGGTGATTGTAGGAAGCACTGCTCTAGGAAGCCTTATTAAGCCCAATATAGAGATCAGTTGTTATTTCTGGCTTTTCTGAATCCCCAGCAGCACCTGGCCCAGGGCCTTCTGCAGAACAGTGGCTCCCTAAGTATTCATTAGATTGAATGAGAGCAAAAGCCTGGCTTTAGCAGCTTCTGTTGAGAAGGAAATACTTTGAGTTTGTGACGAGCAATCCCAGAGAGCGGAAAGTGCATCCCATTTTCTTAAGTGGAAACAGCACGCAGCCTTCTGCACCCGGATGCTGGGAGTCATTGAGGAGGCATGCATCTTTCACCCTTTCCCCAAGATGAGACGAGTTGTGGTAGTTGTAGCAATGTTTGATTGAATGTAATAAAGAAGGACCAGCTGGGCAGATCAAATGAGAGACATTTCTTCTTGATGCTGCAGGAAAACTCACCTCTGCAGGGGCTTCCCTTGAAGTGGGCCCTGATCTCACTGGGATAATCCTTGTGAGAAAGGGATATTTAAACCTTTGATTACTATAGTTGGTACAGTCACATGTCCATTTTAATGGTGTTATTAAGAGAAAAGACCTTAAACCTCAATACAGTTCTGTCACTTAATAGTGATGCAAAATGTGGCAATAATAGCTATTTGTCTGACAGTCATATTATTGAGTCTATAGACTCGCTTCCCAGGTGGCTCAGGGTAAAGAATCCCCCGCTTGCCAATGCAGGAGACATAGGAGACACAGGTTCAATCCCTGGGTCGGGAAGATACCCTGTAGATGGAAATGGCAGCTCACTCCAGTATTCTTGCCTGGGAAATCCCGTGGACAGGGGAGCTCGCAGGCTACGGTCCATAAGGCTGCAAAGAGTTGGACATGACTGAGTGAACAACAACAACATATTATTGAAAATGAGGAAATTGAAGTGCAGAGAGGGAGTTGTTGGCCGCAATTCACTGATAAAGTTGGTGATAGGGTCTCAGAGCTGAAGGCTTCATTTTCCGATCCACATTTCATGCCATATTCTAGGTGATGTCATTATGCACATGAGTATAAACCAGGGTGTTGTCAGGAGACCCGGGTGCATGTCAGGGCCTTTGCACCCATTCCTCACTTTGTCCTCATGACCACTCGGTAGAAGGTATATTATCCTCACTATGGAGATGAGCTGACTGAGGTTCAAGGACACCCAGTATACTTGTCTGAGATCAGGAAGGAGGTACATAGTGAGGTGTTAGAGGGCAGGATTTTAGTCAGTTCAGTATGACCCCTTCCTGTGCCAGTTTTCCTTACTTAGTGGAAATTGATCTTCCTTCATTCATTCATCTCAGTCGCTCAGTTGTGTGACTCATTGTGACTCCATGAATCGCAGCACACCAGGCCTCCCTGTCCATCACCAGTTCCCAGAGTCCACCTAAACCCATTCCCATTGAGCCGGTGATGCCATCCAACCATCTCATCCTCTGTTGTCCCCTTCTCCTCCTGCCCTCAATCTTTCCAAACATCAGGGTCTTTTCAAATGAGTCAGCTCTTCGCATCAGGTGGCCAGAGTATTGGAGTTTCAGCTTCAACATCAGTCCTTCCAATGAACACCCAGGACTGATCTCCTTTAGGATGGACTGGCTGGATCTCCTTGCCGTTCAAGGGACTCTCAGGAGTCTTCTCCAACACCACAGTTCAAAAGCATCAATTCTTCAGCACTCAGACAATTTCATTTATTTATCCAGACAATCAGTTTGGATATCACTGTGGAAGGAGGGTCAGATAACCCAAGCCCGTCCTTGCCCAGCCAGCACGATACAGCGACAAAGGCACCAGGCTTAGAGCTAAAACACTTGGGTCCCGGACACTCTGTGTGCACTTGATGCAGAGCGCTGAGGCCGGGCGTTTGGTCCTTACTGTGTTCATCCTCAGAGCGTGAACGATGGTGCCTACGTCTTGGTTGTCAATCACACTTAATTACATCGGATAGGTGCACATGTTTAAGTGTTACAGACTTGATGGAATTAGATGGCTTTTGTTTTATTTTTTCTCCCTCCTGACCTCTCAGGTTCCCCGTTTGAATGGGGTGGTATTTTCCTATCCAATGGGAATGTCCAGACAAAGTATATCCTTTGGTGTTTACTGTGTGTGTTTACCATGATCCATCTCTGTTGTTTTTTTCCCCTTTCTCTTCCTCCTAAAGGGTCTGATGGGTCCAGAAGGCAAGGAGGGGCATCCCGGTTTGCAAGGTCTCCGAGTAAGTAAACTGTTTCTTTCCTGGTGCCCCAACTCAGCCACACCACACTCCCCATTTTAGCTGCTCACACAGAGGAGATAGTGCCAGTCTCCTGAGCTTGAGATGAATTCTGGAAGCAACTGGAAGGGTTAGCTGAGTTTGACGGTGGCTGAGGATGGGCAACCTCGAGTTGGGTCCTGGCTCATCTCCTGCAGACGAGTTTGTGGTTTTCCATGAGTCGTGTACATAGAAACTCACATCTCTGTGTGATCAGGGGACACTCAATCCTGAGAGTACTGACCCAAGCTGGGGGCCAGCCAGGGCCTCCTGAAAGAGGTGATGTTTGAGCTAAGCCTTGAGGAGAGAAGAAAAAATAGCCATAAGATAATAGAGGTCTGCCCATAGGCTCTCAGCTACTCTTGAGTGAAGAATCCATATGGTGTTTGAATCTCATAATTTCTTAAGAGCATGTCATTTAACCTGATAGAGCCCCCCCCCCCGCCTTTCTTTTTGTCCAGATTGTGCACACCTATGGGTTTGACTCCTGTGTTGTAGGATAGAGGCTGTTGTAGCCCACTGGAGCTGGCTGCCCACCTTGGTGCCCCCCACCACCAGAGACTAGGGCTGACCCTCAGCTCTGGGTCCTCAGTTCCCAGCAGGGGACCTCATGCAGAGTGAACACTCAGCTCACATTTCCTGACCTCTGGCTCTAATCTTGTAGCATCACAGTTTATAAAAAAAGTTATTTTATTCAAGTCCAGTTGATATAGTGTGTTGCTGCTGCTGCTGCTGCTAAGTTGCTTCAGTCGTGTCCAACTCTGTGCAACCCCATAGACGGCAGCCCACTAGGCTTCCCCGTCCCTGGGATTCTCCAGGCAAGAACACTGGAGTGGGTTGCCATTTCCTTCTCCAGTGCATGAAAGTGAAAAGTGAAAGTGAAGTTGCTCAGTTGTTTTCGACTCTTAGCGACCCCATAGTCTGTAGCCTACCAGGCTCCTCCGTCCATGGGATTTTCCAGGCAAGAGTGCTAGAGTGGGGTGCCATTGCCTTCTCTGAATGTTGTGTTAGTTTCTGCTATACAGCAAAGAGACTCAAACATACACATACATGCACTCTTTTTTAATATTCTTTTCCATTATGGCTTATCCCAGGCCACTGGGTATAGGTCCCTGTGCTATACAGTAGGGCCTTCTGTTTATCTGTCCTGTATGTTTATTAACAGTTTGTATCTGCTAATCTCAGACTTTTACTCCTCCCCTCCCCCCACCCCTTGGCAACCACAAGTCTGTTCTAAATGTCTGTGAGTCTGTTTTGTAGCTGCTTTATTTGCATCATGTTTTAGATTCCACGTATAAATGATATGAAGTGGGGCTTGTCCTTCTCTGACTTCCTTCACTCAGCACGATCGTCTCTAGGCATCGTTGCATTCTCTTTTGTCCTGGAGTCACAGGGCAGGGTGGCAAGAGTGTTAATAGAGCTTCTGCCAGGGGCCCACAGGAGGGCGCCTGTCTCATCCTGCATCCGCGGGTGAGCAGGGAGTGATGATCACACATGTCCTTGGGGACTCCGGCCCTGCAGCATCGCAGATGATCTCTTGACTCAAGTTGTTCCCTCCCGTGGGTGCTGCTTGTCGGCGGCCTGTCCTGTGGACACGCGGGAGAGACTGGGAGGTGGCCTCCTGTTCTGCTGCCTCTGGCTGAGTCAGGAGGGCCTGAGACAGGGTGACGACTCACTCACAACCTTATCCCTCCCCTCGCTGCAGGTGACCTGCCTTGTCAGCGTCCATTGAAACGTTGCTCTAAAGAGCTCCTGGTTTCAGCGCTCAGGCCGCGATGGGGGAAGAGACGAGACAGTGATGAGCCCAGGGACCTGGGAACTGAGACCCTGAGACTAAAACATGGGTTGAGGAAAGGGATCCAGGCCCTTTACTTTAGAGATTAGCGCCAGGCAGACAGCGTAATCCCTGGCGAGGTGAACACATTCATTTTGGACAAAGCTGCTGTTTTTCCATAATGAGGACGTGAAAGGGAGGGGAGGTTGGAGCGGGGCACCCCCTTCCCCATCTGCATCACCCCATCTCATCCCGCTGCCCCCCGCCAGCGGAGGAGGGGGTTGGGCACTCACTGCCTGGCTGGGTTCCTGCCTCCGATGGAGGCAGATGAGCTGCTCAGTCTGTCCCACCCTCTCCTGCTCCAGCTGTGCCCACAAGTCCGTGCTCCAGGTCTGGGTCTGCGTTTCTCCTCTGTGGATAGGTTCATCGGTCCCAGGACACGAGGAGAAAGTGGCCTGCACATGTGTACCCTGTCATGTGTAAAGGAGAAGACTAGCCGGAAGCTGTGATCACAGCCCCCTGATAACACCGGGAGCCCAGCCTGGTGCCCTGTGATGACCTAAAGAGGTGGGATGGGAGGAGACGGAGGCGCAAAAGTTTATTTTTATCTATTTTAATAAATTTATAAAAATAAATTTGCATTTATAAATATAAATTTGTATTTATATATATAAATTATATAGAGAGTTATGATTGATCCACATTACTGTATAGCAGAGACCACCGCAACGTTTTAAGGCAATTATCCTCGATTTAAAAAATAAAGATTGGCAGTTAAAGCAGACTGTTAAAAACAGTGATGAATGCAAAGATCAAGGGTACTGAGAGGCTTTCTCTTTTTTATGGATCTGAACAGATATCTTCTTTTGAATGTCATGTTTTCTAAGTTAGTGGACCTTGATATTTTAATAAAGAATACTATGCTGTCAGAAAAAGAAAAAGGAGGAGCTCAAGCCTGTCTGAGGTTCTGAGTTCCTCGTGCTCATCCGAGCGAGGCACTGGGGAGAGGGTGGTCAGGGGAGCGCTCTTAGCTGGAGCTGGCAGTGCTGCAGAGCATCTGAGCCCAGAACGTTCCAGAGTGGAGGCAGCCTGGCTCCAGGCCACAGAGGCAGTTGGACACACAAGAGCTTCCATGAGGCTAAGTTTTCCCCCAAGAATATTCTCTTGTGCCCTAATCATCCATCTCAAAATAGACATCCTGTCACTCTCACACCAGCCTATTTTAATTTGCTGTAGAGAACATGTATTTTTCTTATTTGAGAATCTATTTATTTTTGTTTTTCTTCACTAAAATGCAAGTCTGTGAGAACATTATTTTTGTATTTGTAGCACTTAGAGGAATGCCTCACATTTATAAAATTATATATATATATGAAAATAAAAGCATATATAAGTGCATAAAGTATGCCTAAATGTATAATGTCATCAGAATATGAAATTTATAGATGCTCGCTCCTCAGAAAGAAAGCTATGACAAACCTAGACTGCATAATAAAGAGCAGAGACGTCACCTTGCCAGCAAAGGTCCCTCTAGTCAAAGCTGATTTTTTCAGTAGTCATGTATGGATGTGAGAGTGGGACTATAAAGAAGGCTGAGTGCTCAAGAATTGATGCTTTTGAACTGTGGTGTTGGAGAAGACTTTTGAGAGTCCCTTGCACTGCAAGGAGATCCACCCAGTCCATTCTAAAGGAGATCAACCCTGAATATTCACTGAAAGACCTGATGCCGAAGCTGAAACGCCAACAGTTTGGCCACCTGATGCGGAGAGTCACCTCATTTGAAAAGACTCTTATGCTGGGAAAGAGTGAGGGCAGGAGGAGAAGGGGTGGCAGAGAATCAGGTGGTTGGCTGGCATCACCGATGCAGTGGACGTGAATCTGAGCAATTCCGGGAGATAGTGGAGGACGGGGCATCCTGACAGGTTGCAGTTCATGGGGTCACAAAGAGTCGGACACGACGTAGCAACTCAGCAACAACAGAATGTCATTAGTGAGCATCAGACACAATTAAGATTGCAAGAGTGAAAGGCTCATGGGTCACGCATGAGTGCTCCAGTTGGGCGGCTGACACACCCAGGTGGTGTGGGCAGAATAGGACCCAGGACTAGCCATCTGGCCGCCTGGGTTATGACCTTCCACAGGGAATTCCAGCTCTTTTTTAGTGACTTTTACCACTTTTACCCATTTCACCCACCATCTAACCCCCTCTCCTCTGACAACCACCAATCTGTTCTCTATACCTATGAGTTCAATTTTGTTTTAGATTCCATATTATAGGTGAGAGTGTAAGGTATTTGTCTTTTTCTCTCTGATGTATTTCACTTGGCATAGTGCCCTCAAGATTCATCCGCGTTGTTGCAAATAGCATGGTGTCCGTCTTTTTTATGATACTATTCTATTGCATGTGTAATACTATGATACTATTCTTGATCCATTGTTACATCCTTGGGCATGTAGGGACCGTCCATGTCTTGGCCATTATAAATAATGCTGCATTGAACATGAGGGTGCATATGTCTTTTCAAGTTAGTTTTTCATTTCCTTGGGATAAATGCTCTGAATTGGGGTTGCTGGATCATGAATTGGTTCTTCTTTCTTTTTTTTTCCAGCAACCTCAGTATTGTTTTCCACAGAGGCTGCACCAATTTACATTCCCACCAGCAGTGGGCTTCCCTTTTCTCCACACCCTCACCAGCACTTGTTATTCTTTATCTTTTTGGTAATAGCCATTCTAACATATGTGACATTACATCTAAATTGTGGTTTTGATTTGCGTCTCCCTGATGGCTAGGGATGCTGAGTGTCTTTCCATGTACCTGTTAGTCATCTGTGTGTCTAGAATGTCCAGTTTTAAAGGTGAAAACTTGGTTCCTTCTGTACCTTTTACTTAGCTTTTATCATGCTCTGTGGTTCTAGCCCCATCTGAAATAGCCTAGGTATCTTCTTTCCCCTTTGGATAAAAACAAGGGTTTGGGGGGAAGATTTGCTTAATAGAATTCCATGTTGCCAGGCATTTAAACAATGTCAAATTTGAAATGTCTAAACTGGAGACTCATCATGGTGGAGGGAGTCTCTGAGATTGATAGTGAGAAATTTAATGTCCAGAAATATTAAATGACCTCCCTGCTCAGGTCAGGGTCACTCAGGGCTCTGTCACTGTTCCTCCCACAAGCTAGGGACAGTGTCTTTGGTTCCTTTGATCATTTTATCAATATTTTCTGGCTTCTTCCCTCTCTTACCGAGAGGTGAGACCTGAAGAAGTGATACTATCAAGTGTGATGCTCTCTTTCTTACTAGAGATAGAGTGATCCCCAAGTGTCTTATGGTGGGTCTGACTGTGCCAGTTGCTTTAAAGACAATTTTAAAAACAGAATCTATCCATACATGTGTAGACCTCTAGTATAAGACAGGAAGGAGGTAGCATTGGTTGAGTCATTGCATAGCAGGCATTTAGCTGTTTGTTCATTTGTTGTTTTCCGAACACGTTTTGCACTTAATTCTCACGAGGATCCTGTGAGGTCTGGCAGTTTCAATCCCATTCTGCAAGTGAGGAAACCGAGACTTGAAGGTGTAGATCAGATTACCCAGCAGCACGCAGATTGTAAATGAGGAGGCAGGGATTAGAACTCAGGCCATCCTGGATCCAAACCATTCCTGCCTTTGGTTTAGGTTGGGGAGTGTATGTGTGTGTGTGTCCACATACACATCAGAATTCTACACTGGACATTAATAGGCCTTTCAGTGGAAACTTTGGAGAGATGTGGGACCTCTTAGTGGACTTCCCTGGTGGCTCAGATAGTAAAGAATCTGCCTGCAATGCAGGAGACCCAGGTTCGATCCCTGGGTGGGAAGGATCCCCTGGAGAAGGGAATGGCAACCCACTGCAGTATTCTTGCCTGGAGAATTCCATGGACAGAGAAGCCTAGCAGGCTACAGTCCACAGGGTCACAGACCTCTTAGTAGCTGGCAGCACGTGCTCTGGCGGGTGCATTGAGCACCCATCACTTGCATCTCTGACTGCTGCCCTTGGAGCCAGTGGTCTCATGTGGCTGAATGTAGTCAGGCCCGTCAGCTCCAATTTCTGGTAGATTTAAGAGAGAAGCACAAGCAGCCTTTTGTCGGTGGCAACCTGTGTTGAATTTGTTTTTACTTTTCAATTTTTAAAGCCTTTTCTCTTGCCTTTCCCTGACCTACCAGATGGTAACAGCATCGTTTGGATCGCAGGCTACTGTTTGACTCCTATCATGGCGTGGAGCCAGGTTTATTTCAGGATGCTCTAGGTTTTCCCTGAGCACCTGGATTCAGCTCTCACCAGTAGAAAATAATCATGTTTGACATTTGGAGGCATGGAGAACAGGAACTGGGCAAAAGGGCCATACGGCTCAGATTAGAATCACTTGCGCAAGCAATCTTTTTATCTGATAATGGTCCCTCATGCGGCTGTGTTAACTCATCCTGCCTGGGAAGGAGATGCGCTTTTGAATTTATCGACTTCTCTCTTCCACGGGCAGACAGGTGGCCTTGGAAATAGTGGTCTTGCTCAGCATCCAGACATCCAGACTAGCTTGAGACCTCTGCCCTCGTTGATAAGCCACAGACATTTATCCAAACAATGTGTCGGGTGGCAATTTAAAAGAGAAGAAAAAATGACAGGGAATAGGCCTATTGTGAATGAATGGTTATTTATTGATGCATAGCTTGCACTGGCCAGCACTTCTCAAATCCCCACACCCAAGTGTAGGTCCAGAATGCAGAGTTGCTGCTATGTCCACCACCACTAGTGCCGCTGCCTCCACCAGTCACTTTACCATTAATGCCAATAACAGAATCATCATCACCACCACCATTGCTGTCAACACCAACAGCAGTATCATCGTCACCACCACCATTTCGAGCACCACCACCATCAGCGTTATCACCGTGATCACCCCCACCATCACCCCCACCATCGACATCCTCACCACCTCTGCCGTCACCACCATCACAGTCACTGCAGCATCATGACCACCGTCACCGCCACTCCACCACCACCACTGTGCACTTCACGTCAGATCCTGCGCTGTGCTTTGTGGACATTATCTTATTTAATCTTTGCAGCATTCATCAGAGGTAGTGGTTTTGAAGCCAGACCTGCTTGACACATGGTCTCTCACCCACTTAAGGACTCAAAAGGGCCAGAATTCTGCTATCAGCATTTCTTCTTCATTAGAGTCACCATCGTCTTCCTTCTCATCCTCATGGCTGTCTATTACGTTTGCATGATGCTCTGTTAGGCTTTTTAAATCATTTTCTCAAATATTGAATTATTTCTTCTGCTATTGTCTTTTCACATAATTACAATGATTATAATTTTCCACATGAGGAAACTAAGACTCAGCAAGTTAAATGGCTTACCTGTCCTCATCTACGTTAGGTTTAGAACTCTTTTTCTTACAATATTGCAGAGGAAGGGGCTTGGGAAAAGAAAAGATCAAAGACCTCTTTGATCACAGTGAGTGGCTGAGTTCTCATAGCCGCTTACTTAGAGCTCCATGCCCCACCCCTGGCGATTCTAACTCATGAGTTCTTGAATGACACCTGGGAATCTGTCTCAAATATGTTTTTGCCCTATTTTGCCATATTTCTCATTATTGCTGGGGCTTCATGGAAGAGGAGATAGTGGAGTGGGGTAGGACTTTGACAAGTTGAGATGGAGCATGAGTCCTACAGACAGAGGTGGCTTGGTGGGCCAAGTCCCTGGGATCTTTGGGGCCAAGCTAAGCAGCCCGCATGAGCTGTGGCTTAGGGCTGGGAGCAGGGCCACCGGATGCCAGACTGAAAGGGCAGGTCAGAAGGCTGGGCTGGCACAGTCCATGGTTGTAAAGACACCTTCCCTCTGGGGGTGGGCAGTGCGTGGGGACAAACCCAAGTGTGCAGGGGCAGAGAGGGAGGGGCCAGAGTTTAAGGAAGAGGGGAGACGCTGACGTCATCCAGCTTCTGTAATCCAGCAGACTGTTAGAGATGCTTCGTCACCATCATCTCACTGTCAGAGCCCTGGCAAGTAAGAGTCACATGTACAGGCCCTGCACACACAGCTCTGGAGCCGGATCTTAATCTCATCAGGTTCTAGCTGGGTCACCGGTGAGACTTGACTCTGAACCTCAGTGTCCACTCCTCCCAGTAGGACTGAGAGTGCCTGCATCCCGGAGCGAGGGGATTCCTGCAGAGTGGAGACACAAGGAAAATATGGGAAACCCCAAAGAGGGTTTGACACAGAGCAGGTGCTCAAGGAATGTGGTTCTAATTCAGAGTCATGCCTTCCTTTTCGTTTCTTGTTGCAATGCCCTGACCTTGTGAGGATAACTGTAAGGAAGAAAGCAGATGGGTGGGCCTCCTATCGTTTATGTACACATATGATAGGGTACACGCTGTGTGTCGTGAGGACTCGCCAGCATGCACCTCACCCTTGTCCAGACAGGTAGACTCCGAGGCTTAGTGATCACACCCCCAAGGGATGACCGGCTGGGGTCATGCAGAGTAGCACAGATCCTGATGGCAGAAGTGCAGAAATTGTCCGCGTGACCTGCCTGCCCAGAGTTGAGATGCATCGCCTTTCATCCTTGTGCTGAGAGGCCTGCAGCTGTGAGAAAGAATGGAGCCGCTCCCCACGTGCTGACCCAGGAGGCATCTGGGCTAAATCCTCAAGTGAAATAAAGTGGAGTTTATCAGCGGATTGAATGTTATGGTTTAGTTTCTAAAGAAAAAAAGGGATAGAGGGAGAGAATGTGTGTGCATGTGTGGGCACATTTGCGTGTGTGTGTGTGTGCGTGCACCTGTGCAGAGCTTGCCTAAACATAAAATGCCTCTGGAAAGCAACCAACATCTGGTAGGATTAGTTGTTGTCAAGGAAAGAGAATGAGTGTCATGGGGACAGGACAAGGGCATTTTTCTCAGGTAAACCCTGCAGTACTTTTAAAAATGTGGGGCCATGTGTTGCCAAAATCATCCACATTGCAGCGCTGACATCCAAAGGGGAGGCTCCCTGGCCCCAGACTTCCCCCCTCCCCGACCCCACACTGCCTCCTTGCAGGGTGTCTCGAGGCGGACAGTCTGTTATCAGGGGGGTTCCTCCAGACGTGTCATTAGACGGGCTCTGGGTGCGGGCTGCCTGTTAATCCTGGCTTCTTCTTTTTGTCCTCAGGGAAAGAGAGGTGAGGCGGGTCCTCCTGGAGTCCCTGGCTTGCTGGGGCAGCAGGTAACTACTGTCTTCCAATCCTCTTCCTCAGCCACACTGCTTTCTCTGAGTAAGGAAATGATAGGGTAGCAGTTCTCAGGTTATAACCAGACCCTTGCATGAGTCTGAGCAGTACTCATCAGAGCATTATAAACAACATGCAGCGGGTCCCTCGCCCTCCCTGCCTCCCACCTCAGTGCTGGGGGAATGGCTATTCGGTCTCCCGGGGGGTGGGGATTAGGCCTGGAGGAGGGCAGACCTCCTCCCCCAGCCCCAAGCTGGTCCAGCTCCCCATTCCCCTGTGGTCTCATGTGTGCCACCCCTGTGGTCTCCCGTGGATCCCTCCAGCAGCCCCGGCAGGTGGGCAGGCTCAAGATCACCCTCCCCATTTTACAGACCAGGTGGGGGTGCGACTCCCCAGTACACAGACTCGCTCGGGGTCACCTGCTGTTCAGGAGAGCCCTGCCCCTATTCCAGGCCACCTGGGCTCTGACCCCTCTCAGTCCCCCTTTTCTGTAAATTCAGAGTCACTGTGATACCCTCACCCCCTCCCGACACACACACTTCAGTGTGGACAGAACAGGGTGCTCAGCACTGGTAGTGATCACACCCCACTTTGTAATCTCTTTGCTAATTGCACCAAAGCTCGCCACCGACCCCCAGCCCCAGCCTTCCTGGAATCAGGGTTGGTAAATTCCCGGGAAGCACTGGGTGGGGGGGTCACAGTTAGGGAGGCGGAGATTAGGAGCTTAGGGCCCCAGCCGTGGCCACTTGCTGGCTGCGGCGTCTTGAACAAGTCCCTTTACCTTCTGAACTTGCGCTTCGTCATTTGTCGCAAATACTGATAAAAACGAAACAGGGTGATCATTTCAGCAGAAGATGTGGGGATGTGGCTCAGGTGCTGGGGTCCCAGTGAGAGCACGGGGAGCCCCGGGCGGGGTGCTGTCCCGTCCTTCTGGCTTGGAGACTGCAGCAGGCGGGCGGGATCAATACAGGCTTGTCAGCTGGCTCCCTGCTGCAGCAAAGGCTCGGCTCTGGTGCCCACTCGTTCCTGGCCACATCTCCACACCCGACTCTGTGATGGTAGCCACTGTCCTTTAACATCTGGTAGGCACCCACCCAGGGCACGCTGCTGACCATGCTTCCGAATGGGCTTTTCCCGCTCTGAATATGAAGTGTGTGCTGGGCACCCCACACGCGAACCTCAGACTTCATTCCAGCCCCTCACATGCCAATCAGGCTGTAACACAGGATAAGGGGCTGTAAAACCAGCCATTATTCATGGTCTTCTAAAGATTCCACACTCACTGTGACATTTTGATGTTAGTAGTGCAAAATAAAGAGTGTTTTTGCATTTGTTTGATGCCCTTGTTTCCAGCACGCAAAGCTTGTGTATTTCAAAACTTCACCATAAATACAGCTCCCTCAAAATGCTTTAAGTTACAGATTTTTTTTCCCTATCACTGTTTTCTTGGCTACCCTGAAAAATATATTTCTTTCTTTTTAAATTTTGAAGCCCTTTTCCCTTCAACAAAATCTTTACTGAGTGCCAGGCCTTGAACTGGATGCTGTAGACGCAAATAGGGCAGGGGTTTTGCCAGAAATGGGGCACTCTGATATACTCGGGGATGTCAGTGGTTCAGAACCAGGTGGTGTAGAGTGTATGATAGGTACCACCTAGCTCCCTGCATTGGATCACTAGCCCACAGATGCGAAGCTGCATTCAAGCCCACCACGCCCACTCCAAGAGCAGTGTTTCCTGCTGGATCCCTGCCCAGCTCGTAATTCACTCTTCCTCACTTACACGCACACCCACCTGCCCTGGGCCCGGCCACAGTTTTGTGCTGCTTGCCATCTATGTATTTGCTCATTGATTCATTCAGCAGGTGTTCACCTAATCCCCACTGTGTGCTGGTGCGGTCATGGGAAGGGGAACCCCGCAGCCCCTGTGCATGCCCAGAGGAGCCAGATGTGATGCAGGCAGGCAGAGATGCCGATAGGGACGGTCCTCTGAGCTAAGACCTGGGAGAGGCGTAGTCAGAGCTCCGGTTCTGGGGGACGGGTTGTCAGCCTCTTGGGCCCAGAGGAGAGTCCCTGAGCTGATCTAGAAAATCTGGGTTGATTTCTGCCGCAGCAGAAAGTAAGTTCCTGGGCTTCCTGGTCTGACGAGAAGGCAGAGGGTCCGTCTGTTCAGTTTCTGCTCTTGTCAGACGCTCTCCCTGTGTTAGTATATAGCTGTGTCTGTTCTTTACAACCACCTGTGAAAAAAGAAGGCTTATCCCGTTTCCAATCTAAAGAAATGGAGAAGTGAAAATGAAAGTGTTAGACTCTCAGTCCTGTCTGACTCTCCGCGACCCCGTGGACTGTAGCTCGCCAGGCTCCTCTCTCTGGGATTCTCCAGATACTGGAGTGGGCAGCTGTCCCTCCTCCAGGGCATCTTCCCGACCCAGGAATCGAACCGGGTCTCCTGCATTGCAGGTTGATTCTTTACCATTTGAGCCAGTAGGGAAGGCCCTGACAGAAATGGAGCTTAGAGTTTAGTTAGCTTTGCTGTAACAGGAAGAGCCAGCCTCAGGGTGAGCCAAGCCCCGGGACAGCTGGCCTTCTGGAAGATGCTTTTGGTGCTTCTTTTTTCAGGATGAAAACGTTCATCCTGGAATGTTTTAGACTCAAGATACACATTCTAGGTGGTGGCTCCTGTGTCCTGGCAGCCTTTTAGGAAGAGTGGGAATTTGTGTCTGGTCTGTACGACTATTTATGCGAAGGTATTGAGGTCAGCATGGATGGCAGACCCTTGACTGGGTGGGAACACAGCCAGGGGAGGGGCCGACCCCAGAGGACTGAGCTGGGTTTCTCTACCCAGAAACCCCCTCCCCTGAGCGGGGAGTAGTCCCTGTGCCCCTGGAGCTGTGTCCTGGAGGAGGACGCACAATCACGAATAACCTCTGAAAACAAACATTTCCAAGTTATGCAGGAAGTGTGACTATGTGCTAATTATGCAAGTAATTTTCATGCATCTTCAGATTCCATCCATTTTCATAAATCTACTCCAGTTGGAACAAGGTGGTTATTAGGAATAGTTATTTGCTTTTCTGTTATCATTAATGCTAATTAGGTTAATTGGTTATTTACACGTCACCACTGAAATCACTGAGCATGATGGTGTGTAGTCACCATCATATCAAGAAGGATAAAACATTCCATTAATAATAATTAGACTTATTGGTTAATTGATAGAGTCATTATTCAGTTGTTTTTATTCATAATAATTAAAACAGTGATTTTGTTGTTAACATTTAGATCTATTGGCTAATTTGTCACTCTCTTTAATAATTAGGTGAATTGGTTATTTAGATATTGGCTTCTCCTGGTGGCTCAGATGGTAAAGAATCTGCATCCAGATTCTATAGAACCCCAGAACCCGGGGTTTTATCCCTGGGTCAGGATGATCCCCCAGAGAAAAGAATGGCATGTTGCTCCTGTATTCTCACCTAGAGAATCCCATGGACAGAGGAACCTGGAGGGCTACAGTCCATGGGTTCTGAAAGAGTTGGGCACGACTGAGCGAGTAGCATTTTCACGTTGATGATAAAAAGAGAAGAGCATGAGCTGAGCTGGTTTCACACACCTTCGTTCATCGGATGGTATGAGGCCCCTCCTGTTTTTATCATCACCCTCTCCCTCTACATTAATCCTGCAGCCTCCACTCCCCGAGCTCCCGGGTATCTCTGCCCCGTGCCTCAAACACTCAGCCGGTGTCTGCTCCACGCGGACACACTCACCCCGCTGCGTCCCCACCGCAGCGCAGGGTGCCATCACGTCGCTTCCACACACCCGACCTGCTATCGAGTTTTGTCAGCTTCTCCTTCCAAATGCTATTCCACCCGAGTCAGACCAGCTCTTGTGTTTTTTCCTCCACTGCTAAAGCCAGGTCCCGGGCACTTCCCAGCAGCTCCCCGGTCCCCAGAGCTGTGTCCCCCCGCTTCCCAGAGCCCTGTCTCCCACCCCACACCCCCATTCCACTCCTTCACACTGACTGTCGGTCCTGGCAACACACGGAGGTCTGCCTGTTCTCAGGCCCCTGAACTAGTGTTCCGTCTCTGGACTCCGTGGCTCTCAGCTTGGACAGGGCCCCTTCTGCAGGGCCTTCCTTGACCAGCCCCAGGCAGGATGGCCCGTCAGGCACAATGATTTCATCACCAGGGCTTCTAGTCCCCAGAATGGTCCCTTCGCTTGCTCCACATTTGTTCTCTCCATCATCCCAGCCCCCCACCAGCTTCTAAGAGTGCCATCAAGGGACCTGGTAACCTGTTTTTACAACGCGCTTTCCAGGTGGTTCTGTGGCAGATGAACCATTCAGGATCCACTGCACGTGAGGGCTGTGTGACCTCAGGTGGGGCCCTTACTCTCTCTGGGCCTCAGTTTTCCATATTGTCAAATAAGGAGGTTTAATTTCTAGTCGTTCAGTTGCTCAGTCATATCCAACTCTTTGAGACCCCCAGGGAGCCCGCCAGGCTCCTCTGTCCACTGGGTTCTCCAGGCAAGAATACTGGAGTGGGTTGCCTTTGCCTTCTCCATTAATTTATAGTAGAGAATCACTAAAACTCTGTCCACTCGCACAGGCTGTGAGACTGAGACAAGCAGTCAGCAGCCCACAGGGGCTTCTGCAGGACGTGGAGGAGGAAGGGGGGGCGGGTTCAGACTAACGAGCTGGTCGGGAGGCCCGCTTCCCGGAGCGGCTGCTCTGAAAGAGGCCAGCGTACTCCAGGGGGTGTCACGTCACAGGAGGGATGGAAGCCGAGTGTGTCTGGTTTGCTGTCGGAGGGAGAGCTGCTAGTGGTGGGAAGGGGCCTTGGATGAGCTCCGCGGGGCTGAGGTCACTGTGAGAACCTCAGAGGTCAGGGAGAGGTGGGTCCTGGGAGTGCCGCCTGCAGGACCGCTGCGTTGCCCGGAGGTGAGCAGAGCTGAGCTGGAGCAGACGTGGAGAGAAGTGAGGTCACCAGCCACTTTTGGTGCCTCCATCGCCCATCCCTTCAAGGGGCCCTGCATGAGGACATGCCCAGCCCCCCGTCCAGCGCGGCCTGGGCACCTGGGCACTCAGTTGCTCCAGGTCCAAGCAGAAGTCCCCCAGCAAAAGTAGACGCTACCCCCCAAAGACTCGCCGGCACTCAGCGAGCCACGCGGAAAACCAGCTCCAGGTGCCAAGCGCGAAGATTTGTTCCGTTCATGTCTTCTGGGCCCGTCGTTGACTCAGCAGTGCCCCCAGCGGGAGAAAGGGGAGGTGTCCGCAGCAGCGGCAACCGCGGCCATTTTTTAGTGTTTACCACCCTCTAGTGGGGATGGGACGCTCTTCTCTGAGTGCACAGCCCTCTCCCCAGCTGTTTGCAATCAAAGTTGGCTTCAAACACTGAGTGAACATCTGCTCTGTTGCAAGCCCTGGGCTTGTTGCTGTGTGAGAAGAGGTGCGGGGCTGGGGGGCGGGGGCGGGACAAGAGGGGGACTCCGGCTTCAAGAGCCTGTGAGTCACGTGAGCACCGTCACACTGGCCTTCATCGTGGGGGGCGCAGTGATTACTTCTGCCGGGGGCATTGCAGAACGTTTCAGAAAGATGGAGACAGGAGGGAGGGCATGTGTGGAGAGACACCTGGACAAAGGAAGAGCAGAGCTGCGTCTCCTAGAATGTGTATGGTGGTGAGAGCTGCTGTTTAACAGATCTGTCTATTCACCCCAGGAAATTTTTGTTAATGGGTTAACTCCGTGTGTGTGTGTGTGTGTGTGTGTGTGTGTGTGTGTATTCACACACAGACATATTTATTTTAAATGCGCAAATATTGTCAATAAATATCAGAATAGATAGTGCACCAGTTACATGCCCATCACCCAGATAGCACACATGTTATCATGGTATAAGTTTTGCTTCAGATCTTTTCTTTCTGCTTTTGTTTAGAAAGAAATAAGGTATTTCAATAATACTGAAGCCCCACCCCCCCCCCC
>SJYF01001398.1:2621262-2636934 GCA_006410515.1 Procapra przewalskii
CACCGGGAGGCTGCTCCACGCACGTTTGTCACCCAGGCCCCCCTCTTTCTTTACAGGGCCCCCCAGGACCACCTGGCGTCCCAGGCCCCCCTGGACCCGGAGGCCCCCCGGTGAGACTGGTTTTGACTTTCTCTTCCCAGGGCACTTAGATGGAGGTTTCATGGCCCCAGGAGCCAGGGATATCGTGGTGTGGAGCCGTCCGTTGGCTCTTTGTCCAAGAGCAAAGCAAAGGCACGAACGAGGAGGGCCCTGCCCACAGCCAGCTCTGGAGCTCCTTAGACTGGACATAGCTCCTGAACTCATACAGCTCCAGAGGCCCTTAGACTGGACATAGCTCCTGAGCTCATACAGCACATTCATGGCTGCTCCTAGAGAAGTGTGCAGGAAGCGTGGGGTCGCCCTTCCCGGGGTCTTTCAGCAGTGTGTGGGTTGGCTCCCCTTCCCCCAGTTCAGGAGCAGCTGGGAAGGTTCCTGTGGGCAGAGCGGATGGAGGGGGCCAGAGAGAGGTGGTTCCTTCCACCCATCCCGCCAGGGGGCAGTGAAGGTGCTGGTGGCCCCGACCGCAGCCCAGCCCAGCCCAAGGCTGGCCAGCCTGGGAGGCATGTCGACCCCTCGGTTCACCGTGGCCCACACCACGGATGGCCAGATGCCCCTGAGGGGTGTCCACCCCGGGTTCCCTCGTCAGAGCTAAAGATCGGGGCTCCTGCCAGCAAAGGCGCTGGGAGAAGGGAGCCAATGCTCAGAAGAGGTCAGACTAACAGTTCCCCTGTGGTTCCCCTCTGCAGGGTCTGCCTGGAGAGATCGGCTTCCCGGGAAAGCCTGGGCCCCCCGGGCAGGCGGTGAGTGACCGGGGCACCCCTCCCCGTTCTCCCCTCTCCTGTCCTTCCACTTGGGAGGGGCTGGCCCTTCTGCTGGCCACCCAGGCTGCTTCCCAGTGGGTGAGGCTCTGTGCTCCCCTCCCTGTTGGGGGGGGACCGGGGCCCTGGCACCCGGCCTCCTCCTCCTCCCTTCCGTGGTGCCTGCCGCGTGCTGTCTTCAGGGGCCGTGCCCCAAGGGCCCCCAGCCAGGCTGCGGATCAAGGTGCCCACTCCTCAGGCCACTGTCTGTGCTCTGTAACCCCGAGGCACCATCGACAGCCCTTGGCTATTTGAAGCGTGGCTTCTCATCTGTGGGGACACCGCCAGGGGGTCGTGGAAGTAATGGGCGTGGAGACACGAGGCTCGGTCCAGGATGTGGCAGGGCGGCCCTGCCTCTCTGCCTACTCTTTCCTCTTTCCCAGTCAGCAGGATCCAGGGAGCCAGGCCTTCTCCATCCCTTTAGGTCCTGAGGGTGGAGGTCATCAAACCTTAATGTCCGCACGAGCAGGGTGCAGATTCAACCTGGGTGTCTCCTGCCTCTTGGCCGGCAGCTCTTCAGGGCAGGGTGATAGAGTGGCCTTGGGCCTCTGAGACCATGTGACCATGATGGGTGTCAGAGGTGATGGCCCTCAGGAGGCCCCTGCTCATCCAGAAGGAATTTCCTTACCACTGCTTGTCTGGTGGGGCCAGCGGGTGGGGAAAGGCCGTGGCTACGGGAAGCCAGTGGAACCCACACCACTGATGGGGGCTCAGGGCGTTGGACAAAGGGTGGCAGAGGGAAAAGGCAGACTGGGCAGCACGGGCAGTTGTCCCCCTGTCACTGGGCGCCGGATCCACAGGTGGCTGTAGGCGGAGGCCGCGGGATGCCGAGATGTGATGGCTGGACGCCGGCATGCTTGGCTCTGTCCAGCTCCGGGTACCACAGTGAAGGCTCTGGACGTAAATCATGGTTGTGAGGCCCATTCTCAGGGGAGTCCATCCAAGCCTGGAGCGCATGGCTAGCTGCCATCCACAGATGTTCCTGAACACCCATCCCCACGGCTTCACCCACTGACAGTTTACAGCAGTGACAGCACCCCAGGAGCTGACACCCAGGAGCGGCCCTGAGTGGGTCGGGTGCCACGCCGGCCAGCTCTGGCTGCAGGATCCACTCCCGGCTGGAAGCAGTTCAGTGTGGTGCTGCCCTAACCGTGCCTTTTACGTTGGTCTGTTTTCTCCCTCTCTGCCCAGGGCCCGCCTGGAAAGGATGGGCTGAATGGACCCCCAGGCCTGCCAGGACCCAAGGTTGGTATGAGTTAGGGAACCCAGAAGCCAGAGAGCTCTTTGATGGTTGAGTGCCCCGGCCGTGGATCACGTTTGGATCCTGAGTCATGCAGGGCTCGGAAATGTTTATATTCAAGGTCAGATGTGGGTGAGCCCCTTATTCCTACCTAGGTAACTGGCTGAGGATTTGGAAGCCAAGGACTTTTAAATTATTCTATTAGAAATATGCATCTATTTTATTTGCAAGGAGGAAGCCTTTCTTCAGAGACTCTTACATAATAAGAGACTTCAACTTAAAAATATTCTGGTGGGGCTCATTACAGTAAGATCATTAAGAGGAATCAGAGGTTAACTGTCGTAAAATTGGGAAGCAAGTTCACGGTTTACTCACTTCAGAGGGGCAATTAAAAAACCATACAGCCAACAGTTTAACAAGTGAACTTCACCTTTTCATGGCAAAGATACAGAAGCTCGAGGATGAAAGTCAACAGTCCTTGCAAAGCAACTTCTGGATGTTACAGGAGTTTTCACCATCCCTTTCAGTAGGCAGACTTAGAAGCTCAGCTTTTTCATGACAGAATACAGAATACGTACGGATTTAACTTAACTTAAGAACATGTCATGTAAATATTCTCCATTCTCCTTTCTTTAAAAACAAAAGATAAGGGCTAACCAAGTATTTTGTGGTCTCAGAAGCACTTAGGCAGGGTCTCCCCCGTTCTGAATCCCTCATTTCCACTCACTTGAGTCTGTAAATCGAAAGCAGAGCATTTGAGTCTAGGAGGTGGCTGGAGCTGCTGCTTCGGGCCACTGCGGTCTCACAGAGTGAAAGGAGTTCAGCAGCACCCGAGTCCGAGCAGCCTTCCTGCTTCCGGCCCGGAGCTGGTGCTCGGTCGCTTCCCTCTACTCTCAGCTCCTGCTGTTGACTCTCCTCTGCCTTCCTTGCAGGGAGACCCGGGAGACAGAGGGGAGGACGGTCCGCCCGGACAGCGCGGCCCACGGGTAAGGACTCGGCCTTCCTCCTCTCGCGCCTGTTATTCTAAGCAGTGTGTTTGAGGCTCTGTGTGAACCCCCGCTGTCAGAGCCGTGTAGGCTGGGGGCAGCCAGGGGGCAGCCAGGGCCATCGCACAGGGGCTGTTTGAGAGGCAGGGGCAGGTTGGGGTCAGTGGTGATGCCCTGGACTGATAACCGCTGAGAGCCACACCACGGCATGCCCAGGAAGAGGAGCAGGGAGTTCCTGAAGGCAGGGGGCCCTGCAGCTGAAGGAGAGGACTCCGTCCCCACGGGAGAGCCTTGGCCTCAGAAGAGGGACGGCCTTGCTGACCAGCCTGTCCTGGGAGGGGAGGGGCTGGGGGGTCAGTCCCCACCGTCCTGTCCCCTGAGCTTTCCCTGCCTCCAGTGTCCTTTTACACCTGACCCCTCCAGAAGGCAAGGAAGCCCGGGGCTTCCAGGGGTGCAGGCGTGTGGAAACTGGATCCTCGGGGGCAGCGGAGGCAACCCATGTGCCTTGAGGAGGGGGCACCTCCTGTGGGGCCCAAGTGCTGGATTTGGGTGAGTGTCCGTATGTGCTGTGGGTGTGTATATGGTGTGTGGGTGGGTATGTAAATGGGTATATTGGTATGTGTGGGTGTGTACATGGTGAGGACGTCTATATGTGGTGTGGGTGTGTATGGTGTGTGGGTCTGTATGTCGTGTGTGTATGTGTAGTGTGTGTGTGTGTGTGTAAGCGGTGTGTATGTGGGTGTATACATGGTGTGTGGGTCTGTATGTCATGTGTGTATGTATGCAGTGTGTGTTTATGTGAGGTGTGTGTTGTGGGTGTGTACATGGTATGTGGGTCTGTAGGTTGTGTGTGTTTATGCAGTGTGTTTTGTGCGTGTGTGAGAGAGGGGTGTGTGTGTGTGTGTGTGTGTGTGTGTGTGTGTGTGCATGGTGTATGCATCTGCAGGCACCTGGGCTTCTAGAGGGGCCTGTGTCCAGACACACTCATGCGGGGGCCCTCTCCCTCACACTGTGTTAGGGTAAGAGCTAGTTAAGGGCTGTGACTGGCTCTTGGTGGCAGCCCTCCAGCCCCAGCCCACAGCAGGCACCTGCAGGCACTCAGTAGGGGCTCACTGGTGGCCGACTGGTAACTAACAGCCCAGAAAGGGCAAGGTATGGCCTGGACGTGGCCCAGTGGTGACCCTGCTGTCCTGAGAGGCAGGACCCAGGTCACCTCGCTGGCCAGTGAAGGCTTCTGGGCAAATCCCTGGACCCTCGGTTCCCTGTGGCCTCGCCTTTTCAAGAAGTGATCATTCTTTAGTGAAAGTTGCTCAGTCGTGTTTGACTTTTTGCGATTCCAGGGATGATACAGTCTTTGGAATTTTCTAGACCAGAATGCTGGAGTGGGTAGCTTTTCCCTTCTCCAGGGGATGTTCCCAACCTGGGGATCAAACTCAGGTCTCCCTCGTTGCAGGCAGGTTCTTTACCAGCTGAGCCACAATTTAGACCAAATTAAAATGGAGCAGAACACACATGGGTTACCACGTGCCCGGCCTCTCCAGGGTGCGCGATGGACTCCCTGTGGAAAGCATCCGCTAGGAGCCCCTGCACCCCAGATTCCTCAGGGCTCTGCGAGCCAGCTCACTGTCATTTGCAAGCACAGAACCTCCATCTTTTAAGACTCAACATTCCTGTTTTTAAAAAATATCCGTGATTGAAATGTAATGATGTGTAACTGGCTGTGTTTTGTCCCTCCATTGCTCTGGGGTAAATCACATGGTCTTTTAAACACCAAAAGCCACATTCCTGTTTTTGATTGATTGGCTGAAATTCTATCATCTTCCAGAAATAACTTAAAGCGTTTGCATAGGTCACTATTATTTTTCATTTTTGACTGCTAGGATTTTATGGACTCAGCCAGACCGGACAGCTCTGTTTCCTCAAATCCTCCTTGGATTTTATGGCGGATTTGTGGGGTCAGCCAGACCTCTTTGGGCTGTGTTTCCTCACATGTGTGAGCTGGCTCATCTTTCTGAGCTTACAGTATATAAATTCCCACATTCAGTTCAACAGTCTTCAGAAGAACCTGTTCCCATTGAGTTCCTTGTATGGACGAAGTTGATGGATCAGAAGTACTGGGGTGAATTTGAGGTGCCCTTGGGGTTGTCTTTAGTCTTTCCATCTACGTGTTCGGTATTTATGCTCACCCCCAGTGACTGAAAGTTTCAGAGAGGTTCATACCTACAGCTCATCTGCCATTTTTGTACGATTTCTGGTGTAGTGTAGTGCATTTAAAAATTTCCTCTAGGAAGTTGGAAACTGTGAATTTCTGCAGTTACGTTGCTTTTAGCACATACTTTGTAGCTGCAAAGGAGGCACGGCAGGAGGTCTGTTGCTTTATTTTGATATCACGCCTCATAAGATAAGCATCTCTGGAGAAGGTCGTGGATGCATCCTGGACGATGGGTCTCAAGCCCACTCGGAACAGACCGGCTGCAGGATGAGCAGGTGCATCACTCTCTTGGGCTCATGTAGAGGATTCCAGGAGCCGCTCAGCCCTTCGTGGGTCACACTCTGGCTCAGGATTCACAGCACGGATTCAGGAGACACTTCAGGAGGCCTTGAAAATGCTTGCTACCCAACCTCAGCACCACCCCCCACCCAGTGCCTTTCCAACTGTGAAGGTTGCCCTGTTGCAGATTTAAAGTGACAATTTGTGTAGCAAGTGTTTGCACAGATCCAGGAAGAGCAGCTGTTACTAATTGTGCTTGTGAACACTGGGGATTGATGGGAGAAGTGGAGTGCGTGTAGAATTTCTATACGCACCGACTCAGACATCAGTGGCCCTAGTGGCACCAGAACTGCAGGATAAAATGTGTGCTTCATGCTAAACAGTGCTATTAATTTCTTTACTTTCTATTTTTTTTTTCTGTCTCTCTCAACATGTGGTATAGACTTCACTACCACTGGAGTCTGGCATAGCTGCAGGGAAAACCTTTATGTGTTTGCATAACTGCTCATCCATTCATTCATTCACGTGTCCACTTACCAAAAAAACACATTTCCTTATGGAAATCTACATAAAGATTTTAATAAGGACCATGCTTAGCTTCCCTGGTGGCTCAGACGGTAAAGAATCTCCCTGCAATACAGGAGACCTGGGTTCTGTCCCTGGGTTGGGAAGACCCCCTGGGGAAGGGGATGGCAACTCATGCCAGTATTCTTGCCAGGAGAATCCCCTGGAAAGAGGAGCTTGGGGGGCTAAAGTCCATGGGGTCACAAAGAGTCAAGATGATGACTGAAGTGACGGACTATGTGTCCATGCATAGTGATGTTAGAAACTGGCATTCAAGAAGTTAGTGTTTTTGAAGACACATGGCTGGTTAGAAATTGCAGTCCCTCCCTGCTCCTCCCACCACAGGGCTCTTTGCCTCAGTGACTTACAGGGACCTGCTGAGCGTAGCAGCCAAGTGGGGTCAGAGTGGGCCCCTCTGGTCCTGCCTCCCCCGCCCCTCAACTTCAGCAGGACCAGGAAACGCTGGTCAGAAACCTGATGCCAGAGGACACAACGTCATCCACACGACCGGCAGCCCCGTAGCCCTGCTGAGGGCTTGCTTTCCAACGTAATATAAGTTTGGATGTTTAAGCAGCATTTTACCCGAGACTGGCCTTTATAGCAACACACCATGGGAGGGGAAATGGACCTCTCTTCTGCCCGTGAGTTCCTCCACCCCCAGCTGCCTGTGTTTTAACAAGGAGTCTGAACAACTGTGGGCCGCTTGGTCAGCTCGGACAAGTTCAACAGCTTCTCCATCACTGGACCTAGCCTGCAGTCTGAGTTCCCCTGAAAGGGAGCAGAGCTCAGAGTCAGGGCGGCTCCAGGACTCCCTGTGGTTCTAAACTGTGTTTAGAGTCGGAATCACTGGATCCAACCTGTGTAAACTCCCATCAGGGCAACTCGAGAAACTGTTTCTTTGGAGGGAAGGTCGAGCCAGCGTGGGGCTTCCCGGGTGGCACTAGTGGTGAGGAATCTGCCGACCGATGCTGGAGATGCAGGGGACCCGGGTTCGATCGCTGGGTGGGGAAGATCCCCTGCGGGAGGGAATGACAGCTCACTCCGGCGTTCTTTCCTGGAGAGCCCCACGGACAGAGGAGCCTGGCGGGCGACAGTCCATGGGGTCACAAAGAGCTGGACACAACTGGGCGTGCGTGCACCGACCACGCGGGGGAGTGTGGAAGCCTCCCTCCAGAAACGCTCGGCACCCAGGGCTTCAGTGCCTGTGCTGCTTGTGTGAGCATCGAGGGTGTGGGTGCCAGGTGCTCTGAGCCTGCGGGACCACCTGGGAACGCAGCCATCTCTGCAAATGTGAGTGGTGAGTGACGGGGTGTCTGTTATTCTGTCTTCAGGGTGAAGCTGGGGAGCAGGGCCTGGCTGGCCGACCTGGAGAAAAGGTCTGTTCACTCATTCGCTTGTCCGTTTGTTAGTATCCGCTGCGCCTGTATCGCGTGTCTCCCTGGAGCCCGCAGCATGCCTGTGTACCTCCATCTCCTTACCCCGCGGCCGTCAGCACGTCCTGTGCATCCCTTGCTGCACTGGGCACCAGGGTCACCACCGTCAGCCAGGAGCACTTGAGCAGGTGCAGTGAGTGGTGCCATGCAGGTGACCGAAGGGGTCCCAGGAGGCCCCTCACTCAGGCTCGGGGAGCGTCAGGAGAGGTGGCCCTAAGGTGATGTCGTGGCTGACCCAGAGGGATGAGGAGTCAGACAGCAGGAGAGGGGAGTAAGGGCTCCCGGGTGAGGGGCTGCAGAGTGGGCCCGCGCCTGGGGCCGCCCCGGAGCTCCGTCTAGCGTCCCCCTCTCTCCACTGCTTTGTTTCTGTGTTGTCCTGCTCCTGCCGAGGTCTGGGGCAGCCTCCCTCCTGAGAGCCCACTGATCACGGCGCTGTGTTCTTTCCGCAGGGAGAGGCCGGGCTCCCAGGCTTCCCAGGACTGCCAGGTGCGAGGGGAGAGAAAGGCGACCAGGTGAGGCCATGCACTACGCCCGAGGAGAGCGCCCCCAGCCCTGGTTTGCGCGCTCGGCCATGGGCTGACCCGGGCTAGGGTTGGAGCGTTTTAACCAGTGTCTAGGAAGAAGAAAGGCTGGCCACCATGGGCCACGCGCTGGAACGAAGGGACGGTGGCCAAGGGGTCTACCTGGAAGGGCGGGTGGAGTAGCTGCAGATGAAATTTGTGGAAATGACCGGGGGCATCAGCTGTCGGGTGCCAAATGGAGCACTTGCCCCTTCACACACTTGACAGGATGTCCCTTGAACTCGGTCCTCACCGTGGCAGGGCAGGCTGGGGAGACAGAACCGTATTTTGCCGAGGGTCCCCCCTTGCTCTCGCCTGGAAGAGGCAGCCGTTACCCTCAGTCGTGTCCTAATGTCTCCTGGTTTTATCTTTTCCCTGTAGGGAGAGAAAGGGGCCCTGGGGCTTCCGGGACTGAAAGGCGACCAAGGTGCAAAGGTAGGAAACGCTGCCCTTGTCCAGGACGTCGGTGCCACGTGTTGCACAACGGCCCGTCCGTCGTTCGCATGGAGGGAGTGCCGCGCTTGGAGCTGCAGCGGTGGCCTGGGTGGCAGTCCTGCTTCTCCCTGCTGTTGTCCTGGGCATCCCATCTGATCCCAGTGTCTTCCTTGCTGGCCCGAAAGCAGAGCTGCCTGTGTAGGCTGGCATCCGTGGGCAGTTGGTTCCAGGAACCCTGTGCATAACAAATCCGTGGATGCCTGAGTCTCTCAAATAAAGTGGTGGAGTCTGAGAACCGTGGGCCTCCAGGAACCAGCAGCCAGGGAGGCGGGACCCGCCACAGGTCAGGGTCGCCATGACGAGCACGGCACACGTAGTGACTCAGGTGATCCTGGTGACATCCAGATGTGGGCTAGGTTATCAGTGACATCCCCCATTTATAGATGAGGAGACTGAGGCATGGAAGGGCCAGGCTGCTGGCCCGGGGCTGTGTGGATGGAGGGCAGTGGGAGTCTAGACCTGACCGCAGGCCGGGCCAGCGTCCAGGCTCCGAGCGGGTCCACATGGCACACCGGCCTGGCCCAGGGGAGCCTGGGCAGCCTCACACGCCCAGCGGGGCCCTGCGATCCCCCCTCTGCTGCCCGGAGGGCCACCTGGCTCTCCCAGTTTGAGCTCCGCACCCTCCCGTGTCCCGCTTTCCTGCCCACCATCCTGCTAAGCAGCCCCCATCCCCGCTCCCACGCTGAGGGCCAATGTCTTTGTTCTGAACGGACTTGCTCTATAAATAGAGATCCTGCAATGGAAAGGGCTTTGGTGGATAAGCCGTTCAGGCCCGCCGCTCTCCCGGACTTCTCAGAAAAGCAATTTCTATTTGAGAAACTCATTTCCAAGATGCAGAGGACACGGCGCGGCCATTAAGCCCCTTTTATTGCTTTGGCAGAATTGCCGGGGCCACGGCAGAGTCGCATTTAAGATTCCGAAGAATCTGGCCTGCTTTTCTTTGCCTCTAGAGAAATATGTCATCATAGACAATTCTGGGTTTGAAAAAAAAAAAAAAAAAAGACATTGAAGCAACATTGCCCCCTGCTGGCTGTGCCTGGGTATCCCTGCCTCAGTGGTCTGATCCACCTCCTCCCCACCCTGCACTGAGAGCATTTGACTCCAGGGCATCTCTGAGAAGAGGGTGATAACGCCCCTGTGTCAGCTGGGGCTGAGACACTTAAACTGCAGAGAAGCAGGGATGGGAGCCCCTGCCAGGCCATTGACTCCAGAGCTCAGAGACCGTTCTCTAGGCGAGCATCTTTCCCCAAGTCAGAGAGCTCCAGGGCTCTGCCCCGCCAGCTCATGGTCCTGTGTTCACCCCACAGTGTTGAGGGCAGGCGAGGCTCTTCCAGAAAGGTGGTCTTGAGGCCCTCGGGGTTGGAGACACATCTCTCCTCCAGCCCTCTTCTTGTTTATGTCTGTTCATACCTTGCACTGCCATGCTAATGCTAAAGAACCCGTGTGCCAATGCTGAAGACGTGGGTTCAATCACTGGGTCGGGAAGATCCCCTGGAGGAGGACATGGCAGCCCTCTCCAGTGTCCTTGCCTGGAGAATCCCATGGACAGAGGAGCCTGGTGGGCTACAGTCCATGGGGTGACAGAGTCAGACACAACAGACAGAGCTTGCACTGGGAAACGCTGACCTTGGATGGTCTGGGTGAGACTGGTTCTGGAACTCGGCACTAGAAAAGGTGCTGTATTCTCTCTGAAGCTTCTGCAGCACGGTCAGGGGAATGCCTCGCAGTAGTTAAGGGCTTGGGCTCAGAGTTTACCACCAGGCCGCACCAGCTGCTGTCTGTGTGACTTTGGGCAAGGGCCTGAGTGTGGCTGGGCTTCAGTTTGCTCATCCATGGAATGGGGGTATACATGAAGCATCTCTGTTTCAGGCATTTCGGTGGCGATGAAGGGAATTAACGCACGTAGCCAAGTGAGCTGAAACCTGGGATTAAATCCTGTATACCTGTAGAAACAAGCATAGAAAACAATGTTACCACTTTAAAAAACAATTTAATTGAAGTATAGTTGATTTACAACGTGGTGCCAGTCTCTGCTGTACAGCAGAGTAACTCAGTTACACACATGTAGACATTTTTTAAAATATCCTTTTCCATTATGGTTTATCATGTAACTACTTTTCATTATCATCTTATTGCTGTCACTATTAATAAGAGAAGCCTAGCCCATCTCTCAGCTTGCTTCATTCATTTGTCCAGTAATAACCACTTGTGGACCCTGGGCTGCTAGGACACGCGTGGGCAGAGATATCCATGTCCCAAGACCATCGTGACTCACATGGAATGAAGGGCTTTGGGGACTGTTCCTCCTCATGGAGCAGCCCAGTGACCTCCTTTCCTCGAGGCAAATGGAATAACAATTTCCTCTGGCTGAAGGTCTCACTTAGTCCCCAGAGGACACTTGTGAGCTGTGTGTACCGTTATCATTACTTTGCACCGAGGAAAACACGCCAACACAAGTAAAATAATGTATACGGTAGAGTTAGGTTTCAAGCTCAGGTGAGTCGACTCCCAAGCCTATGCCATTCATAAGAATGTAACACTCAGGCTGCTGAGAAGGAAGGCCCTGAGCCCTCGGGGGAGGGCAGGGTCCAGAGTAGCCTCTTCGGGGGGCTCAAGCTTTGGCTGCAGGACAGAGTGTGGGGGCGCTGGCGGCAGCAGGTGGGAAATCACATCAGTGTTTGTTAGCAGGAGGATGGATCATGGGTCAGTTTGTCTCCATGTGCCCCGTGGAATAGTATAGAACGGTGTAAATGACCTACAGCTACACATGGCCACATAGGTGTTTCTCAGAGCAGAGTTCTGGTATGTTTGAAATATTTTATAGCTTGGATCTATATATCTATCAGTTGCAGTGGAGGCAGACGGGGTGAATCTGTCTTCTTAGGAAAAGTATCCCAGGATAAGCAGGACTGTGTGAGTGTGCTCAGTCGTGTCTGACTCTTTGCAACCCCATGGGCTGTAGCCCGGCAGGCTCCTCTGTCCATGGGACTCTCCAGGCAAGGACACTGGAGTGGGCTGCCATGCCCACCTCCAGGGGATCTTCCCTACTCAGGGATCAAACCCGCATCTCTTACATCTCCTGGATTGGCAGGTGGATTCTTTACTGCTGTTTCCATTTCTTCATCTAGGGTGAAGTGGGCCCACCGGGGCCCCCTGGATTACCTGGCACTGTAAGTTACTCTGCTTCTAATCCTTTCTCCTCCTGCACACCGACCACGTAGTTATAAACATCTTTTTCAGGGAGGCTGCCCATAGCCAGACTGTTCCTGGGTCTCATGATCCAGAAAGTGCAGGAGCTTCTGTAAAAACCACCTTGTGTCATTGACTTAGTTTTTTCGGCAGCACGGTTACCGCTGGTCAGAGCACTGGCTAGACGCGGGGCACCCATGCCCACCTGTTGCCACTGGGGATGAGGTCAGAGGCAGGAAGCAGTGTGTCCAGGGTGAGACTGCAAGGTGGGTACACACCCGTGACTCACACCTCCACCCTCTGCAGGTCCCAGGGTGGGCATTGTGAGTTCATGGGTTCAGGTGTGAGTAAAGAGCAGGGGCTTTGGAGCCAGAAGGAAAGAGTGGGTTTGAATCCCAGCTGTGTTGCTCACCAGCACTGTGATCTTAAACATGTTATTTAGTGTGAAAAAGACTCCATCTTCTCATCTGTTAAGAAAAATATATATATATTATACGGAGCTGTGTCTTGTACATTTCTAGTGAAAATTGACTGAAATATGTAAGGGACATTGTGTAATTTCTGGTACATAATAAATACTAAATATTTTTTAAAAGGCTGTATAAACATGTGAGCATGGTTTGCATGTTGTTTTTTTTTTTTTTCTCTTGAATGTTTCTTTCCAGCCTGGTATTTCCAGCCTTGGTATTCTATGCTTCTATTTCGGGGTGGGGGAGCAGGAAGGGAGACGACCATGGCTCTCCGGTAACTCCCCTTGTCTGGGCATGTAGGGATTGGTCAGTTAGTAGCTGAGGCAGGGGATGGCCTCATACAGAGGGCAGGGGCTTTAAAAGGAATGGGTGATTCTGTCAAAATCACCCTTAAAGGGGCCCCTGAGGCTGCATTCTCCACCAGTAAATCTGCCTGAGGCCGGTTGCTGATGTCCACTCACGTCTGTCTCGTTTCTGTGGTCTCCTTTACAGACATCCCTGTTCACACCACACCCGAGAATGCCCGTAAGTAGCGGCGGCACCTTCTGGCTGCCCGGTGCCCTCAGCCTGGCTCACGATGCCCCTGGGTGCTCTGGGGGGCGGGGGGCTGGGCTGTGTCCTGACCCTCGGCCCTGACCTGCCAGCCACTGTCAGGCCTCTGGGTTCCAGACCTTGTCCTGGCAGCCGGTGGGGAGCCGGCTGGGCGAGGGACCAGCTCCAGGGGGAGACGGGACCTCCCGGGTCAGGGGCCAGGAGGGGGCCTCCCAGTAGCCAAGGGCGAAAGCCCCCCTCTCTTTGGATAAAGTGACCCCCTCATTGCACAGGGTGGCCGGTTGTTCCAAACAGGACAGAGCCCTTTGAGCGGCAGAAGGTGAAAGGGCAGAGGGGGCTGGCCTGGGGGTCTTGGGGGCCAAGTCTGAGGGGCCATTCAGGGGCCGGTGGGGACTGAGCTTGCTTGGGGAGACAGCCAGAGAGAGAGCCCATGGCTCTTTCTGAAGTTGGAAGCGCATGATGGAAAAGGACACTCAGCGTGGCCGCAGCCTCCAGGAGCCTTTCCCTCCTCTTTCTAGAGGGGCTTCTGTGAAAGTGAATGTGTTCGGGGTCTCTGATGTCAGCAAGCTCGCCTCCTTTGTTGGTTCACTCTTGGGGACGTGGTTCTCCTGTGGTCAGGACTTGACCCGCTGTACCACGTGCGGCGGCCAAGAGGCTTAGGAGAGGACCCGTCTCCACATTGCCGCTATTAAGTAATTACAACTTGAGAAGCTAAAGGGATCCTGGATGTGATGGAAAAGAACGGAGCAGAGAGAGAGACTGAGTGCCAAAATCATTGTGGAAGGAAAGAGAGGACTTTGAGCTGCTTTGGAGGATGAATGGGGTGGGGAGGAAGCGAGGGCAGGGGGCCCGTCCCTGGTGGTGGGGGGAGGCAGGGGACTGCAGGAGTGTCCGAGGATGCTGAGGGTCTTCTCTCTCCAAGGGAGGGCTCGGAGGGACAGAGCAGGAGTGCCTTGAATGTGGCGGGCACAGGGCAAGCATCGCTCCGACCGGCCCTGTGCCAGCTCACAGATGATGGCCCGCACAGGGCCTTCCTGGAGCCAGGAATCGGGATGTAGCTGTTGGCCGTAAGGCCCTGGCCGAACTGCTGTCCCCGCTGGTGCCGAGGTTCAAGGCTCCATCACACTGGCCCGCCCCGCCGCCTCCCTCTTCCAGAACCATATCCCCCTACACGATGCCTCAGCCCTTCATCCTCTAGGACTCCTCCCTTTTGCCCACCCTGAGTCCCTAAAGCTTGCAGCAAACCTACACATCCCGCCTCTCTGTAAAGAAATCACTCCATCCATAAAAGACGTCCTAGGTGTTTCCTCGGGAAGGGACTGAGAGGGGCCAGAGGTCTGCCCAGCCTCCCCTTTGAATCCTGGTGAGGGGGACACCTTTCTGCAGGGTCTGAGCTCTGCAGAAAGCAGGAAGCCACTTACAGATGCAAAGCAAGGAAACTGTCCCGGGGAGAAAAAGATTCACTGGGGGTTGCTGCCTGAATCCCTCTGGGGCTGCCTCGTCGCCGTGGTAACCATGTTTGTATTGATGGTTTTGGAAGCCATTGTTTTGATTTCTCCCTGCTCACCTCAGTGGCCTGCCTTCCAGTCCCTGCACACAGCGGGGGCTGGAGATTTGGAGGGGCAGCCAGGTCCCTTGGACAGAGGAGCCTGGTGAGCTATAGTCCACAGGGTTGCAAATAGTTGACACGACTGAAGCGACTTAGCGTGCATGTATGCACAAGGCTTGCAGCATAATTAAGAAGGCGATAGAAAGGGGAGGAGGGCTGGAAGGAGAGCCCCAACTCCTGTTGCAGAGCAAGAAGCCTCCTGGGGATGTTGGGGACCCCAGCTGGGGAGGCCGCATGGGGGCGACAGTGAGGAGCAGAGGGGGGGCTGTTCGCTGGCGTGCGGGCCGATGTTAGAGAGGAGCAGGAACCCGTTCCTTGTCTAGAGGAAAGAGGGACAGGCCATCTCAGGCTGAGAGACAGTGCAGCTGAGAGCTTACGGGGGCTTTGTAACTGGTTCAGAAGCCGCTCCCTGGAAGAGCAGCCTGACCCACCCCCTGCGCCTGCAGAGGATTCCGGGAGGCCTGGCCAGTGCCCTGCATTTGCTGAGCCCAGAGCGGGCATCTCCCTGGGCTGGCATCACCAGCGGGGGGGTGGTGGAGGAGAAGCAGGCCCCTGCGTGCAGCGTTCAGCAGCTGTTTATGGGCGCCTGCTGAGCACCCCATGGTGAAGTCTGCTCCTGGATCTCAGGCCCCGGGAAGAAACGCCTTGAGCATCTTGCTGAGAGCCTCAGGATCCCTCTCCTGACCCTGTCCCACAGTCCCTTCCTCCGCTGGCAGAAAGCATACACCACTCTTTGCCTCTGTGTCCCCCAAATCCATCCCGTCAGCCCTCCCATCTTTACGGGTCGTGTCTCCAGTGACTTGAGGACCAGACAAAACGCTTTTGCAAATTGGGAAATTTTCTAGGGGGAAAGCAAGCTAGAGATAAGGATATTGTCTGATGAATGGAGCCAGAGTGTGTTCTTCTGAGCTGGCAGAAGATGGAGATTCTGGAAGGAGGAAGGAGCTTGCCTCTGTTGAAAGCCTCATTGTTGGGGCATCCTCACTGAACCCCGGCTCTCTGGGGTGGAGCATGCATCAGCGTCCATCAACGGCTGGTGCAGGGGGAGTGGGGGCCCCAGCCCAGGCCGTGGGGACGCTAACTCAGGGATCAGGGATGGGCTTGGGTGGTTGGGGGCGGGCTGGAGCCTTGAGGGCAAGGTCGTGGGTGGAGATAGAAGCGTGGAAACTGCACAGGGCAGTGCCGGC
>SJYF01001398.1:2637329-2662970 GCA_006410515.1 Procapra przewalskii
TCGGGGACCCACTGGACCACCGGTAAGAGAGCCCTCTGTCCTCGTTGGCTCCCAGAGCAGAAATTCCCACTAGCTCTTCAGCCCCTCGCCGGCCCCCACCCTGTCACTCTAGGAGTTTCCACCAGGGGGCGCCGCAACAGGTGCTGCTAGGACCGAGTCCCGGGCAGGGGGAGAGTTCTCCCAGAAAACCCCCAAACGCGACCCCTGGAGCCCAGGAGGTCATTTCTCTGTCCCTGAAGTGTGGGTTTAGGAGAGCTGGTAACCTGCTGCACCCTCCCTCCCCGACAACTCTTAAAATCCAGGTGGCCCTGGCTCTCGGAGGCTTTTCAAATGCAGGAAATCTCCAATGCCAATTTAAAGGACACCTAGAGTGTGTTGGCATTTGGATTGTGTTTTGGTTGGCTTCTTAACTGGCTCTGTGCTGGGCAGTGTTTCGCGTGCTCTGCGTGGCCTGTCCAAGCTCAGATCCCAGGGGCCCCCGGCTGCGTGTGTGCACCTGGGCAGGCCCATCCCTCTGCGCTTCGTATACGTCAAGATGAAGGGCAGGGGCTGCTGCCTGTGTCCCGGGGGAAGTGAAGACTGAAGGAATTTGGGGAGCCTGGGGCTGTGATCTCTGCACCTGTAAACCTGCTCCCTGTCCTTTCAGTTTGGTCGTGGTGCATTAATCGCTCCCTCGTGTCCGACTCTGTGACCCCATGCATTATAGCCCACCAGGCTCCTCTGTCCATGGGATTCTCCAGGCAAGAATACTGGAGTGGGCTGCCATTCCCTTCTCCAGGGGATTGTCCCGACCCAGAGATCCAACCTGCATCTCCTGCACTGGCAGGCGGAATCTTTGCCTCTGAGTCGCTAGAGAATCCTGTCCTTTGCGTTTGAGTCGCCTGACTCTGATGACAAAGGTGTCCCACATCGCTGCGTGGGGCCGAGGCCAGCATTGCAGGAGGCATCTCACTTCTTTCTTTTTCCCGTGCAGGGCGCCAAGGGACAAGAAGGCGCCCAGGGAACGCCTGGAGCAGCTGGGAGCCCCGTGAGTCCTTCCTGGCCACCTGCCTCACGGGCCCACGGGAGGGGGCTGGGCCGACCCCTGCCCCCAGCACCCAGCTCCCCGCTGAGTGTGCGGACGGGGCTGGGAAGGTGCCGTTCACACTGGAGGGCTGGCTGGGCCCGGGGCCAGCTCCTGTCCACCCGCCTCACCGGATCCTCTCTCTCGGCTCCAAAGCTTGTTTACACCCTTACAGTCAACTTACATCGTACCAGAGCACGTGTCTCCATAGTGCAGATCTGCAGATTTTGTTCTATTTTCAGGGTTTCCATTCACCCATGCTCTGAAATGAGCCCACGCCCCACCTGAGGCATGTGCTTTACAGCACCTGGCCTTCTCCTCTGCCCCCCCAACACCCACTCCGCCTCCTCTGCCACCTCCGTGCTGTGGCCTTAGGGTCGTCCCAGAGTCCTCCTGGCCTCCGGTCACCCCTCTCTGGCCTGGGATCCACCTCTTTTGAGGCTTGGACCCTCCTGACCCTCCTGGACAGGAAGGTCATCCTTCCTGTGGAGGGAACGTCGTCTAGAAGCAATTTGGGGCGAGTCAGGGAGAGCTGAATAGGAGGCAAGTTTGGAGAAAGACTGGGGGAGCTGCTTGTAATCAATTCCTTGGCTTTCTGACCGTCTTCTGCCTCTCTCTAGGGAGCTCCTGGACTTGTAGGGCCCCCTGGCCCCAGCGGCCCCCCAGGAAGCGTGGTGAGTAACTGGGGTGGGTGGGGAGGGCAGGGACACAGCACTGATTGTGGGCCCACGATGTCCACCCCCTTGGTTATCTCATGTATCCTCCATGACAGAACTCAGGGGTAGGCATCTCTGCTCCCATTTCACAGATGGAGAAATTGAGGCCCCAGCAAAGACACATGCAGAGCTACAACCTGAGGTTCTCGGTAACTCAGGAGCTCTCCAGTGGTAACTGAGGAGCTCTCCAGTGGTGAAGGAAACTGTTGGGGTCAGAAAGCTTTGAGTAGCGCTGATGCTGGGTCAGTGCCACAGCTGGCCCTGGAGGAGGCAGGATGAACCTGAGGAATGGCAGACGCCCTGACTGTTGGGTTGCCAGGTCCTAGCCACAGCTCACTGGCTGCCAGGCCTCTGTGGGGGCCTCCTGAGGCCTCAGCTTTTTCATCTTCAGCCTGGAGCATGTGGGCTGTGTAGGCTCACCTTTGTGCCCCACTGCACTTGACCTGCAAAGGCGGCCACCCGCGGGGGCCCTGGGGTCTGCTTGTGGACCAGCGTTAAGAGCCACTGTGGACACTGATTTCTATCTCAGTTGTGGAACACAACACCCAGTGGCATGCAGTGAAGGGCTTCAGAGAACTGTGCTCCTCAGGTAGAGTCCAGTCCTGTTCCATCACCATCTTTTCTGTTGACAATCGCAGCGGCTTAGAGGACAGATGTGGGTGTCGGTGTGTGCCAGGCACTGTTGTAAGTCCTTCACACTCACTGACTCCTCACGACCCTGGGAGGTGAGTGTCAGAAGTGGCTCCCTCTTAGGAGGAGACTGAGGCACAGGGAGGCTGCATCGCGTGGTCAGTGGTTGCCATGGAAACCGCCAGACCCTGGCCGGTGTCACGTCACCCTCCCCCGCAGTGTCAGTGCACTCTTCCTGGAGCCAGCCCTGCATCCCTTTGCCCGAGGGTTTTCTCTGGCCTTAAGAGACCTTATGGTCCAGCCACATGGCACGTGGCCAGTAGCAGCAGCAGCAGCAGCAGCAGCCCTGGCCAACGAGTGTGTAAACGGCCCACCTCCTTCACCCCTGGGGGAGCCGCTCCAGGTGCGTGTCTGCTGTTGGACCCCGGAGCCCCCAGCAGGACCAAGCTGCAGCCACGTGAACGTGGTCCTACCCGCCTGTCCTCTTTCTGACGTCCTTGCTGGTGCGTCCGTGGGACGCCTGCCCTGAGCCTTGCCTCAAAAAGTCAGCCTCTGGGGGATGCTCACAACACAGGCAGGTCACCGACGCCAAGGCTGTGCTCTTGGGTCACCCTTTTCTCCCCGAGGTCCCCTCTGCACCATGCCCTGCCTGCCCTCTGAGAGCCACAGCCCACAGTGGGCAGACCATCGGGAAGCAGGGCCGTGTGGTTAGAGCTCTGATGTGCGAGGATGCGTGATGGTCCCAGGGGACACGGAGGTGGTGGGAGGGCAGGGGAGGAGAAATAAGTCAGAGATGGAGAATGAGTCCGGAACCTCTGACTGGAGGGGGCCCATCGCTCTTCTCTGAGTGCCCTGGGCCCTCTTGAACTTGACCTTGTCAATCATCTTTCTTTCGCTAGGGTCCCCAGGGCTCCAGAGGCCCCCCCGGGAAAGATGGGGAGCGTGGTGAGAAGGTAAGACTCAGTGTGGTCTCCATCCTCCACGGCGGTTCTCAGCTTTTAAGAGGCAGGAAAGGAGCCCGCCCCGCTCAGACCCGCTTCAGGACCTGGAAGGCCGAGGGCTCCTCTGTAGTCAGCTCCTCTAACCCTCGCCACAGACGCAGGGTCAGATGGGGCCCCGCCTGACAGAGGTGTAGACTGAAGCTCAGCGTCCTGCGTCCTGCGTCCTGTGGCTGCTGAGCCGCAGAGCTGGTCTGTCTGCCTCCCAAGCCCCCCTTTCTCTCAATTCAGTGCTCCAGCATAGCCACCCCACACTGTCGCATGCGCAATTAAACCTTCCCAGGCTACAAGAAAAGCTTTATTCATTAGGAAGCAGAGAGACACGGTGTCCTCCCCCAAAACACCAATGCCCCGAGGGCAGAGGGGCAGGCTCCCCAGCCTTTTGGAATCCCAGGTGACATGTCCTGACCTTGCATTCTAGTACGAGTCTCCCATGTTTACTCCGACATCTGGCGTCTTGTGGGTGGAGATAGGGATTCTGAATACCCACAGGATGGCGCCCCTTCTCAGCGCAGACCGTCTGCCACGAGCATCAGCAGCGTCAGGGCTGAGGAGCCTGGGTCTCCGGCTTGCACTGAGCCCACACGGACTGCAGGGCCGCACGGGTGGCGAGGAGGAGCTGAGGCCCTGATGTGCGGCAGAGAGCAGGTGGTGAGGGGAGAGGGGCTTGCTGTCCTGAGCCCCCAGCAGAGGCTTCTCATCCAGAGACAGAAATCCCAGTGCCCCTCCTCACCCCACCCCAACTCCTGACGTGTCCTCCGCGGCCAACCCCTACCCAGCTCTCCCGTCTCTGAACTTAGTAATGCAAATTCCTTCAGGTCCACTTCACCTGGGACCTTTGGAAGGTGTGACCATTTTATCTTTTCTATTTTGGCAAAACGTTGTAACAGGAATAGATACAAACTTTTACATTTTGATGGGAAAGCTGTTTTTAAATGCATCCCTCGGAGAAGTGATTTGCTATGAAGAAAAACGATCGACCAGCCTGTGGAAAATCTCCTTAAGCGAAGGAGAAAAAATAGAAATCTGGCCCATCTGTTTTGCTTTGATTATTACCACGTGAAAAGGATGGGCCTCTATTCTGGGACTCACAAGCACTGACAAATTAGAAGGAGCTTAGAAGAGGGTTGGTTAGAAGGGAATGTTGAGGACTAGTTGAGCAAACATGAGAACGTATGGAGCTTCCCAGGTAGGAGACTCGATTTCGATCCCTGGTTCAGGAGGATGCCCCGGAGGAGTAAATGGCAACCCACTTGCGTATTCTTGCCTGGAGAATCCTGTGGACAGAGGAGCCTGGCGGGCTACAGTCCATGGGGTCGCTCAGAGTCATGACTTAAAAAGACACAACTTAGGGCTTCCCTGGTGGCTCAGCTGGTAAAGAATCCGCCTGCAATGTGGGAGACCTGGGTTCAATCCCTGGCTAGGGAAGATCCCCTGGAGAAGGAAATGGCTACCCACTCCAGTATTCTGGCCTGGAGAATTCCATGGTCTATACTGTCCGTGGGGTCGCAGAATCGGACAGGAATGAGCGATTTTCTGTTTCTCCAGTGACTAAACAGCAACAGCATCTGCCTCCAATGCGGGATACCCGGGCTCAAACCCTGGGTCAGGAAGATCCCCTGGAGAAGGAAACGGCAACCCACTCCAGTATTCTTGCCTGGAGAATACCATGGACTGAGGAGCCTAGTGGGCTGCAGTCCACGGGGTCGCAAAGAGTCGGACACGACTGAGTGACTTTACTTACTTAAACAGCAACAGCAGTTGGCTCACTCAGCCTCTAGAGGGAGCCAGACACCTCTGCTCTGATGAGCAGAAGAGTGCATTTGCAAGGGGACTTCCCCTCTGTCCTGTACAAAGTGGTAAAAGTCTCTGACAGCAGAACCTGCTCTTCTCTCCGCCTGTCCAGTGGGTGGCCTGAGACCTGCAGAAGCTGATCCTGCCCTGTGCCTGGAGAGAGGTCCTCTCCATCCTTTGCTTGGGACATGGTACCTCCCCTCACTTCTGCATCAGGAATGTCTGGTTCAGGTTGCAGCTTATGTCCAAGAAAGCCCTGCCCGGAAAGGGACTTCCTGTGGCCCACATGGTCCCCGCAGCATTCCACAGCTGGGGCTGCATGGGGCTCCTGGCTTGTGGTCAGAAACGGGGTGCAAACTCCAAGCCCAGCTCCCTCCCTCATCAGATCCTGGCTTCCTCTCTCTCTCTCTCTCCGCTTTGGATCCCCAAGTGGTGCTCACATCACTGAAGGCCTGTCGTGTGAAGAGGAATTGGATTTTGTCTGCATAGCCTCGAGTTGGAAGTCAAGCCTCTGGAAGATTTCAGAGAGGACTGTCTCGGCTGAGTATAAAGACAGTGTGTAATGGAGCTGCCCAATAAGGAGATGAGCTGCCTGGGAAGGCGGTGAGCTCTGCGCTCTCAAAGGAGTCCAAGCAGAAATGAGAGGGCTGCCTGGAAGCATCACTCCTGATGGCTTCCTGCTGCGGGCGGAAGGTTGGACCAGAAAACTGCTAGTGTCCTTCTCATGCCCACATTCCATGCTGTATAGTCTGCTAAGGCCGCTGTAACAAGAACATCACAAACTGGGTGCCTTAAACCACAGAAACGTGCTGTGTCACCACTCACCGTGTCGGGAAGCCCTAAATCCAGGTGTCAGACGGGCTGGTTCCTCCTGGGGGCTGTGACGGAAGGATGTCTTCCAGGCCCCTCTCCTTGGATTATTGACGGCTGTCTTCTCTCCGTGACTTCGCGTGACTTCCCTCTACACAGGCCTGTGTCCAGATGTCCGTTTCTCGTGAGGACAGCAGTTCTTTCTGGGTTAGGCTCCATGATACTCCAGTATCAGTACCTCTTAACTAGTGACACCTTCAGAGACCCTATTTCTACACTGAAGTGCCGGAGTTAAGGGCCTTGGCATAGGAATTTGGGGGTCACATTACACAGCTTGTCCTCTGTGCCTTCAGAAGGGGTGGGCTTTCTGAAGCAGGGCATCACCCGGAAGCCCACCCACCCGATTCAGGTGGCCGTGGTGGTTTAGACACTAAGTTGTGTCTGACTCTTGCAACCCCATGCACCTTGCCGGGCTCCTCTGTCCATGGAATTTTCCAAGCAAGGATACTGGAGTGGGTTGCCATTTCCTCCTCTAGGGGATCTTCTTGACCCAGGGATTGAACCCTTCTCTCCTGCCTTGGCAGGTGGTTTCGTTACCACCGAGCCGCCAGGGAAGCCCTCTCTTTAGATTGGTTGTCCATTGAAAACCTTACTTTCTGCATCTCGTTGATCCCAGACACTGTCCACTTGTCTTTCCAGGGAGCAGTGGGAGAAGAAGGGAGCCCAGGGCCAGCCGGCCCCAGGGGTGATCCTGGTTCCCCCGGGCCCCCCGGGCCCCCCGGAAGAGGGAAAGACGGAGACCCGGTAAGTGTCAGGGGCTTCGGTGACCGTAACGACCAGGCTGGAATTAGAAAAGGAAAAAAGGCTCCGCTGTCAAACTTTGCAAGAAAGCAGCTGGGCTGGGAAAGGGGTCTTGTATGGGGTCAGCAGCTGGCTTCCGCCCGCATCAGGCCAGCGGGGCACAGGGTCCTGTGTGGACTGCTGACTGTGGGTCAGGTTCCGAGGACGCAGACACGGGTTAGAGCCTGTGCTGTTGAGATGCTCACAAGACAGCTGAGCAGTCTGATGGCTGTGGCTCAGCCATCCTGATCTGTGTAAGCTGGGAAAGCCTCACATAGGAAGAGGCATCTATGCAAAAAGTGAAAGTTGGAAGGAATTATGTTTTAGATGGGATAGCACAGAGTGGGTGTTGCAGACAGATGAGCTGTATGTGTAAGTTCATGAGGGTGTTACATGCACGGGGACTTACGGGGACTTAGAAACATTTTAGTGTGTCCTGGACAGAAAGTGGTAAGTAAGAAAAAGACCAGACTTTGGGATCAGAAGAGCCCCTACAACGAAACCTGAAACCTGGCCTTGACCTTATTTGAGGGACTCTGCAAAATAAGGATCTTGCAGGGAGGGATAAGTTAGGAGGTTGAGATTAACATATGCGTACTACTATAAAATAGATAGTCAACAAGGACCTCCAAGCCCGGCAAACTCTGCTCAGTACTCTGTAATAACCTATATGGGAAAATCTGGAAAAAGAGTGGGTGTGTGCACCAGAGGCACAAGAGGCAGCTTGGTCCCTGGGTGGGGAAGATCCCCTGGAAAGGAAACGGTACCCCACTCGGGTACTCTTGCCTGGAAAATGCCATGGACAGAGGAGTCTGGTGGGCTACAGTCCATGGGGTCACAGAGAGTGGGACACGACTGAGCATACAGCACGTATGTGTGTGTATAACTGAGTAACTTTGTTGTACACCTCAAACCAACACAACATTGTATGCCTCAATGCATACAACACTGTTGTACACCTCAAAAACAGCACAACACCTCAAGTATACGCCAATATAAAATAAAAATTAATAAAGTGAAATTTTACTACCTAAAAACCAAAAAAAAAAAAAAGGATTTTAAATAAGAAAGCTAAGAGAGACCTGAGGGGTTTGCTCGAGGTCTCGCAGAACTGGTAGGCGATAGAGTCAGAATTCACACCCAGGGGTCCTGTGTCTCAAAGCCAGGTGGTTTTGCTTTGTACACAGCAGGTCGTGGAGAGAGCCTTGTTCTGTGTGTCCCCAGAGCACAGGGTAGATGGGTAGATGCTCACTCGTGGTTCCATGATCACAGGGTAGATTGTTAGATGCTCACTCGTGGTTCCATGATCGTTTTTGTTCCGTTCATTTTCCCAGGGACTTCGTGGCTCGCCTGGATTACCAGGACCTATGGGAACCAAGGTGAGTATTTATCTACCAAACTGTAGATACTGTGGGTTGCACTTAGGAAGTGAACATGCCAGATTTAATTGTGAGCATCTCTGGTCACCCCTGTTTGCTTCCACATTCATCACTTGTCACCTAACAAAAGCCTCTGCAGCTCTGACCCATGAGATGGAAGTGGGTGCCACACAGTTCTTCCTTAATAAATACTTGCAGTTAAATTAGTTGCAAAAGACACTTACAACCAGCAAAGGAGTAGATCTAGTCTTATCCTGGGGTCTTCCCCGAGAGCTAAGTGGTAAAGAACCCACCTGTCAACGCAGGAGACCCGAGATCGATCCCTAGGTTGAGAAGAGCCGCTGGACAAGGAAATGGCAACCCACTCCAGTATTCTTGCCTGGGAAATCTCGTGGACGGAGGAGCCTGGTGGGTTACAGTCCATGGGGTCACAGAAGAGTCGGACATGACTTAATGACTAAACAATGACAAGTCTTGTATTGTTAGTTTAATTGGGGCCACAAAGGGTCCTCGGATTTCAGATGATTAACATAATAAAAGTTGATTCCTCATTCACGTTAAGTGTGATGGGAGTTTTGGTGGGTGGAGAGTCCTGACCACACGGCCATTCAGGGACCCATGTTCCTCCAGCCCCGTGCACTCGCTCCTGTAAGACTTCAGTGTCTCCTATCGAGTCCTCCATATGCAGTAGTAAATGATGGAAAAGACGGTAGAGGACCTTGTGGGAAGATTTTGTGGGCCAGGCCCGGAGGTGGTCATTCATTTCCACCAGCCTCCTGACCCCGCAGGGGAGAGGGTTGGTTGTCATCTAGCCAGGCCTCCGAGAAGAAAAGCGGACATTTCAGTCAATAGCAGGCGTCTCTTCTTCAATTTGCTTGTAACCATGACTCAGAAAAGACGACTTTGCCCATGAGGGAGTATTCATAAGAGAACTTTCCTGGGTGATGAGGACAGTTTTCCTGAAGTTATCCTTACACTGAATCAGTGAGTTCATTGAGTCATTCATGCATCCATTACCAACATGCTTATTATCCCATTCATCGTGGATCCACTGAGCCTCTGCCGCAGTCATATCCGGAGGTGGGCTGGGGGATGTCGGGGATGAGTGGCACGTTTCTCCAGCCCTCTGTCGGCTCAGGAGCCAGGGGAGAAGCAGATGAACGGATACTGGGATAGAGGGAGGCTTAGGCACAAGTGCTCAGGGGGCTCCCGGCCCAGCCTGGTTTGACTCTGGAAGGCTTCTTGGCAGAGGTGATGTTTGTCCCTATTCTAAAGGTGTGTAACAGCTGAAGGGGAAGACAAGGAAGGAGTTCTCTGCGGGGCCCTAACCTGGGAGAAGGCCACAGGAGCACGAGATAGAATGTGTTCAGAGCAGAGCATGTGCTGTACAGGCATCCACAGCCAGTGAACGACTGCTTGACCAGCTCAGATGCATAGACTTAAGAACGTGGGTGACATAGTCAGTGAGGGACATTAGAAAGTTTATATTTTGCTTTAGTTTGACAAATATATTCAAAATCACATGAAGCATGACTGTAGAGTTGCCATATGTTTATCCACTTGCATATATTTATGCAAACAGACTTTTAAAATTTCTTTTTATGTGCCTTTGGTGTCAGTGGCTATCTTTCCTGGACCCACTTTCTGAGTCAGCCAGCACTTTCCTAAACCACATCCCTACCACCCAGCCCAGTTACTGAAGATGCAACACTTTGGGAATCCATTTATGCTGCTCTTACAGGAAGTTTTATCTGAAGGCCCAGACACTCATTCTTTTATTTCTCTCCTTTTATTTTTTAGCTGTGTTTTTGGGATCTTAGCCACAAAAACCACAGAGTATATTGTATTGTATGTAAAAGTCTTGGTTTACAGTAATAACCAGGATATGGAATTTGAGAACTCAGGAGTAATTGCTGGGGGCTTCCCTGGTGGCTCAGCTGGTAAAGAATCCGCCTGCAATGCGGGAGACATGGGTCCAATCCCTGGGTTGGGAAGATCCCCTGGAGAAGGGAAAGGCTACCCACTCCAGTATTATGGCCTGGAGATTTCCAAAGACTGTATAGTCCGCAAAAGTCTGACCCGACTGAGCGACTTTCACTTTCACTTTCTAGGTTAAACTTGCTGCCTGAATTTTTCTGCCCTTCAGGCAGGTGACCTCTGCAGTGTACTGAGTGTGTACTGATGAAGATCACCTGCGTTCCCCTAATGGTGACTTTGTTGTTCATGATGAAAGGAAAAAGAAATGAGGGAGTTCTTTTGAGTGATCTGAGCAAATATTTGGCAACTCCCTAGTTTCTGAAGAAGAAAAAAAAAGGAAATAACTTTACCTGAATTTGTGGGCCTGTAAAACAATTCCTTGTGCCTGGAGCAGTGGGTGTGTGTGGAGCAGGGTGGCAGGACCAGGGTCTGGAGGACCTCTGATCCACAGCCAGCTCGGATGTGTGTCTGAGGTCCCTGCGTGATGCTGTGAGCCCAGCATCTGCCCGGCAGCACTTTGAGCTCTCAGTTCCCCTGAGAGGAGAGATTTCAGGATCTGGGAGAAATCAATTGTCTCTTAGAAGGCAGGGAGGCAAGGGCACTGAAAAGGGCACCAGAAACGAGAGATGCGGAAATGGGTAAAGACGTCCTTTCTCTAGGCTGCTTATTTATGAGGTTGATAAAAATCTACCTCCCAGGCAGAGTTTGGGGAAAAAATGATGTAATGCAAATAAAGTATTTGCCTGCCTAGCCTTATGTTCGCCACAGGTACATGCCCAATAAATATTAGTGATCCTTATCATTAGATCACCCTGTGGAGTCTACTTTAGGGTTCATAAAGAAGGTGAGGGGTCTAGAGAGACCTGACTCGTCCCTGTCGGCCTGTTTTTGGAGAGAGAATCCCCAGTGGAAGTGCGGGGAGGCAGCAGTGAGGTGCAGATGGTGGGCGGAGACCTGGGGTGAGATGTGCAGAGGGCCTTGCCCTGGGGTACCGTTGACCAGCCAGTTTCAAATCCATGAGACCCATGATAAGCTGTGCACTCTCCCTGTTTACATACGAGATGTGTAAACAGCTGACCCTTTCAGCGTTAATACTGTACATATTTGCAAGGTGGAATGTAGTTTAATAAAGGTTCCCCTAGTCAGCTGGCATTGGGAAGGTAACTTGGAATCAGAGAAATCTTTAGTTGTAGAATGAGGGGCTCGTGGGGGCACAAGGTGGGAGGAAGGGGAGAGACACCCTTCCTCACAGTGTTCAGCTCTGGGCCTTGCCTGGGTGCTGTCCCTTGTGCTGAAAACCCCTGGGGACTTAAGCGAGCTCTACAAGGATTTTCCTTGGTGCTTTCTCAGCCCTTCATAATGACTTACAGCCACAAAAAGGCTCTTAAAGATGCCTTTCCTTCTCTTGCATGGACTTGTTCTAGTGAAATGAATAAGCTTTGCCTTTTGACAGAGCTGGGTTAGTATCCCAGCCCAGCTACCTGTAAGACAGATGGCGTGCATGCCCTCTCTTTAGTCCTGACAGAGGCTTTGCGACCCTGTGAGCTATAGCCCTCCAGGCTCCTCTGTCCATGGGATTCTCTAGGCATGAATACTGGAGTGGGTTGCCATGCCCTCTTCCAAGTTATCTTCCCATCCCAGGGGGCGAACTCACATCTCTTATGTCTCTTGCCTTGGCAGGCGGGGTCTTTACCACTGATGCCACATGGGAAGCCCAAGATCTGTGACATAAGGGCAAGGGGCTTGTTGTTTCTGAGACTCTGTTCCTTTTCTGTATGAAGGAGTAAAACGTACTTAACCCCCAACGGGCTCCAGTGGATAAGTAATCTCACAGCACATAGTTTTTCAATAAATGACCTCCTCCTTCCACGACCTCACACATTTTCCTCCCTAAACACTGTTAAACTGGCTCAGAGTGTCTTGCAACCAAAACAGATAACACAGTCACTATTATAGATGAGAGCTCACATGCCCCCTTTCTTCTAATCAGGAACCTCCTTGCTTATTCTGACTGAGCTTGAAGGTCTTTGGCTCTTTTCTTGGAACCATTTTCTCCGAGTTTCAGTCCATTAAGCTGTTGCTTCAGGGAAGTGTTGGCATCACAGAGGGCCATAAACATACAAATGGAGCCAGGCCTCTGTGCTCCTGCAGCAGAGATCAGTTGTGACTCACATTCTTGGCAGGGCTGCCAGAGGTCATTCATCATGTTCCCTCCTGAGCAAAAAGTTGATTTTGGTCAACAGCAAAATTTAGTACCTGACAAAATGCAAGTGGTGATAGATTCACTTATTCAGGCATTCAGGAATTGGCTGTTAAAGAGCGGTCCAGGCCCAGCTCTAGGCATTGTGGGTGCAGAACTGTGTAGATACTGTGCCTGACATAGGGTCTGACTACATTTAGGTACTTGACAAATATTTGTTGAACTAATGGATTAATAAATCAATGGATTATTTATTCTTTTAAGATACTTACATGAAAGTCAGAGGGTCAGGCACAATGGGAGGGTGGTGTGTTAAAGTTAATGAAGATACATTCAAATGTCTTCTGAAGGCTGAGAGGCGGGCAGGCAGAGGGGGGTTTATAGAAATGAAATGATTGGGCTGAGTTTTAATTGGTGGGTAAGCATTTGGAAATAATGGAAACTGTGAGAGACTTTATTTTGGGGGGCTCCAAAATCACTGCAGATGGTGACTGCAGACATGAAATTAAACGATGCTTGCTCCTTGGAAGAAAAGCTGTGACCAAGCTAGGCAGCGTATTAAAAAGCAGAGACATTACTTTGCCAACAAAAGTCCATCTAATCAAGACTTGGTTTTTCCAGTAGACATGTATAGATATGAGAGTTGGACTATAAGGAGAGCTGAGCACTTAAGAATTGATGCTTTTGTACTGTGGTGTTGGAGAAGACTCTTGAGAGTCCTTTGGACTGCAGGGAGATCCAACCAGTCCATCCTAGGGAAATCAGTCCTGAATATTCATTGGAAGCATTGATGTTGCTGCTGAAACTCCAATACTTTGGCCACCTGGTGCAAAGGACTGACTCATTTGAAAAGACCGTGATGCTGGGAAAGATTGAAGGCAGGAGGAGAAGGGGACAATAGAGGATGAGGTGGTTGGATGGCATCACCAACTCGGTGGACATGAGTGAGTAAGCCCTAGGAGTTGGTGATGGACAGGGAAGCCTGGCGTGCTGCAGTCCATGGGGTCGCAGAGAGTCGGACATGACTGAGCAACTGAACTGAACTGAACTATTTGGAAGCTTGGAACCTGGATGAAAGAAGAACAGCATGTGAAGATCAGCTGGTTCAAGAAGCAGGAGTGTGAACAGTTACTCAGAAGAACACAAACTGCAACATGGTTTAGCTTGCAGCTGTTAAGGTTTTGTGCTATGCATAAAATATAGCCTTGGGAAGAAGAAAGGAGGCAAGCTACAACAAAATACAAGGGAAACGGACGTTAACTTTCTTTTTTTAGTTTTACTCACTTTTGGCTGTGCTGTGTCTTCCTTGCTGCACTCGCATTTTCTTTAATTGCAGTGAGTGGGGGCCACTCTCTAGCTGTGGTGTGACGGCTTCTCATCACAGGGGCTTCTCCACTGCAGAGCAAAGGCTCCCAGTGCACAGGCTCAGGAGCTGCGGTTCACTGGCTCAGTTGCCCCGAGGCATGTGGAGTCTGCCGGAACCAGGGATGGAACCTGTGGCCCCCTGCATTGGCAGGCAGGTTCTTAACCACTGGACCACAAGGGATGTCCCTATATTAACTATTTCAAAGGAGAAACTGGGGTGCAAAAGAATATGGATTTTTCTAATATGTATAGTGCTTAGTTTATTTTTTGTCTTCTAACTTGGCTAACTAACTTCTAACAAAGCTAGTGGCGGTGATGGAATTCCAGTTGAGCTCTTTCAAATCCTGAAAGATGATGCTGTGAAAGTGCTGCACTCAATATGTCAGCAAATCTGGAAAACTCAGCAGTGGCCACAGAACTGGAAAAGGTCAGTTCTCATTCCAATCCCAAAGAAAGGCAATACCAAAGAATGCTCAAACTACCGCACAATTGCACTCATCTCACATGCTACTAAAGTAATGCTCAAAATTCTCCGAGCCAGGCTTTAGCAATATGTGAACCGTGAACGTCCAGATGTTCAAGCTGGTTTTAGAAAAGGCAGAGGAACCAGAGATCAAATTGCCAACATCCGCTGGATCATGGAAAAGCAAGAGAGTTCCAGAAAAACATCTATTTCTACTTTATTGACTATGCCAAAACTTTGACTGTGTGGATCACAATAAACTGTGGAAAATTCTGAAAGAGATGGGAATACCAGACCACCTGACCTGCCTCTTGAGAAACCTGTATGCAGGTCAGGAAGCAACAGTTAGAACTGGACATGGAACAACAGACTGGTTTGAGATAGGAAAAGGAGTATATCAAGGCTGTATATTGTCACCCTGCTTATTTAATTTCTATGCAGAGTATGTCAGAGTATGTCATGAGAAACACTGGGCTGGATGAAGCACAAGCTGGAATCAAGATTGCCGGGAGAAATAGCAATAACCTCAGATATGCAGATGACACCACCCTTATGGTACAAAGTGAAGAACTAAATAGCCTCTTGATGAAAGTGAAAGACAAGAGTGAAAAAGTGAAAATGTTGGCTTAAAGCTCAACATTTAGAAAACTAAGATCATGGCATCCGGTCCCATCACTTTATGGGAAATAGATGGGGAAACAGTGACTGACTTTATTTTTCTGGGCTCCAAAATCACTGCAGATGTTGATTGAAGCCATGAAATTAAAAGACACTTACTCCTTGGAAGGAAAGTTATGACCAACCTGCTGCTGACGCTGAGTCATTTCAGTCGTGTCCGACTCTGTGTGATCCCAGAGACAGCAGCCCACCAGGTTCCCCATCCCTGGGATTCTCCAGGCAAGAACAATGGACTGGGACCAACCTAGATAGCATTAAAAAGTAGAAACATTACTTGGTCAACAAAGGTCCGTCTAGTCAAGAGTATGGTTTTTCCAGTGGTCATATATGGATGTGAGAGTTGGACTATAAAGGAAGCTGAGCACAGAAGAATTGATGTTTTTAACTGTGGTGTTGGAGAAGACTCTTGAGGGTTCCTTGGACTGCAAGGATATCCAACCAGTCCATCCTAAAGGAGATCAGTCCTGGGTGTTCATTGGAAGGACTGATGCTGAAGCTGAAACTCCAATACTTTGGCCACCTGATGCGAAGAGCCGACTCATTTGAAAAGACCCTGATGTTGGGAAAGATTGAGGGCAGGAGGAGAAGGGGACAATAGAGGATGAGATGGTTGGATGGCATCACCGACTCAATGGACATGGGTTTGGTGGACTCTGGGGTTGGTGATGGATAGGGAGGCCTGGTGTGCTGTGGCTCATGGGGTCACACGGAGTCGGACATGTCTGAGTGACTGAACTGAAATTGGCTGATAAAATATAATATACACCTTTTAACACTCCATGTTATACAGTCTCTTACCTTGTAAATGAGTCTGCAGTAGGTATGTGGAATTTGGTAAAGTGTTCTTTTGTTTCCTCATTGATGAGGGTCTTAAGGGTGCCAGAGAGGTTATGGGAGTCATCCAAGGTCACAGGACCAGGTTGACATCGTTCTGTGACTGAACTGAACTCGAGTCTGCTTGCCTGATGCACAGCAAAGCCAGCCTGCTGCCATGGGGCAAAGGACAGTAGTGTCTGATGCCTGGAGCAAAGAGAACAGGAGGCAAGTGAGACTCGAAGCTGTGGCAGCTTTCAGACAGGGTTGAAAAGCAACATTTAGATGAGGGTCATAGGGTGTGTGATCAGTTGGTGGACATCTTTCTAACCGGTTGGTGGTGAGGTAATAGGGTGACGTTTGGAAATCTTAATTATCAACCTTCTAGTTCCAGCTAGTCTGGTGTCCACATGCTGGTCAGCATCCTCTAATGCGAGGGGATCTTGGTTTCTGCATGACAGCTCAAAAGTGCATGGCAGGTTTTTATGTACGTCCCTTCAGGAGAAACTAGGAGTCCTGCGACTGTCTCACTGCTCAGCCACTGTTTAGGTCATCATTACTTTTCTTGCTTGACTGTGTTTCCTTTGTTGCTGTTCTTTGCTTTGTTTCCGTTTTTCTGTTTCTGCTTCCCCTCTCTTCCCTAATTAGTAACTGATTGAATCTGCTCTTTGGGACTTGGGGAAGGCCAGACAAGAAGTGAGGACAAGACGTGGAGTTATACCTGGGAAGATCCTGCAGGGTCCTGCCCAGTTTCAGTCCCCCCAACCTTTTTCTTTGATCCTCTTCTATCCTGGGGGAACAGGCAGGCCAAGAGCAGGAATAAAGTTTTGGATAGGGAGGTTAGTTGTGAACCCGCAGGGGAATGTGGTTCTAAGGGGAACTCGGTTTCAGTCCCGAGACTGGACTTGCGGTCACTTGGCGGCAGTGTGAACTCCTCCGCCTCGTCCTCTCACCGTCCAGTGTGCAGGGACCTGGTACTGATCGTATCTCTCTTAGTTCAGTGCACTTTTTTCCACCTTTTCCTTATTTCTTGACTTCCTCCCCTCCCCGCCTTCCCCCGGCACACAAATCAGCTTTTCTGGCAGTCCCAGAATCAGCCACATCATTTTATTCTAAACAAACAGGACGCCCCATCTGGGGCTCTGAGGAGGATTTCTTGAGGACTGTTTGCAGAGGCAAGGGTGGGCCAGAGGGAGGCTGTGGTCCTCAGGACACGTGGCCACCGTGGGCCTGGGGGAGGAGGGAAAGAGACAGTGTTACCAGCGTTTAGGGAGCGATTGGACTGTGGTTCATCTCTTTCATGAGAACTTCGCAAGCCTGTTTGGATCTCTCTCCTGAATTTCGCACAGAGCATTGGAAATGGGCAGGGCCCCTGAATGAGTCATCTTTGGTCATGGAGCCAGATTGCAGTTTGCTGTGAATAAACAACCGACATTTGTTGAATGAATATATAACTTACAAACTCGTCCAGGCAACAGTCACACTGCAGGAAAAACAAATCATTTTGAAGCATTATTTTTCTGAAAGGTCCAGATGTAAAGTTTTCAAATTCAGATGGTGATTGCAGGATAAGCCAGTTATTAATAGGATTTTCATTTAAAACATAAGCCTTGATAAAGCAGTGTTGCCTAGCAATGTCAGGTTCTACCTGAAATAAATTTGTTGCACATTATCTAATTGGCTTTTCATGACAACCTCCTAAGGCTACTTCTATTTGCCATACAAATTAACTCACCCTGGAGATGGTAAGTGGCTTGAATAGGGTCACCTCCCATTTCAGTATTAGGCTTGGCTACCATCTGCTGACCTGCAAAATTGTGTGGGTCCTGTGTGCTTTGGATTGAGTTTATTTTGGAATTTAGAAAAGTAGTAATTTATAAGTGATGAAAATAGCATTTACTGTGGTGTGTGGGGCACAATTCCTTGTCAAACTCATTATAATGATGCCATGCTGCTGCTGCTGCTAAGTCACTTCAGTTGTGTCCGACTCTGTGTGACCCCATAGACGGCAGCCCACCAGGCTCACCTGTCCCTGAGATTCTCCAGGTAAGAACACTGGAGTGTGTTGCCATTTCCTTCTCCAATGCATGAAAGTGAAAAGTGAAAGTGAAGTCGCTCAGTTGTGTCCGACTCTTCATGACCCTATGGACTATAGCTTTCCAGGCTCCTCCATCCATGGGATTTTCCAGGCAAGAGTACTGGAGTGGGGTGCCATTGCCTTCTCCAATAATGATGCCATAGAAATGTGTAAATATCCATGAAAAAGGGGATGTCTAAAGATTGTAATTAGCCTTCAAGTCAGTACAAGTCAGCTTTTGCTGCCTGATGAGTTAGGGTAAACACTTGTTTTCAGAGGTCGAGAATTTTGAAATTGTGGATACAAAGGTGTGACCATCTCAGTGTCCTTCTATAGAAAGTAGCAAATGGAATTCCTCCCCTGCTTTCCTTCTCCTTTTTCTCATCCGATCAAAGTCCAGAATGATGGGCACCTGAGACCAGCACCATCCGCAGCAGCTGAACTGCACTGACTGCCCTGCCAGGCACTCTGTTCTCATGGTCTCCGAACACACAGCCTCTGCTGGCCCGGCAGCCCCTGATACACCCTGGCCTTTGTAAATGAGGGAAATTGTTGCCCTCTGAAGCCAGCAGTTACCAAGTGTTGAAACCAGAACTTAAACCTACACTCTGTTAACCACCATGCTTGAAGGCAGAGATTGTATCTCAGTCATTCTTGCCCCTTGCAACCCCTGGGGAAGTGACTCACAAAATATAGGTACTTGGTACACGTTATTGGCAAAGTGATGAATTCATTTATTGATGATGTGGGGATTGGGTTGAAATGTGGATGCATGGTCAACTTCGGGGTGAGTTCAGGATGGTGGCAGGAGAATCGTAGAAAAAGCACAGTAAAACTTGAAATTGTGGTCACCTGTGGTGGGGGTCATATTGTTATAGTCACATCTGGAGCCATGGGCAACACTGGGGCACAGTCACTGCTGAAAGGTGGGTGGTCACAGTTGGTGCCTGGGGTCCAGGCTTGTTGGACTGAGTGGGATGAGGGGCAGCTTGGATGAACTTGAGGGGCCATGCAGAGTGGGGTGCTGGGAGAGATGCTGGCTGGAGGGTGTGGTCCAGACAGTGGGAGGAACCCAATTGCCTTGCACCTTTGCTCTCTCCTGCCCAGAGCTGACATCTTGACGTGTTGTTTTCTCTTTTCAGGGGGACCCTGGTGCGCCCGGGATCCCCGGCTCTCCTGGCAACCGTGGAGAGCCAGGCATGGCGGTCGCCGGCCCTCCGGTGAGTCATTATTCACCCAGCACCTCCTTGCTCCAGGACACGTAGCCGGGGCCTGCTACGACGGCAGGGCTGCTCCTTTCCGGGCTGCTCCGGTGGTGGGTCCCTGATCCCCGGGTCAGTCAGGCTGCAGGCCTGTCCACTGTGGCTGATGCTGTTACTGTAGCCTGGTGTATTTCTTATGGGAATAAGGCCTCTGGGGAGACCAAGACGTGCCCTTGCAAAGAGGAGAGAGAGAACAAAGCTCATTTTAAAAAGGGAGGGAAAAAGGACTCACTGTCCAAACTTGGCAAAAACTGAGTGGTAGCCAGTGAGCCTGAGCTGGTTGGGGGAGGGGTGTGGTCTTGGAGGAGTGACTTGCCTTCATGCTCTTTCAGGCAAAGGTGAGTTCATTATCCCTCTCCAATTAATGTATCGCTGTGGACAATAATATAATCAAGCAAGGTTTTTTCATTATTTTAATAATTTTATTTATTTCTTTCTGGATTTGCTGGGTCTGCATCGCCACGAGGGCTTTTCTCTAGTTCCGGCAAGTGGGGGCTGCTCAGGCTTCATGGTGGCGGCGCCTCTGGGTGCAGAGCACACAGGCTGCAGGGCACGTGGCCTTTGGTAGTTGTGACAGCAGGTTCAGTAGTTGCGACTCCCAGGCTCTAGCGCACAGGCTCAGCGGTTGTGGGCCATGGCGTTAGTTACTGTGGGACATGTGGGATCTTCCCAGATCAGAGATTGAACCGGTGTCTCCCGCATTGGCAGGCAGATCCACCAGGGAAGCCCCCAAGAAAGGTTTGTATCTCCAAAATGAAATCCTATGAAGTGGTCTTTGGATTGGTGGCTTTGGTGGAGAATTCACATCAGTCTAGGAAGCTCCAATACTCAGTGGTTTTCTGATATGGCTGCTAAACCTCATAGAATCCAAACTGCCTGTGTGTCATTGATGATGTCGTCATCGTCATTATCTTAACCCAGAAGCACAATCAGACTTTACTCCCGTTAAACGTAATCTGAATATAAACTGGAGCAACGCATGACCTGGTCTCTGTTTGGTTTCTCATTCAAGAATCCAAGTGGCAGCATGCCTGACTTGTCTCTAAAGAATTTGAGAGGAAGTCCAGTGTATTACAATGTGTGTGTTCAGTCACTAAGTCTTTGACTTAGAGTCTGGTGACTCTTTGCCACCCCGTGGGCTTTCTCTGGATTTCCCAGGCAAGAATACTGGTGTAGGTTGCTATTTCCTTCTCCAGGGTTATCTTCCCAACCCAGGGGTTGAACCCTTGTCTCCTGCTTCCCCTGCATTGGCGGGTGGTTCTTAACCACTGAGCCACCTAGGAAGCGCCGTTACCCACAGCACAACTTGTTAAGTAAACCCCGTCTCCTAGCCCTGGTGCTGCTCTTAGCCCTCTCCCTCTCTCCCTGAAATTCCCCCCCAGGAACCCTCGCCTGTATTCTCTTCCTCCCAGAAATGACCACCTTGCTTCCACTCCACTCCCAGCAGTGGGGCTGCCTTCAAGGCGGGAAGACCAGTGCCCTTGTGTCTTCCTATAGGTCCCTGGTGTTGAGACCTGACAGAAGCCATGACAAGCTTCAAGGACTAAAGTAGCCAGAGCTACAATCACAGGAAAAGCTGGGTCACTGCCCAGAAGGAGCTGAGATCATCATCCCCCCTACCTTGAGACTCAGCCAGTCAGCATATTCCCCATAGCCTGGTTAGAGCTAGCCCAGATAACACGAAAAGTCCCTTAAGCGAGCCCGCATGCGCAAAATTTATAGATGCCAAGAACCCCTTGCAACCAATCCGCTCTTGCCAACTCCCTGTCTTTGTCCTAAACCTATAAATACTACTGTAATCCAGGGCTTGGGGCTCTCCAAGACTCCATTGTGTTGGATGAGACGGGAGCCCTAGCTCGAACTAGAAATAAAACCTCTTTATGCTTTTGCATTGCTGTGGACGTCTTATTCTCTCAGTTTTGGGGACTCGGATTTCGGGCATAACACCTGGAAACAGGGAGAAGGCAGGTGGTATCCTCTTGGAAATGTCCAGTTTTGATCTGTTTTTCTTAATTTCTCTGCTAAAATTTCTGATGAAAAAGACCCTCTGTTGCATCAGCTTTATCTTTTGTCTTTGGCTGTCTTTTACAATCTGTTGGTAACTGGAAGAAACAATATGTAGTGAAGAAATGCAGCAGGTTCAGGCTTTCTCTTTGTTTCAGAAATCCTGCTTTTAATGGGGCCTTCTCTGCCGGAGTCAGGATTCTGAGTCCTGCAGGCATTAGCTGCTTAGAAGAGAAGCTGTGATCTGGAGTGGTCCCTCCATTATTTCACAGGCCTCTGCATTCCTGTCCACTCCCCAGGGAGTCACCGTAGGAAAACTTTAATCAGAAAGCCAGGCAGCAGAGGGGGACGCTTGTCGCCCCACCTCCCGCCTCAGAGCCATGAAATAGCCCCTGAAATACGTCCCCACCCAAGTGATTCCACCTGAAAGTTGATTGGCTGCCTCCAGCCGAGAGGCCACAAGTCAACCGCTCGGGGTCCTTCCTCCACTTCCACTGATTAAAAGCTTCCGTGGTGGGTGAGACCTTATGGAGCTTCCATAAATCCTGTCTTTGGCTGCTGGCCCGGGCTCCTTCCTGGTGGCCGGGCCATCTGTGTGAGGGTTCAGGGGGGTGTGGAGGGGGAGCGGGGCTGACGACAGGGTGTGAGTGCACCCCTCACGCCCCCGGGCTCGGCAGCCCCCTGCCATGGGCTGACTGGTCTGTGTCTGGTGCTGGGTCCAGAGCGTCCATGTCCTCAGGCCTCCGTGCTGTGAAAGCTGGTTTATCCTTTGTTGAAGGCTGGGCTTCTGCATTAGCATCTCCCGAGATCAGAATTCAAGGGCTACAGGTTTATTGGGGGAAATTATCTCAGAAATCACCCCTTGGGGAGCGGCATCCTCCCCCCACAAGGCCCTGGAGATGCCGGTGCAGCTGCAGAGGTGTTCTACACAAGTCGGGGCGCAGCCAGGGTCGACTCCTGGTGGGAGTCAGGGCTGCTCCGGGGTGCGCGGGCTGGGGGGACTGGAACTCGGGCTAAGCATCCCCTCGTGGCTACAGATGCCCCAGGGCAGGCGCCTCAACCAGAACCTGCCAGGTGGTGCGTGCCCAGAGGTGCTGGAGAGGGTCGCTGAAGGTGTCTAGGGCTTCCCTGGTGGTTCGGTGGTAAAGAATCCTCCTGCAATGCAGGATGACACAGGTTCAGGCCCTGGGCTGGGGAGATCCCCTGGAGGAGGAAATGGCACCCTGCTCCAGGTTTCTTGCCTGGGAAATGCCGTGGACAGAGGAGCCTGGTGGGCTACAATCCATGGGGCCGCAGAGAGTCAGACACCAGTGAGTGGTCACACGTGCACTGAAGGTGTCTGCTCCTTCAGAGTCGTCCAAGTAAACCGTCTGGGGCTCGGAGGGTGAGGAGACTTGGCTGGTGTCACACAGCTAGCCCAGGGCCGGGACCGTTGCTTCCAGTCCTCGGAAGCCAGCTCTCTTCCTCTGCTTCAGCTGGCCTGTGGCTTCCGCATCATGGATGGGCTTGCTCGTTCCCATCACCTCCTCACATTAAGCCTGGATTCCTCTGGTCCTTCCTCCTGTGGCTCTGTGCTCCAAGGCTTGGGCATCCAGGAGCAGCACTTACCCCCCCTGGAAGGGAGCCCGAGGCTTTCTCTGCCAAGCTCTGTGCATCACTGGGCAGGGGAGTGGATGGAGAGGCAATTGTTTGGCGTTTCAACTTCTCCCTTCAAGACGTTAACAAAACATCCCTTTTATCTTAAGGTTGCCTGTGATCTTCCTTAGCGGGGTCTGATAAGGTTGAAAATGACCCAGTTAGGCCTGAGGGCAGATCAAAGAGCTGTTGAACTTCACTGAGCCTCTGAGCCTGAGGTCAGCGAGGGCGGGACTCCCCCAGCAGCACCCCAGGACCCCGGCCTGAGCAGTAGTTTCTAGATCAAGGGTGTAGGGAGGGCTGCAGTGTGGTCATGTTGGTAGTAACACCTAGAAGCTTGCCTTGAACCTTTAAATGCCATACAACTCCTCCCCTAACATCTTTCTCAGCCTCCGTTGCCTGGAATCGCCTCTCCTTTGTCTGTCTTCAGTGTTCCCTCTCTGGAGTCACTTGTTCTGACTTTGCCCAGACACTGAGAGCTCACATACAAAGAAAACGAGCTCACAGCCCTTTATAGACCTACAAGACTGCGGGAGAGAGGAAGCATGGTGCTGATGATGTGGGGAAGCATCTGTCAGGCTTGCTGAGTGGAGCCGTTCTTCTTCCCACTCCCCGCTCTTCCAGGGAGTAATGGAACAAGAATGGAAATGAAAGCCACTGAAAGCTGGAGTGCTCATGTGGCCTGCCCACTTGCCGCGTCCAGCTCTGAGCAAGATACCCACGTCCATCCTCTCACGTATCTCGTGGGCATCCTCTCACCCAGTCCTCCCAGCCACCCTGCCAAGCAGATCCTGTTCTCTCTTTCATTTTATGAATGAGGGAATCCGCATAAGAGATGTGACACTGGCCTGAAGTCATAGATAGGACGTAGGGGAACTAGGATTGGGCCCCAGCGTTCTAGCTCCGAGCAGATGCCCTTAGCTGCTCTCCAGCCCAGGGCAGCAGTAGAGCAGGAGTTCACGGTTACATAGTCCCTCCTTGTGCGAGACTTGGCAGGTGGTGCTAGCAGTCAAGAATCCACCCGCCACAGCGGGCAGGTGTCTCAGGAGATGAGGGTTTGATCCCTGGGCTGGGAAGATGCCCTGGAGGAGGGCATGGCAACCCACTCCAGTATCATTGCTGGGGAAATCCCATGGACAGAGGAGCCTGGCAGGCTACAGTCCATGATGTCGCAGAGAGTCGGACACGACTGAGTGACTGAGAACACACTTTCCTTTATGCCCGGGTCGTCTCACACACTTCACTGCTTTTGAACTACTGACTTGCGAGTCTCGTTGTTGTTTCTGTTTGTATGTCTTGTCTCCTGGTTAGTCCAGTTCCTTTGGTTCCGAGAACCACACCACTGCTCGTGCCAGTGATCAGGATGGCCTGTTGCCCTTCTAAAAGAGTGTGTGCAGACAAGTAGCCCCATCTCACCGGGCTGCTACTTGGGAACCCCAGGCATCTCTCGGCAGTCACCCCAAGGACTTAGGATGGGCGCTGCAGCTTCATTCGCTCCCAGTGCTCGCATCCTGTTCTGTGCACAGTGCTAGGTCCCCTGGGCTGCAGAGGAGGAGCTATGCACCGCCCCGGACCCCAGTGAATGTGCTATGTCACTTCAGTCATGTCCGACTCTTTGTGACTCTGTGGATCTGCCAGACTCCATGGGATTCTCCAGGCAAGAATTACTGGAGTCGGTTGCCAGGCCCTCCTCCAGGGGATCTTCCTGACCCAGGGATTGAACCCACGTCTCTTATGTCTGCAGCGTTGGCAGGTGGGTTCTTTACCACTAGTGCCACCTGGGAAACCCAGGCCCCAGGGCCCCTCGCATAACCAGGAGCTGAGTATCCCAAATATCCTAATCTTGGCTTTTTGATTGAAGTCTCAGGGGGACTCCTCTGTTGTTGGAAGAAAAAAAGGGTTTTAAATAAATTTCTACTCTCGTTTCCAATTGAAAATGCTCCTTTCTAAACTTAACAAGGCTTTTTGTGGTTCCTATAATAGTTCCCAAGGCATACTGAGCACTTACACAAACGGGCAAGGCTCCCGTGCGTGGCTTCTCAACGCATCGCCTTCTGCAGTCATCTCAGTGGTCCTGGGAGCCCGAGCTGTGATTGTGTCCAGCTTACAGATGAGGAAACTCAGGCTTGGAGAGGTTCAGACAGTGGGTCTGGCTGATGAAAGGCAAAGCAAGTGTTTAAACCTGCCCCGGGAGCCCAGCATGTAGCCTGGTACCCATGAGCCCTTCAGATGAAAGATGATGGAGAATAAAATGTGCTGTGTCTTTAGATAGATATCTATGGGAGGAGGAGCAAGGTAGAGGAGATCAAATTTCAAGTTTAGATATTTCTTTAATTGATGAAACACGATTTATTGTTTGGTCTCATGGAGCTTCCCATGGTCTGGACTTTGCTCACAGAACAGCTCAGTGCTCCCTGGTCCTCGTGTTTCCTGTACACCCATACTTGGGCCTCAAGGCTGGAGAAAATTCAGGTTTGATTTTTCTGACAAGACTTCACAGGCTGTGTGTCCTTCCAGTAGGAGGCATCTGACGTCTGGCGGTGTCTTGTCTTGACATTGACAGCCTTTGATGTCCAAGCCTTCGATCAGTCAGCACGTCAAGGCCTGCAAATTGGCGCTCTTTTAGTTGAGTCAGTTCTTTCATGTGTTAGCTCCATTCCTTCTGGATGGAGAGGTGTTCCCTCATTTATAATTTGGATACCCAGTCGAACCCTTCTTATGGAAGGCCGATTATGTTTTCCTGTTAATTATTCTCAAATAACGACTCGGTTCCCTCAGTTCAGTTCAGTTGCTCCGTCGTGTCCGACTCTTTGTGACCCCATGAGTCGCAGCACGCCAGGCCTCCCTGTCCGTCACCAACTCCCGGAGTTCACTCAGACTCACGTCCATTGAGTCCGTGATGCCATCCAGCCATCTCATCCTCGGTCATCCCCTTCT
>SJYF01001398.1:2663180-2681172 GCA_006410515.1 Procapra przewalskii
GTCATAACTGTGGGAATAGCTGTGAGAATGCCTGTTATGGACCAGGCACCAGTCCTGTTCTCTACTTAAGAGGATCTTCTGCTTCTGATCATAGGAGCCAAGGTGATCACCAGCTTTATGTTATAAATAAGGAAGCTGAAGCTCAGAAAAACAAAGTAATGTGCTCAAGCTCAAACAATTAATAATTGATAGAACTAAGATTTGAAATGAAGACCTTTTTGACAATCAGTTCCATCCTTCACATGTAGATGTTCTATTAAATGACAGATGAAAGGAATCTAACACTTATTCTGATGAACAAGTCAAATGCTTGAGGTGCATCTTGGAGTTCAATTTAGAAACAAAAAGTGCCTCTAAAATCTGGCAGCATTCCCCAGGCCAGTAATAAACTGTCCTTAAGCCCTTTCCTTGAGGAGTAAGTATACAGCCTCAGTAAGGAGCTACTGTGGTAGGAATGAAATTTGGATGTGTGTATACTGGTCCACGGGTGCCGTTGACCTTCAGCTTGATGAGAGCGTGAAAGCTCATGGAGGGGGAAGTGATCTGCAAGTCAGGGAGATTCCGGGTGGGATTCTGAGTCCATTGTCTTCTCTTTAAAGGAAAAAATTCTTTACTTATTTATGTTTAGCTGCGCTGGGTCTTCATTGCTGCACAAGGGCTTTCTCTAGTTGCAGAGAGTGGGGGATGCACCCTGATTGCAGCGCTTGTGCAGCCCTTTGTGGTGCCTTCCCTTATTGCAGAATATGGACTCGACATGCCTGGGCTTCAGTAGCTGAGGCTCCGGAGCAGAGGCTTGGGAGTTGTGCACACAGGCGTAGCTGCACTGCAGGCTGTGGAATCTTCCCGGACCAGGGATTGAACCCGTGTCCCCTGGCTGCCACGCCTGGTGTATGTGAGGCTCTCAGTAAATATTTGCAGAGCACAATAAGGAAATTATTTCATGTATTACTCTTAAAGAAATCTTCTATGAGGGTTAAAAGGGCTGTTTGTGTTTCTTGAAAGGAGTTTTTAGGTTGATATGAGTAAAGTACTGAAGCAGGAAATGGCAACCCACTCCAGTATTCTTGTCTGGAAAATTTCATGGACAGAGGCGCCCGCTGGGGCTCCATGGGGTCCCAAAGTCCATGGAGTTGCAAAGAGTCCCACTACTGAGCACCCCGCACTGACTCCTGCATTGCGAGGCAGATTCTTGCCCACTGGACCACCAGGGAAGCCTGGAGCCCACTGTCTTCTTACCTGCTTGACTTAATCCTCTGGAAGTTTCCCCTAGTTAGTGCTCATCCCTATACTGAAAATGATGCTTAGTTTAATTTATCAGGAATTTCTGGGATGTATTTAATGGGCAGGCTTTTAGGTTACCTGGTCTGTCGTGCTGTCTGGGACCTGTGCCTTTGTGTGAAGGCTCTTCTCCCTCTTTGAATATCTTGGAGGTTCTCCTGGACGCCGCTTCAGGGACACACAGGTGTCCAGGCCGAGAGCGGGTGGTGGGGCTCGCGGTGTGGTGTGGGCTGTCTCTTTGTCTCTTCTGGCCTTAGTTTGATCATCAGTGATGAGGATGATAACACTTGATTTTCAAGTTATCATACCATGAAATTTTAATTTTAGCAGCATGCCGTGTGCCGTGCTCTGCTGTGTCTGGCTATTCCCAGGGTGGTGCTGAGTCCTGTGTGCTTAGCACCCCCAGGGCAGAGGAGAGAGGACAGATGGGCCAGAAGCAATGATAGTACCAGGCTGTCCGTCCCAGATGGGATGACCTGGGGGCTGGGGACTGGTTCTAACGAGCCCCCTGGGAGAAGCCTGGGAGATGTCCAGGGGTGTCAACATCTACACTGGGAACCCACGTGTGGCAAGGAGAACTTGTCCAGGCAGGAGGGCAGGGCGGCGTCTTCTCTGTGGATGCGAAGGCTTGGGGCCCAGGGCCAGTGCCACCCACTTGGGGCCTGCCACTCAACGCTAGTGCCTCAGGCAGGACGCGCATCTTCAGTGCAGCTCGGGAAGCCAGGTTGTAGGCTGCTCACACGTGTGGGATGGCAGACCGTGGTGTGTGTGTGTGCGTGTGTGCACGTGAGTGTGCAGGAAGGGGTACCGCTGCAGCATCCCCCATGCAGCCCACTCTGGGGAGTCTAGATGTGCCCCTCCCCCTGCCTGTCCCGCCCCAGCAAGCAGGGCTTGCAGCACGAGAATGCTGACATGCAGGGTCCACTCTGCACCAGGGCCAGAGATGGGCTAGGCGTCAGACACTCGCTGGGCGCCAGGATGGGGCAGCACCAGTGCAGGGCAGGTGAAGGTTCCAGGAGGATCCCCTCACACAGCGATAGAGGGCGCAGGAGAGACGGGGTGACACTGTGCCTTACAGATGAGGAAGCCATGCAGAAGAATGACATTGCCATCTGCAGCAACATGGGTGGGCCCAGAGATTGTCACAGTGAGTGAAGTAAGTCAGGCAGAGAAGGAGGAATATCACGTGACATCCTTTCTATGTGGAATCTGAAAAGAAATGATACAGATGAACTTAGAGAACAAAACTGACTTATGGTTGCCTGGGGGAAAGGATGGGAGGAAGGGGTCGTTAGAGTTTGGGGTGGACATGTACACATTGCTGTATTTAAAATAGATGGCCAACAGGGACCTACTGGACAGCACAGGGAACTCTGCTCAAGGTTATGTGACAGCGTGCATGGGAGAGGAGTTTGAGGGAGAATGGATATGCGTATATGTATGGCTGAGTCCCTTTGCTGTCCACCTGAAACTATCACGACACTGTTAATCAACTATACCCTGATACAAAAATAAAAAGTTTTTTCTTAAAAAAAGATGGGAGGGCGTTAGCTTTTCCTTAAGGGCCCAGCCTTAGAGATGAACACCACAGCACATTTAAACAGACGTTTCACTCCCAGTTTGCTTACTTACTTGTCTGTTTGTTTCTTAGGGCCCCTCTGGACCACCAGGAGAGAAAGGTCCTCCGGTACAGTATGACTGAAATACAGGGCTGTGTCTTGATGGGAGAAATTACGCGCTAATCAAAGCCATTTGAAGTTGGAGGGGCCAGCAAAGACAGTAGTTTAAAAAAACCTTTAACGTTATACAGTGAAGACTCTCCAAGATAGAGGCACTCACCTGTGGAATGGTGGAGTCGGGAGGTGGGTTGTCCAGTGCTCTGAGCTCCAGTGACAGCTGGGCAGACTGGCGCTGCCTTTGATTTCTGCCACCTCTGCTTCCCTCTGGATGGACAGCTGTGGTTTCACGCATGTCATCACGTTGCCAGAGGAAGTAATTTTGAATCCCAGCTTCACTGCCCCCAGCCGCAGAGCCAGGAGCCAGTGAGGGTGCTCTCTTAATCTGTGAAGCGGGCGGAAAGGTCTAGAAAGATTGATTCCTGCAGGAAGTGAGATCCATAATTGAAAGATGATTTGGGCCGACTCCGGATACCATCTAGAAATTGTCAGCAGGATGATAATGACTTTGCAGTAAAAAATAGCTAACAGTCACCTGAGTGCTGGGCTCTGCACTGGGCCTCTCGCAGGTCAGTCTGTCCAGCCGGCGGGCCCCCCGAGGCTGGTAATCGACCCTGTGCCTGGGATGAGCTCAGGCCCATCTCACTGCAGGAGTAAGAAGGGGGCCTGCGAAGGGGGCCTGGGCAGCCTTATGGGGAAGGTTTTCCAGAGGGTTCTCTCTGTGTGTTGAAGACAGCCACTCCTCAAGCCCTGGCTGCTCGCAGATACCTCTGTTCCATCAGATTGCTCAGGGCACCAGGCGGTTAGACAAGGAGAACCGACCCCAGGTGAGGGGGCCCTTGCTTTTTAAGTGTTGGGGGATGTCTTCTTTTTCTTCAGGGATCTCGAGGCCTACCTGGGTTTCCCGGCCCCCAGGGACCAGCTGGCCAGGATGTAAGTAAAGGCAGAGGCTGCGGGTTGTGTCCCCGCCGACCCCCCCCTCCCCCTCCCCTGGCCTCCCTTGACCAGGAAGCCCCTGGAGGAGCTGTTTTCTGCACCGAGCCCCGCCCGCTTCCCCAGGAGTATGTTGAGTGTTTGGCTGCTCTGTCCACAGTGGCCTCTAGGCGTGTGTTTTCTGCTTGTACTTCTTTTGCTTCTGTGTGATGCTGTCAGAACCGTGCAAGTTCCTGGGTATATCCCACACAATACCTCCTGCTGTTTTGCCCTCCTCTGTTTCAAAGTTGGTCCTTCTGCCTGTGTTTGGAAAAAGATGGCCGGAGTTGAAGATCAGATGTATGAGTGTGTGTCCACATGTGCACACACATGTACGCAGTTTCAATTTTGTGTTTTTGAAAGGAGTTCTGAGAGGGGTGGCTTACTGTTCTGAACATTTGCCCCAGTTGATATATATATCCTGAGAAGCTCTGGGCCTTCAGCTGAGTTTGGAAGCTGTGAGTTTTTGTTGGTGCCAGTCTTCACAATTGGGTGATCTGTTTTCTCCTGGGTTGCACTTGGCAGAGAGAGAGGTTGAGGGAGAGAGTGGGCAGAGTGGATCAGTATTATGTGCTTAGCAGCATTAAAGTTTTTCTTTCTTTCTTCTTTTAGGGTGTACCAGGAAATCCAGGAGAAAGAGGGCCTCCTGGCAAACCAGTATGTCATCTAACTGTTCTGGATGAATCTTGACCATCAGGGGTTCAGCCAGAATAAAGTGCAACTCAGATGGCTCAAGAAGCTTTAAGAAGGGGCTTTTTACAAAGCTGTGGGTGGAGGGAACTAATCAGAGGTGGCTGTGATGCTCAGAGATAAACACACAGGGAAGCCAGTACTACGTTGCACCCATCTTCAGAGCCAAGAGAAAGCGGGAACGGTGGGGACGGGACTGCCAGATGGGAGCAGAAATTGTGGGTTCAAAGCCACTGCCAGGAAGCCTGGCCAGAGGCTGGGAGGGAGCAGTGCCCCCTCCCGGTTTCCCGTGTGCCTCTCTTTGGGCCAGCTCACCTGAGCGCCAGAAGCAGGGAGTCCCTGATGCCCCCAGGACTTGGAGTGGCACAGAAAGGGATGGATGGGGACCTGGGGGTGAGCAAATGGACAGGAGCCGCTTCTTGTCTGTGGCTAGTTCCTCACTGGCCTGCATCCTGCCCTTGTTCTCAGTAATGTCGGTTCCTTCTGGTTTTCCCCCTGTTAGAGTAGAAGCTTCCTTTCTTCTCTCGTAAGGAGAGCTACAGGAGCTTGCACAGGATGAGCCAGTCCTGAGCATCTGGTTCCGGGCAGCATGGCTGTGCTCTCGGCTCCGGCAGGCTTCCCTCTTGTGCAGTGAATCCCTTCTGGGAACCCAGCCCCCAGATTAAGTTACCTACACCAGAGATGCTCCGAAGGCTTAGCCAGCTGACCAGGCTACCAGTGGGCCCTCCAGGGAAGGAGCAGTGAGGATGAGCGGGTCTGGGTGGGCAGGAAGCTGCTGGGAAGATGCAGGAGAAATCAGCCCTTTGAAACCTGCTGCCCAAGAAGGAAGAGACAGTGGCAGCCACGACTGGGGAGTCCCAGGCCTCGAGACTGGTTTCAGAAGCCAGGGAACTCCCTGGGCAGAGGCTTGCCCTCAGGATGGCCGTCTGTCTGCTCTGTGAGCCCAGCCTGCTGCAAGTGTCAAGTCAGGCAAAGAGCCAAGACCTGGAGGCCCCTGAGGGCGTGAGTGTCTGTCCCTGCCTCATCCAGGCTGCTGGGAACAGCAGACACCTGGACGGGCACCCTGGTCTCCTAGAAGGGTCCTGAAACTTCACTAAGACCCGTCAGAAGGGTGAGGGAAAAGTCTCGCTGGAGGTTGGGGGTACTTATTCATATGCCTCTCCTTCATGGAGTCAGATTTGCAGCAGCCGAATAAAGCTCACAGAATCCACCCTGGTACCCAAGTGCCAGGCCCTGGTGAAGTGGGTGGAAGAGTAAGGTTCAGGCCAAAGGCTGAAGGGGTTCAGATGACCTCTGCCAAATCCAGACCTGCAGAGAGAAGTGCGTCTGCAGAGTCCAGTGGACAGGATGGGCTCACTTTGACGTGTCTCAGCTGGTTTCCGGCAGAGACTGAGAGAGCATTGGTCTCTCTTTACTATCTTTAAGTTCACAGAACACCCTCCCCACCACGTGGTCCTGGGTACTGCTGAGTCGCTGAAGGGTCTCTGGTCTGGATCATCAGAGAAGTCACGTTCTCAGGGGTCCCCAGGACTCCCCTCAGGTTCAATGACTCACCAGAAGGGCTCTCAGAGCTCAGGAGAGCTGTTACACTCAGGATGATGGTTTATGCCAGGGAGGAGCCCCCGAGACACGAGGCTGAGGCCTCCACGTGTCCCCTCCCCACACTCGGCTCTGGAAGTTGTGCGTAATCCGAGTCCATGGGGGTGACCCTGAGTGGTCTGAAATTCAGCGGGTGTTGCCGTCGAGGGATGGTCACCCAGACCAGGCATGCCTCCCTGGGTGGTCTTGGCTACTCCACTGTCTCCCGCCCTCCCAGAGCTCAGACTAGCCCCAGGCCCCCACCCTAGAGGACACTATTAACCGCATGGCCCAAGGCCCTGGGTAAACGAAGGCACTCTTATCAGGCAGGGCATTCCAAGGACTTGGTAGCCATCTCTCCAGGGCAGCCGGGGCCAGACCTGTCTTGGGAATGTTCAGGGTTGGGACAACCAACGCCTCTCCTGCGGTCACCAGCCCTCTGAGGGTGGACAGTGGACCCTGGGCAGGGTTCCCCCAGGGCTGCACCCCTAGAATCCCTGTAGCAGGAGCCCCCTGTCTACCCTTGGGTGCCCTAGAAGCAGAGCCTTTGGTGGGGATTCTTGTGCCTAATGATTAAGGTGAAACCTGTTAAGATTGCAGAAAACAGGGCATGGTGGTGGAAGAGGCGGTTGAAACTGTGGGTTCAGCTGGAATCTAGCCTCAGCCTGATGCCACAGGGAGCTCTTGGGTGTGAGCAGCAAATAGAGCTAGCCCGTCAGGAAGCGGTTCTTACTCACCTCCACGTCAGCCCATCATCAGTGGCTGTGTAGCTGACGTCTCTGTGACCAGCCAGCCAGCGTCCTGGCAGCAGGTGGTTGGTGCCAGGAGGTAATGACGGCCTGGGCAGGGCACAGACTCTCTCTCTTCACCCCAGCACTTCCCACCCATCAGCAACCGACTGGCCACTGCCCCTGCACCGGCCTTGCTCCTGTGTATTCAGACCTCTCTCAGGAGGCCCACAGAAATGGGTCACAACAGGGTATTAATTAAATTATCCCCCAGGGCACACTGTACCTAGACGAGAAATCCACCCCTTCTTCTCTCCTAACTGATGCCCAGCCGTGCTCATAGAGCTCTAACAACTCTACAGAGGGCTCAAATGCAAATGACAGTGGAAGAATAGCCCCAAGAACACAAGTCCAGCAGTATAAAAATCTCCCAGTTTGTAAAAGAAGAAAAAAAACCTCCCAATTTGGACAGTATGAATCTTGTGTTATTAACTTGCCTGGGAAAACATGCAATGTCAAAATAAAACCCGACTCCCCTTTTAAAGTTTTACTCATTTAGTGTGTGGCACAGACTGGCCTTCCTCCCCAGGGTCAGTCTCTGATAACTAAGGGTGTTCTAGGCTTTGTCCAGCAGATGCAGCCTAGGCAAGCTTTCCCTGAAGGCAAGGGGCCCCTTCAGAACCTCCAACTCTGACCCAGTCCGACCCCAGTCTCTCTCAGGTGGTGTCCTCTTGCAACCCAGGGCAGTGATTGAATACTTGAGCATTTCAGCTTAGGAAGCATGACGTACACCCAGCCAGTGCCAAGGTTATCCTATGCAAACTTACACAATGCCTCTGCCACTGTCTGCAGCCACAGGATGTGGCAGAAACCCTATGGAGTCAGGGAAAAGTGGGGAAGCCAGGAAATTGTCTCTGTAACAGGCTAGACTGGATAAACCTGGACTCAATCAGAAGGAACCAGCTGCCACAAGTCTAATAGTGGTCCCAGGCTTCCCACATTCTGGAGGAAGCCTGCCACCTTCCCTCTGGACTGTGGGTTCTCTGGCACTCCTTGTCCACTGCGACGTGCAGAAGTTTGCAGAGCAACACACCAGTGTCCAGTCCTTATCTGAGAATCCCTCGTCCCTTCAGCATCTGCCTTTGCATTCCCGTTTTCCTTCCCAGCTTCGTGTCCCTTGCACCCCGGGGGGAACCCAGCCTCCACTCCGCTTGGGCTCTGGGCCAGCCACGGTCATAACATGCCACGTCCCAACTCACCGTGGGTTTGAGTGTGAACTCAGTGACCTCCAGACTCCTTCACGCCTTCAGAGGCTTTGTAATTACTCCTGATTTCTGAACTCTCCTTCCTGAAGTTAAAGACTTCCAACTTTATAAAGATGAATGAGGCTTCAAATGCTATTTCACCTGGGGGAGCTGAAGGAATTACTTTAGATTCATACTAGATTGTGAATGACAGATAGCAGCAGCTATTACCCACCTGGAGTAAAGGACAATCCGCCCCCTTTGTCTTCCATGGTACCCATAGGACCTGCTGGTGGTGATGGAAGAGGGAGGAGGGAGGCCCGCAGGAGAGAGAGAGGGCCAGGAAGACCGGGACCAGAAAGTCTGATGTTAGTTAGGACTGCTCAGACGAGTCTGCCTGTGGTTCCCAAGCAAGGGGCGTAGACCAGGCTCTTTGTGTCCCGTGTAGACATGTCACCTGTTACAGTCACATTTTGAAGGCTGCTCGCTGCAGAAGCATGGAATATGCAGTGTGCACTCGTGTGTATGTATTTATCTATTTTTACTTTGACAGGGCCCCTCTTCAGTACTGTCTCCAGGGGACGTAAATCTCTTGGTAAAGGTAAAAACATAAATGTGCATGCATTTTGAGAGTTGTGATGGGGAGACTGGAGATGTCAATAATATGGTCTTTTTTTTTTTTTTTGTCTATGTTAGCGTATAAACAACTATAACAACATTTGTTGAGAACGTGCCGTGCCAGCCACGTGCTAAAATTCACTGTCCAGGACAGAAGCCACTGGCCATATGTGTGAATTTAAACTTGTTTAATTTAATGAAAAAAAAAAAGATTCCTGTCTTTGGTCACACTAGCTACATCCTAAGTAGTTAACTCGCCACCTGTGGCTAGTGGCTGTCTTATTGGACAATAAGATCCGTTGTCACGGGAAATCCTTCCGGGTGGTTCTATGGTTAATGCCTCACGTGCATCTCTGGTGTCTGCAATTGCTCCATGAGGTTGGTACCATTTATGTTCTCGTTTTGCTTGTTAGTTGCTCAGTCATGTCAGACTCTCTAAAACTTTATGATCTGCAACCTGCCAGGCCCCACTGTTCATGGGATTCTCCAGGCAAGAACACTGGAGTGGTTAACCATTCCCTTCTCCAGGGGATTTTAAGACTATCCTGGTGTGTTTCTGGTGCGGTTAGCACGTCCGGCGATTAGCCGAAAGGTTGGTGGTTTGAGCCCACCCAGGGATGTGTGTCACCCTTTATAGGGCTTCCCTGGTGGCTCAGACAGTAAAGAATCTGCCTGCAATGCAGGAGACCCGGGTTTGATCCCTGCATCCGGACGATCCCCTGGAGAAGGGAATGGCAACCCCTCCAGTATTCTTGCCTGGAGAATCCCATGGACAGAGGAGCCTGGTGGGTTCTAGTCCATGAGGTCGAAAACAGTCAGATAAGACTTAGAGACTAGCACTTTGTTTGTTAGAAACCTGAGTCACCATGAGGGTCAGCGACTTTCTGGGAATAGAATCCACTCTGCAACGAGTCCAGAGACTGACCTTGGACCCCACACAGGACTGCGTGCTAGGGTTCTGAAAAGACAGTCTTGGGCAGAATCCAGCAGGTTGGGTGAGGATCCTGCTGGTGCCAGGTCCAGGGCACAGGTGCCAAGCGGTGGCGTGAGCTGCTAGGCCCTTGGCCAGGCGGAGTCTGGATCCGAGCGCAGACGGAACTCATCGTCAGAACCACAGCACCCTCTCCCCAGAGGGCGGGGGATGGGAGCTGAGAGAGCTCGGTTGAGATAGGCGCGGAGAGTTGGCTGCCTGGGAGCTCGGCCAGGGACCTTGGGTCTTGAACAGAGAAGAAGGGGGACAGGCAGGACAGAGCGGGGGTGAGATCCATGCTTCCAGAAGAGCTGTCCTGTGGCCACACACGTGAGGAACCATTTGCTGCCTCTGTTCTCAGCCTTGGTCTGAACTTTGGGTGGAGCCCAGCCCTGCCTTTTGTGTGACCGCCCCCTCCCTCATCTCCTGTCTTCTAAAAACCACTTGGGAGGCATTTGAAAGCACCTGGTTCCTGCATGAGCGCAAGGGAAGAAAGCAAAAGGAAAAAGGAAACCTCAGAAGCCTGGGGCTTTTCATCTCTCTACACATTGAGATGCCTTGATGGAAAATGATACATTTTACTTAAAAATGAGGAGTGGAGCAATCTTTTTTGATTTTTACTGACAAGAGGGAGTTGTTTTTTTTTTACAACCAGGACATGGCAAGAAATCACTATCTATTGATTCAAGTCCTGTTTAGTACAGGCTTTTTAGTCTAGGTGATTTTCCCCTAATTCTGTCCCACTGGGAAGGCATTGAGTTTGCCTCGGTTCTTGTCCCCCACCTCCCCTTAAGGATTACAGCCTCAAAGTGTCCCAGTCTTTAAGGCAGAGATAACAGGAGTGACTGCTGTGTGCTTTACAGCTGCAGCATTGAGACAGATGTGTAGTCAAATTGATACTTCTGACCTGCCAAAGGATGTAGCAGCTAGGAGCTGCAGAGAGAATGTGAGCAGCAACATTCAGGGCAGCGCCTGAGACTCCCTGGCCTTCCAGAGCTGTGCTTGCCTGGAAACTCTGTAGATGAGAGCCTGGCCCTCATGGGTCTGCCCAGGTCTGCAGAGTCACTGTCCTGGCTCCCTAGTTTATAATCACCCACTGCCATCTTGATGTCAGTTAAAGCCTGATGGGCTGTCTGGTCCAGGTGGTTAGTGGGGGGAAACCCTCTCTTGCTGAGAAGGCATCTTTCATTACAGAAAATTTGCCTCCTCCTGGTCATTGGAAGACTGCCTGAGTAGAAACTTCGTATTCTAAGAGTTCCTGTTTACTAAACTTCCATGGTTGGATCTGTGCCTGAGAGGTCCTCCTCAAGGTCTCTCCATTAGACGATTCCCAGGATAAATATTGTTTCACCCAATCCCTGCCAACAACCCAGTTGCTGTTGTCATGCCAAGCGTGTAGACTGTACCTCAAATTTTGAGCTGACAGCCAAGGAACTCTACCTGCCTGTTGTGCATCAGGTGGCCATCAGAAAGCTTGGATATACGCAAAGATGAAGTCATGGAGCAGAGTTAGTCGTGTCTGACTTTGTGACCCCATGGACTTGCAGCACACCAGGCTTCCCTGTCCTTCACCACCTCTCAGTTTGCTCAAATGCATATCCATTGAGTCAATGATTCCATCTAACCATCTCATCCTCTGTCATCCCCTTCTCTTCCTGCCTTCAATCTTTGCCAGCACCAGGGTCTTTTCCAATGAGTCGGCTCTTCACATCAGGTGGCCAAAGTATTGGAACTTCAGCCTCAGCATCAGTGCTTCCAATGGATATTCAGGGTTTATTTCCTTTAGGATTGACTGGTTTAATCTCCTTGCTGTCCAAGGAACTCTCAAGAGTCTTCTCCAGCACCACAATTTGAAAGCATCAGTTCTTTGGTGTGCAGCCTTCTTTATAGTCCAACTCTCACATCCATACATGACTACTGGAAAAACCATGGCTTTGACTAGATGGACTTTGGGTACTATTACCTGCTGCCTTTTGCAGAGCAGGAGGTAGGTATGGATGGGCCAGACACTTGTTCAAGGTGACAGAGCTAACACTCACTCCCAGTGTGACCAGCTCCAGTTCCTCATGCTCTCGACGCCTCTGCTCCGTGACTTCGTCTTTGCATGTATCCAAGCTTCCTGACAGCCACCTGATGCAGAACAGGCAGGTAGTGAGCTGTCAGCTCAAGGTTTGAGGAGTAGGCTACACGCTTGGCATGAACGTGCACTGAGGGTTCATGAATCCAGCAGAAGTCTGCGTGAGATGATCTGGAGGTGATTTCTGTGCCTGGCAAGAGACCACAGCATCCCTCCAGAGTTATGCAGTTTTGAGCGCTTGCTTGGTCTGCTGTCCTGCACCAAATACAATGACACAGGGTTTGCTGCAAATGTCTCAGGAAGTAGGAAGGGGATGGAGACAAAGGGGAGCCTGCATTCACACACTGGAGCTTGCAGCATGCTAGGTGCTCCATATGTATTAAATTTTGCACTCTCTCCCAAGGTAGGAGAAAGAGCCTTGTTAACAGATATGGAAGTGACTCAAACTAAAGTGGCTGGCCTGAGATGACTCAGCTCCGTGGAAGAGTGGGGAGGAGAAATGATGATCAGGGTCATCTCTCTGATCTGCCAGTGGGACAAAGGGAGGAAAATTAGAGCTGAAACCACAGGGATGCACGTAGCAGCTGAAACTCCTGTGTTCTCGCCATGTATTTCTCCCCAGAATCTGAGGTTCTCATCTCACAGATAGGGAGACTGAGGCTTGGAAAGGTGTAGCCGTGAACCCCAAGTGGGCAGAGGCTTCACTGTGGTCTGGGCAAGCCCGTCCAGCTGGACACAGAACTCTGGCTGGTGATGGGGAGGGAGAAGATTCCACCTATGGGTCCTCTTGAGTTCCTGTGGTGGGACTAAACACAAGACATTAACAGGAGCAAATTAATTTGTGCACATGGAGGTCTCCTAGAAATGAGAACTAAAAAGAGGCCAAAACAGGCAGCTTTCATACTTTGTAGATAAAGACATAAGGCATTTGTGAGGAATTGACAGGGCAAAGAAACATAGGCTTTGGGTGCTTAATTAGTGAAGACTTTAAGCAGAGCTTGGGTTCAGGCTAGTAAATTAAAACGAAGATTTATACAGGCTTCTTGGCCCTGAAATCTCTGTTTCTGGGGATAAAGGTGTCCTCCCACCTCCAAATGCAGGGAAAGCCCCTTTCATGTGAGAGGTTTATTTCCTGGTTTTCAGCTTATTTCCTCTTTTAGGGAAGACAGAAGTATCAATGTCTGTCTTACACTGACCATTTCTTAAGTAACTTTAATTCACAATAATTAATATGCCACTGAGATGTGTTTGGGGGCAGTCTGCCTGGGTCCCAGTGCTAACGTCCAGATGAGTGAGGTGTCCCAGGTCAGGAGGGGCTTGGGTCCCACGGGCGCAGGGGCAAAGGGAGCCTTAGTGGGAGAGTGGGTCAGGGGCTGGTCTTGCCCTGTGCACACTGGATTCCAGGACCAGGTCCATATGTTAAGTCCAGCCCCTTCTCTAGCAAGTCTGGGGGCTGCCCTGGTCATCAGGGAACAAAGCTCATAGGACGTGTGACTGAGATACACTCGGGCTGACTTATCCACGCCAGAAATCGACAAGAAGTGAGAAAACAGTGAGATCCTGTCTTAGATGTGATCGCTTTCTGCTGTGGATCCTACTGTACCCTCCAAGTCCAAAAATTCTTAGTGTCTAGACATCTTTCTGCAGCCAGCCTAGCCCCGCGTCCATGCATCCTGTGTCTGGGGTTGCCCTATTTCACAGATATATCCTATTTTAAGCAACTATAGAGACGGTCTAGGAACAGAAGAGTTTCTCCCTAGTCTGCCGCCCTTCCACACAGCAGCAACTGAAGACAGTGCCCTTCAACTCACCTCATTTGCCATTTCTTCATATACCCAACATTTCGTTCCCCTCAACATTTCAACCAGCTTCTGAAACCACCCACTAAAGGGAGATGGCACTAGGCGTGTGAAGGTCAGTTGGTGGTGGTTGATTGGGTCGGCTGGGCCCCTCACGGAGCTCATGCTCTGTGGAAGCTTATTTGCTATAAATCAGACACACACAGATAAAGCAACTCCACTTTTGTTCTCGAAGAGCTCACGCTTTTATTTTTTTGGCTTGGTAGGGAGGGCATGGAGCTATAAAGAGACCACTCTATAGTGAGGTGCTTCCATAGCAGGAATTCCTGGGTCCTCAGGGGCAGAAGCATACCCCCAGTGTGAAGCAACCAGGAGGGCTTCTTGGAGTAGGACACCTCTAAAGAAACATCAAAGATTGAGTAGGCATGAGCACCTAAAAGGACAGTGGACTGCTCATTTGCTTTTTTGTCGATGAAATCCCATCCATCTTGAATTGGATATCAAGATGAGTGCCGGGTCACCTGAGACATCACCCGCTGTGAACGTGAGCAAGTCTTTCCCCATCTCTCCAGTGGAGCATCCCAAGGGCCCGAGTTAGGGCATTTGCTTGTGTCAGTTGGTGCCATGGATCCATGAGCTCTGTAAGACAGCTGTTTACTGTGGTCTTGAAGCAGAAGAGCGTAGCACCCAACAGCGAGGGAGCCGCTGGCTGAGTATGTGAATTCATAGCAACAGCCGAATGCTCTGGAAATGATCTGGCGCTGTTCCGGAACCATCTTTGTTTTACTTTATTTAACCTTTATCACAAGGAGGCAATCAGGGAAGAAGACAGGATTAGAGTGAAGGCATGGAAGGAGCACCGTGGTAAAGAATCTGCCTGCAATGCAAGAGATTCGGGAGATGTGACTTGGATCCCTGGGTCAGGAAGATCCCCTGGAGGGAGACAGAAGTCCACTCCAGCAGGCTTGCCTGGGAAATTACATGGACAGAGGAGCCTGGTGGTCTACAGTCGAAGGGGTCACAAAGACTCGGAAATGACTGAGCTCAATGACAGCACAAGGAAGGAGCAGTCCAAGATGCTGGGGTGTGAGTTGGATAAAAGTGTGGTCAAGCTAGGGAATTTCGTTTGGGGTTTACTGTGCTCCAAACTGTAAGATCTGGGGATGACACAGACAAGCTCAAGAATTGGTTCCCTGGGCTTTAAATTCACTCCAGGGACAGAAGTCACCTGCCTTAGAGCCGAGGAGCAAAGCTCCATTCCAGAGAGCCTTGATTAAATACCTACTTTGGACTGAGAAGGGCTTCCCTTGTGGCTCAGCTGCTGAAGAATCCACCTGCAATGCAGGAGACCTGGGTTTGATCCCTGAGTTGGGAAGATCCCCTGGAGAAGGGAATGGCTACCCACTCCAGTATTCTGCCATGGAGAATTCCAGGGACTGTATCGTGCTTGGGGTTGCAACGAGTCAGACATGACTGAGCGAGTTTCACTTGGACTAAGAAGAATGCCAGGTGATACTTGGTGTGTGTTACCGTGAGCAAGACCTCAGGGAGGGGGTTGCTTCTTAGGTTCTTTATTTTGCTTCTTTGTTCAGAAACCACTTAGATAAACCTGTGAGACAGAGAATTCAGCCTCCAGCATCGTTTTGTCTCTGGCTTTAGGGACAAAGCATGCTGTTTCTTATAGTACTAAATGCTTGCTTTCAATCTGTACTGTGAATATTTTTAGATGTTCACAGGCATCGGTACCTGTGCTTTCGACATCTTGGTCTTGGGCTACATTTCAGCCATTGGCCGGAAGTAGGGAGACCTGTGGTAATAATACAGATATATCAACGCTGAAACCTAGTTTAAGAACAAGAGAGAAAAACATGAAGTTTGACACAGGCTGTATGGGTAATGACTCCATCTACCCGTGTGCTTTTTCATCATTTCCTGGCTTCGTCCTGTCTGGAGGTGTTGCAGCTATGAGTCACCTTTTGTTTTACAAGTAACTGTATTGTGTTACTCTTTCTCTCAGGACGTGTGCAATGACTGTCCTCCGGGCCCCCCAGGCCTCCCTGGTCTTCCAGGTTTTAAAGGGGACAAAGGTCTCCCAGGAAAGCCAGGGAGAGAAGGCACAGAAGGGAAAAAGGTAGGAACAAAAGAGGAGGCTTCATTTTTATCATTGGGATGAAATGAATCATCTTGGAGACGCCAGCACTGCCTCTGGTACCCGTTGGGAGGCGAGGATCGTTGGGGTCACCTTGGGGAATGGTTCCTGCACCATTTACCACTTTGGGGGTGGGTTATACCCTTGAATGCACAGCCACACCCCCTATCACCACCCACCGTTGCTCAGACATGCTCAGGGGCAGGCAGGGACCTGGGAATCCCATAGGAAATGAGTGAATGATATGGAAGTGGACACCTTGCTGCCGATGCCATATGTCTGGTCCAGACACTTATTCCTGCTGTTTTTTCTTTTTTCTCCCTGTTCCTGCTGCAGGGGGATGCTGGGCCCAGAGGCCTCCCAGGGCCCCCAGGAATAGCTGGACCACAGGTCAGTGAACCGTCATAAAAATCATGTGTATCTGTTCTCATCCCACTGGTTAGCCTAAGTTTGAGGAAGAGTGATGCTCAGTGTAATGGGATCATGGTTTTAAAATCAGAAAACCCACATTCAAGGTCTCTCCTTTGCTCTGGCTGTCTCAGTGACCTTGGGAATGGGCACTTGAACTTGCTGAGTCTCAGATTGCTCGTCTACAAATACCCTAGTGGTTGGAAGTACAGTTGAGCTACTGGATAGGAATGTGTAGTGATGGAATGTGTAGTGATAGGAATGTGACGTGAACTTTGGAGTCAGATAACTCTGAATTTGAGTTGAGTCATTGTTGCTATGTGACCTTAGGCAAAATCTTTGACCTGTCTGGGCTTCAATTTCTCCAACCACTAATGGTGTAAATAAAAACAACCTCAGAGAGAAGTGAGAGTTGAACATATCATACAGAAAAAGAACTGAGCACTCGATAAAAGGATTATTAGGGTGCTTGCTTCGGCAGCACACACACCAAAATTGGAATGATGCAGAGAAGATTAGCATGGCCCCTGTGTAGGGATGACATGCAAGGTCATGAAGCGCTCCGTATTTTTAGATGTATGGAGAGAGTAACATGGGAACTTACATTACCATGTGTAAAATAGATAGCCAACAGGAATTTGCTGTATGACCTGGGAAACTCCAACAGGGGCTCTGATCAACCTAGAGGGGTGGGATGGGAAGGGAGATGGGAGGGAGGTTCAAAAGGGAGGGGATATATGTATACCGATGGCTGACTCATGTCGAGGTTTGATAGAAAACAGAAATCTGCAAAGCAATTATCCTTCAATAAAAAATAATTTTAAAAAAGAGTGTTATTAGGAAAGTGCTATAGAAACACAGTGGGCATCATTCACTGTGCTGTGAATGACGAGACACCTGTCTGGAACAGGCGGCATGACTCTGTAGGTTCACGGAGCTCGGAGGCTGGCATGGGAGGGGGGAGCTGGGCACGCAGCTGCGGAACAGGCAGGCATCAGGGCTGCGGCTCTCAGGCCCTCGGTCATGACGGTGTTCAGCACTAAGGGGGGAGAGTGTGTAGGCTGGCGTGTAGGCAGGGAGTGGGCATCCACACTGCCCTGAGGGGCTATCTCTGCTCCCCCCTTGTCAGCTCTGTGCTGCTGTGACCTCTGCACATTGCTCTACCCCAGCGTTCAGGGACACGCGTGTCACCATGTCACCATGTTTCTCTGGGACTCAGTATGGCTCCTCTGATGGGGGTTGCAGCATGAAATCGTCAGTGGGAGAGAGACCACAGGAGCAAGACCCTTGGGGTGGGAATCCAGTCTCAGCAACGACCCTGGGCTGGCTTCTTGCCTCCCGCCCCTTCCCGTTCCTCCTGGTGAAAGAGGGGCTGTGAGGGCAGAGACTCTCCGGGCTTCTGGCCCTGACGACTGCTCAACGATGCTCCCACTTGCATCTGGCGCATTGTAAGCCCTCTGTCAGTGCCTGGGCCAAGACTAAGGTGAGGACCTGGGCAGAAGGTGTAACCAAGCTAAATGAGACTCTAACGCAGTATTGCGAAATGTTTAAAATGAATGAAGTAGATCCATGAGGAACAAAATACCGAAATGTTAAGTCAAGATGAGACCCAACCTACGTGAGACCCTCGTTTTTCTTATAGACAGTGCTCAATCGTGTCCCCTTGTCTCATGGTAATTTCTGCCCCTTAGGAGCCCTGTGTTTATTTCCATTTTCATATTTTGTTCATCTTGCATTATTCTGCATTAATTTTTTATTAGAAGAGAAAAATATTTTTAATCACTTTAAAAATTTACCACTTAAAA